>JASTWQ010000185.1:0-399494 GCA_035220615.1 Leptothorax acervorum | reverse complement strand
GCGCGCATGATGAGGACATGAAACACGATAAACGCATCGCTTCTTTAAATTTCGGTGAAGATATTGTTTATATCATCTGTTGTCTATTCTATATATCATGCAGTATGTACCTACTGTATATACATATCTATACTACACGTACAATCTTGTTTCTCATCTGTTATTAAAAAGTAGGTAACACTTAGAATAAATTAATAACAAATAATGAATAATGAAAACACAAATATAGCACAACGCGTTTGTTGTAATAACAAACGTCATATGATAATACTGATTTAAGCGACTTAAAGGAGCGGCTTAAAGGAGACTTGAAACAGACACGTTAATTGAAACACAAAAGCCGATTATGAAATATGAGTTAATGAGTAATAATTTTTAGTTGGACCTGCATATTTACGTAAGATCGCGAAATTATCTCGCATCTCGCATCTTCGCCTCTCGCACCGACGTCCATTACTATCGGACAATGACGTTGAGCGAGAAAGTTACGCGTCAAGTATGCATGCGAAGCGGCAAGCACGCCAGCATCGCCAGCATCGCATCGCTTTCTCCAAAAAGAACTCTCCGTTGTGTGAGCGTGAAAGGCGAGACTCGCCCTTAGAATCGCTATCGGCTATGCGATCCTCGCGTCTCGCGTCGCACTTTGTTCTCCGATAATACATTCTTGTAACGCGATAATTTACGCGTAACAGCTGATGTGAACATCGTGTAGGCGCCAAGCGTCCAGTAATTACCTAACGTTTGTCGCGACACTCGTGGTGTCGCGTTCGAAACTTGCGTCATCTCAAAAGATCTTAGCGAGCGCGCTGATCGACTTTTGTACAACTTGAAATCCAGTAAAATGCGTAACGAGGGTCTTGAAGTTGCAGTCGCCGAGTTTCGTGTGATCAACAATTTGTTGGAAACTATAATAAGCTCGTTTAACAAACTAATGTAACAAGTCGATAAAAGTGCAGTTAAAGGTAACAAGGCTGGACACACATTGATCTTACGTTATGTAAATGCTTCGTGCGTTTTATAGTAGCTGTTATATAAGACCATCTTTAGAAGCGATATAGTATTAAGAGAAATCAATAGGAAATTTCTTCTGCAAAATTGAATACCTCATGCTAAAAAATTAAACGAAAAGTTTAAACTTATATGTCTGTGTCCGGAGATGATCAGTTTTTATTTAGATATTTAATTATAGGATGCTAGGATAGATTAACCTACCGCCCCCATGATGCAAATAGAAAATTAGAAATCTGGTTGCAACATGTATGACTATAAGTTTGTTCCTTTTATCACAATAGCTTTAAAAAGAAATATACCTATACATAAATTATGCACATGTAAATATTTATCTACCACATGTCCACACATTGTCGCCTTTCGAAAGCAGGTTTTACCTATATCTTTTGCGCATTTTAGGGAACTGTATCGGTACTTACTTATCCGTTCGATTTATTTTACAATGCACGAGGCGAGAGTCATCGAAAGCGTAAAAAATACATTCACAACGTTTGCAGCAAAACGAAAGACATGCCTTTAAAACGGGTCCTGATTTACGTATACGACTCGCAAATCTATTTCAACCTTGTGTTCCACCGAGTGCTCGGTTCTAATTGTTTGCACGCGTATTTAGCGCCTTGCGCAATTCTTAAACCGACATTTTCAATCACGGTCACGCGAGAGAAATATCTAGAGACAAAGATAGATCTTTGCACACCTTATGTGCACCTTATGTGGCGCGAGACTACCATCCGCGTGACGCATGATTTGCATGCATAAGAGAAACCAACGCACACGTTTCTCCGTCCTGGACATCGCTCGCGTGTTTTTTTCGGTCAATTACGATTAGTACCGTCGTAGTTTGCAGTTACCGCCCTGCAGACGCGGTAACGTAAATTACATACAAAATACAAAAGCGTTTTCATTTTAACATGTTTATTTTTTGTCTGTAGCGCAAGTAACAAAACGCGAAATCGCATTTAATTTTTGAGACACGATGATATAAAGATTTAACATTAAAGATATAACATTATTATTATTAATGATGGTGTGTAATATTTATTGTAATGAAATAGTAATATATTGTATTAACAGCGTTAGCATCGACGAAAGCAAGTCTACAATGATTTCGACACACATGTGATGTCATTGACAGGACTGTCAAGTGTAAGCAGTCGACTTATGTAAATGTCGGTTTTCATTTTTACTAAGTAGTTTATTGCAAAAAGTGTCTTTATGAAATAACAAATTAGCTCTACGCTAATCGTATCATGTGATATACTGTTTTCTTGTATCTAACAATAAGTTGATATTTATACTCGGATACGATTTATCCTTTTAAATTGCATATATCGAAGGATGTATTATGTATAATAGATATAGATATTGATAGGATAGAATCAGTTTGGTTTTATCATCCCGCGACCGGCATGCAGCACTTATCGTTAGATTAGAATGCACTCTATTCACTAAACTAAGTGTGAGGCGAAGTGAGCGAGGCGGCCCGTTACGATCGCGCCGGGATGAGACGTAGATTGCAGGAAGGCCTGCATCAGCGTTAAAGTGCATTATAGTGTCCTCGGTAGCGCTCGGTTGTCCTAATTCGGTCGTCGTCATCATCACGAAGTGGGCCCCGGCCGTCTGCAGGACGTGCAATTGGCATAACGGACTCGACTCTGCGTGTCAGTCGGACTTATTACGAGTGGCTTACAATTAGTAACTGCGCCAATGACGTTTCTGGAGCAAAGAAGTCCTTTACGCTGCGAGTTGCTGCTGTACGGGTCAGATTAGCATATTTACTCTAATTGTAAGTCGATCCTATCAAATCGGAAGAGGATATTATATACGCGCGAGGATGAATATACGATATGTGTCCTGTTCGGATCTTCCATATGATAATTGTAAACATTAAATAGAATTCCAAAACTAACAATAAGTTAAAAACATCTTTTCAACAATTCTTCATAGCATATAAGAAAAATCTACAAACACAATCTTTTACAATCTTACATCTGCATGTGATTCAAACGCGTATTTTAATAATGTGAATTTTAGCTGCATTGCGTACATTTTGATGGTATAAAGTTTGCTTTTAATGCTTTATTTGAGATAAAAAATATTAGAAAGTTTATGATTAAATCTATTGTATATATATATACAATATTATACATATATATTAAATTACAAAAATTATTGTAATGTAAATGTTGTTTTTAACGCGTTCAGCGCCTGTTAAGTGCAAGCGCTGAATGCGCTATTAGGCATTAGGTGTTATAGCGACTATTAGCATCTCAATCTACGTAGCATGAAGAAAATGCTTAAGGGGAACAAGACAGCGCGATTCGAAAACGTGGCATTGGCTCCGGCCTTGCACGACTTAAATGTTCCGATCGTTTGCGCAATAACGAGCGCGAACCCGGAGCTCTTTGTCATCGCCATTCCAACGGACATGCAAGACTTCCCGTGAAAATGGAAATTTATCCTTACTCAACTTCGTCGTTGTTGTTTTCGAGGCATTGACTTTCTTCGACGCATTTCTCTCTTCGTCGGATCGATTTTCGAAGTACGCCCGCGATCGAACCGCGAAATCGAACTCCACATTGCTGCAAGGCGGGGGAAAGCGCGGTAATCTGTATATATGTATAGTGAAAGAGAAAGGCCACGGGAAAGGATACGTACTATGATAGTGGTGACTTGATCGCCTCTCTTGGTGCATCAACACGGTGACCTTTCGTTGTTACGAAAGATTTAATACTTACGATTAGCGCAGTGCGCGAAGGGAAAAAGACGAATTATTGGTGGCGATGCCGCACGACAAGACAATCTGCAGTCGATCGGCGCGGGCCGCATGATCGTATATATTTCCGTATCCAACTATTGTAATAAAAAATGATGGATCGCGAAGCTTTTCTGTGTTCTGCCAGAATACTCAGCTTTGAGCTTTATTATATTATAGATACCTACAACTTAAACAATTGTATACATTAAAGTGCGATGGTCGATTTTCTTTGACTTGGGCAAGTCGATCTCCCATCAAAACATATGGCTTTATCCGCTGATAAGATTATATGAAGATACAGACCTACAAATATCGAATATCAAATTTTTAACTTAAATTTCAAATATGTATAATCATTCACAGCTAATTTGAATGTATATATTTTATTAATGTTAAACAGGGAATTTATTAAATTTAATCAAGAGAATCTCTCTAATTTGACAATCACTTGGAAATTCTATTTCTCAAACGCTCGGTTTCCTCATAATTGTGAAACTCTATTATTCGGTCATGTAACGTTCATAATGTAGTCGTTTTTGCGATGAAACTTTAATTAAGCATACTTTCGTCAAACATGCCTTCCGGGGCCTGTGATCTCATGGAATATACCTAAATGAAAGCAAAAAAAGACGATGGAGAGCACGTTCGTGTAAACCGGGACGAAAGACTTATATTTATACAGATATTCCAAAATACCCAGATAGAGATTCATGACATACAATACATGCACATGATGTGTTTCTTCTTGTATATAGCGTAAAGAAAGGATACGCCACGCTTGTACGAAGGACGAAGAAGATCGCTTTTTTTTGCCGTTCTCTGTTACTATTCCATCGATAATGAGTGTTGTCGAGGAGCCGGTTTCTAATAATTAATCATTATCCGCTTAGCAGATTTTATAAGTTTACCTTATTCGAGTCTCATTGTCAGTAATGCAGATAAAATGAACCGGAAGATAAAATCAACCGGTTATTATTTAATAATAAACACGCGCCAATACGCTACCAATATTCTTTCGTAACATTTGCGTCGCGATTATGGAGAGAATTCCGATGAAAACGAAATCATTCATATGCTCCATAATGTTACACAAGGCAATAATTTTCCAGCAGCATTATCGTATCAATGATGAACATGCTGCATTAAAAAAATGTTATTAAAATCTTATTAGAATATTTATTTGTTTATTAATATAGATATGCAACTCTTATCAAAAAGTTTCTTATTAAAATTCTACTGAAGCAGACACACAAAACATATTTGTAATTAAGCCTGAAGCAAGCGTGTAGAAGATATATCATACGTCATTTGTCGGCTTCTTTATTTAATATGCTATCGCATTCTATCCACATGGAAAATCCTTGACTTTAATGACCGACGAACTAACTTATAATTTCATGCTCGACGAATACAAAAATAGGATAAAACCAGCTATACAAAAACCGTGTTTAAGAAAATTTTATAAATGTTACCTTGATAAAATAACTTATAAAACTATGTTTTTGAAACATGATTGTTGAGGAGAAAAATATAAATTTTCGTTGTTTCTTTATAGCTAATCAAATATTTTTATCAAAACTCAATTTTAATCGTTGATTAACTCTGATCGTGGATCTATAATCTATTTATGATCGTAGCGATTGCAAATACTTGACAAAGAGCAGACGCTCTTTCAAACTGATTTACTAAACGACGCATGCAATACGCCGATAATTCAGCAAATGCTGACGGCGACCGATGCACACGCGGCTGGCATAGCTAGAATGATGCGAAAATAGTGCTTTAAATAATTTATAATTTATTTGCGCGATGTGTGCGCTTAGGGGGCGATAAATAAGGATAGAGCGGGTAGAGCCGCGCGGGGAAACGAGCATGGAACTAGATTACGGTGGCCGCGGCCGCGGCGCGGACGGCCGACCTGTCGTTAGCGTCGGTGATTCATGATGTTAGACGAGCGCTGAAACTGCTGAAAGGATAACGCTCTCCACGGCCACGCACGCTGACAGTATCCCGTGAATTTATGACTCGTGCACTTCATGATAAGGACGCGTGCGCGTCCTTTATTATGAGGTACGGGTTAACGCTTAAACGCGGGGTTTAAGATTCATTCGTGCGGTGTGTAAATTTTTTAACTACACCGAGGTAGATCAAGTCTGATTATTCGAATTAATGCGATGTCATGTTTGGATACTCACAGGATTAAATTTGTGCGGAAAAATTTAAGTAACAAGTAGCGCAATAACGGATTACAATAATAATTAACTTATATGTAGGTATAAGGCAGATAATAATTTTAACAAAATGTGGAGCGAAATATGATGATGCGCGATTCAGGATTCAACAAAAATTTGTATAAATTTAATTGTTTTTAAATCAATTTTAATCTTAGAATAATTCTAAATCAATAATTTACGATTACGAAATAAGAGCTTTGCGAACTATGTAATTTTGTTAGTTTCTTTTGTAAAATTTAATTCAATTTCCAATTGTTATTTTAAGTTTACAATGTCTCGAATATGCAAGATTTATGCTTGCAGTTGTTGCATTGTTTCTTATTGCTTATCCGGAAGCGTATAAGAAAATGCGTTTGAGATGCAATCGGAGCATGCGGTCGATTAGAAATTGAATTACTTTCGCTGCCATTGAATTCTTTATTTTCGTTATACGTTTTACAGTTTGTAACCGCCAGCTTTTAACAGGCAGCAACGAACAGAAATTGTCGCGGCTTTTTGCATCGGTATAATTATTCGATTATAAATATATAATATAATTCCTCTATCTGTATATGTTGCATTGCCTTTTAAACATTTGTTTAGTTTTCATATTGTTCTGAGAATTGAGATGTCTATCTTCTATTATGTACATTAAAATAGCAATAAATCGAAACTTTTTAATTTTAAACTGCACTGCTGATGAGTGTTCTGCATGTGTGTGAACTTTTTAAGAGTATACATACTGATTTACTGAAATTATGCTATTTGTATAATTGTATCAATGCTTCAATAATTATAAAGCTTTAGATAGCTTTTACTTACAGTAAAGAATTTTAAAAAGCATCATTGCTTGACGAATTACAATGCATATGTTTAATTATTCCAAATATTTTTATGTAATTTTGTAGGAAAAAGAATTTACTTACTATAATTGTACGGCGCGCGGCGCAGCGGCGTGTGAGTCTCATATTCCGAACTCTTGCTATTAATAAAGATCTTATTGTTAGTTAAAGGTTCTTCGCGAGGAATTTCGCAAGGACGCGTCGAGAGGTTCGCGTATTATGAAGATAAAATCATTCCGTAGATAGTCATCACGTGCTATGAGGAGGACTCACTATGAGGAGGAGTTAATATTAGCAAAAAACGTGAAATGACATCATGCTATAGCTATGACAGTTGTATTGACAATTCCGAGGTCATTTCTTTCAGCAACTATAAATTATTATTTTCATTTTTGCTTCCTCATAGAGGAAGCTTTGTTTTCGTAAAAAAATTTTTTTTTTAGTTGCCGCTGCCAATGTGTTCAGAATGTTCTAAAACGTCGAAAAATAGCTATTTTAAAAAATGTCGGTATGTGTGTATGTATGTCTGTATGTCTGTATGTCTGTATGTCTGTATGTCTGTATGTGCCAAATTTACTGAAATTTCTATAACTCCAGAACTGATCAACCAAATCTTAACCAATTATATATGAAATAGGGGTAGAAAAGACTGAAGAATATAATAGAATTAGAAAAATTGCGAATATTTTAAAATTTTAACCTTTAAGGGCTACATCTCAAGTCTCAATAATTGAGATTTTTCATAAATTGATGTTTTTTGACAATTTAGTATTAATTATTGGCAATTTTTCTAATTATATTATATTCTTCAGTCTTTTCTACCCCTATTTCATATATAATTCTTTAAGATTTGGTTGATTAGACTCAGCTTCATAAAGCTTCTATGTATGTACGAATTCTTCGAAATTTGAAATATCAATAAAATTTTAAAGAAATTATATATGAAATAGGGGTAGAAAAGACTGAAAAATCTAATAAAATTAGAAATAGCCCGATATCTCAAAATTAATGGAAATTAGAGCAACATTTAAATCTTAATGAATTTTCTATCTATCTATATAAAATAGAATGTCTGTATGTCTGTATGTATGTCTGTTCTTTATACACTCTTAAACTATTCGACCGATCTGGACGAACTTTTGCACAGTTACTCTTTACATCTTTGCGCAAAACATAGGCTACTACGGAACCTCGATTATTCACTTACCGATCAGCTACTTTATTCCTTGGTTTTCCCGGGCGTTTTTTCGGGAATTTTGAGATTGCTCGCTCGCGATGTATGCACAGAACTTCGATATTTCACTTACCGATTACCGATTTTATCCCTTTGTTTTCCCGGGCGTTTTTTAAGTCTGTTTGTTCTTTATACACTCATAAACTATTCGACCGATCTGAACAAACTCTTGCACAGTTACTTGCACACTTACCGATCAGCTACTTTATTCCTTGGTTTTCCCGGGCGTTTTTTCGGACATTTCGAGATTGCTCGCTCGCGATGTACACAGAACCTCGATATTTTACTTACCGATTACCGATTTTATCCCTTGGTTTTCCCGGATATTTTTTGCAGAGAAATATCGAAGTTCTGTGTACATCGCAAGTTTTTCTAAAAATTAGAAAAATGTAAAAAATGAGCGATTGCTCTAACTTTTGTAAGTTTTGAAATATTTGGCTATTTCTAATTTTATTATATTCTTCTGTCTTTTCTACCCCTATTTTATATATAATTCTTTAAGATTTGGTTGATTAGACTCACAATCAGCTTTATAAGGCTTTTATGTATGTACGGATTCCCAGAAATTTTAAATGCCTTCAACTCAAAAACTAATCAATCAAACCTTAAAGAATTATATATGAAATAGAAGTAGAAAATACTGAAAAAATATAATCAAATTAGAAAAGTTGCCAATAATTAATACTAAATTGTCTAAAAACATTAATTTATGAAAAGTCTTAATTAGAATATAATAAACTAAAAAATATAATAGAATTAGAATTTGGCGATAATCAATAAAAGGGTTCTTTTTTTAAAAATTTTTAATTTTTTTAGAAATGTCCCTGGTTGCTCTAACTTATGCAAATATTGATATATAAGGCTAAATTTTTTTTTAATCGATAAAGTATTATTTAAGGAAGGATGGAATTGAATTTAACGATAATTGGTAAAGGGCTTCTTTCTTTATAAAATTTTGAATTTTTTAAGAAATGCCTTTGATTGCTCTAACTTTTGTAAGTTTTGGAATATTGGGCTATTTCTAATTTTATTATATTCTTCTGTCTTTTCTACCCCTATTTCATATAAAATTCTTTAAAATTTGGTTGATCAGACTCATGTTTATGTATGGACGGATTTCCCGAAATTTTAAATGTCTTTAACTCAAAAACTAATCAACCAAATCTTAAAGAGTTATATATGAAATAAGGGTAGAAAAGACTGAAAAATATAGTAGAATTTAAAAAATTACTAAAATCTTAAAATTTTAACTTTTAAGGGCTACATTCCAAGTCTCAACAATTGAGACTTTTCATAAATTGATATTTTTGACAATTTAGTATTAATTATTATCAATTTTTTTATTCTAATATATTTTTCAGTTTTTTCTACCCCTATTTCATATATAATTCATTATGGTTTGGTTGATTAGACCCAGCTTTATAAAGCTTCGATATATGTACAAATTCTCCAAAATTTCAAATGAGAAAAAGAAAGAGAGAGAGAGAGAGAAAGAGAGAGAGGGCGAAAGGGCGCTCTATTGCAAAAGCATTGATCGTTTTTTAAATAAAACTGACGTAAGTGTCTAGCCTAGCATCAGCCAATGTATGCCAAAAAGCCTAAAGTGCGTTCAGTTTTATTGGGGAACAATCAGTGTTTCGCAAAAGGGCGGCCTTTTGCAAAAGGGCTAGTCTTTTGCAAAAGGGCTAATTTTTTAATTGCAGTTAGAACATCTTAAGTCTTAATAATTAAGACTTCAAAAAATAATTTTTTAGGATAATAAAAAAAGTGAGCAAGTAGAAACTTGCATATTGTTTCCATATAGCTTTTAAGTGTGCAAGTAGAAACTTGCACATTGCTTCCTCATAACTTTTAAGTGTGCAAGTAGAAACTTGCACATTGCTTCCTCATAGCTTTTAAGTGTGCAAGTTGAAACTTGCACATTGCTTCCTCATAGCTTTAAAGTGTGCAAGTAGAAACTTGCACATTGCTTCCTCATAGCTTTAAAGTGTGCAAGTAGAAACTTGCACATTGCTTCCTCATAGTTTTTAAGTGAGCAAGTAGAAACTTGCACATTGTTTTCTCATAGTTTTTAAGTGAGCCAGTAGAAACTTGCACATTGCTTTCTCATAGTTTTTAAGTGAGCCAGTAGAAACTTGCACATTGCTTTCTCATAGTTTTTAAGTGAGCCAGTAGAAACTTGCACATTGCTTTCTCATAATTTTTAAGTGAGCAAGTAGAAACTTGCACATTACTTAATCAACATTTTATTTTGCTTATAAAGCTTCCTCTATGAGGAAGCCAAATTAAAGAATATTTATTAATAATTTTACATCAAATAAAAAACAAGCTTCCTCATAGAGGAAGCTTTATAAGCGAAATAAAATGTTGATTAAGTAATGTGCAAGTTTCTACTTGCTCACTTAAAAATTATGAGAAAGCAATGTGCAAGTTTCTACTGGCTTACTTAAAAACTATGAGAAAGCAATGTGCAAGTTTCTACTGGCTCACTTAAAAACTATGAGAAAGCAATGTGCAAGTTTCTACTGGCTCACTTAAAAACTATGAGAAAACAATGTGCAAGTTTCTACTTGCTCACTTAAAAACTATGAGGAAGCAATGTGCAAGTTTCTACTTGCACACTTTAAAGCTATGAGGAAGCAATGTGCAAGTTTCTACTTGCACACTTTAAAGCTATGAGGAAGCAATGTGCAAGTTTCAACTTGCACACTTTTTAGCAAGCAAATAGTAAAATATTACTTACTTGTATTGTGATTTCTACGTTTCAATTAATTCTATAAAATATTACGACTTGGTTAATTTCCTCTCAAATATCGTAATGACGAATTATGAAAAAAAATCCTTGATTGAACTGCACGTCTTTTCAGATGCGTCGAATAAGACGAGAGAGAAAGGCACCGTAAGGTGAAATTTTTGCAAAATGCGAACGTCGGGTTGCGGTTGCGATCGATTCGTGCGGATAAACAGAGGCGCAATCACGGCATGATCGACAAGTCGCAAAATTGCGCGATTAATGATGATGGTGAATTGGTCAAATTAACGGTAATGATAAACGATTAGCTAAACGATGAATGTTGTAGAATCAGATCAAAGAGGGCTATAAATCCGGATCAATTTCTGACGGGCAATCATAAAATCGTTCTAGGCCGCGACTTAAATGGTAATTGTTTGACAATCAGGAATGTGCTATTGTGTGTGTTTCTATTCGAGCTACTCTTTCGCCAGATATCAATTCTAACATATATACCTATGTTCAAAGACTGATTATGAGTATGAAAACGGGATTAACTTGACTTTTTTTCGAAACAATAATTTTGAATAATTGAAAATTATTTTGTTTTATCTTCAATCGTCTTTGTTTTCATTCCAAGAGTCTTTATAATTTTTGCACAGATATAACTTGCTTATATTATTAAACAATCATTAAAGATTCAAATATTACATATTTACGGTCTATAATATTACATATTTTCTTATAAGCATGACTTCTACGATATTTTATAATAGACATATACAGAATTAATAATATACTTATATTTATATCTTTGATGTAAAAATTAACGTTAATTATGCAAATTATTGGCAATGTAAAATCAATGTAATTATTATATTACAGTTTTGCAATAGAAGCATGTTATATTAAAAATTTTTCTCTATATTAATTTATATAAAAATTACGCTATTAATTCAATCATTAGAATTTGAAATATTATTAGAATTGGGCTCAAGCAAACAATCTATGGAACATGAATTACGCAAATCAAATGCAAACATTTAATTAACATCTAATGTAATCTAATAGGTACTTTTCCATAAGACTACACTTTATATAATGCCACATAAAAAAATCAGAACTTATTTTAAAGACTTATTGTCCTTAAAACAGATTTACAGATTTATGCATGAAATAGAACACACAATAAATAAATATGACATATCTTTTGATATGGAAGCGTAATACGTTTGAGTGGCATATTCCATAAATTATTCTACAAATCACGTGCAATGCATGAATATATCGAAATGTATAGATATCTTCAGTTATCGAACAATTACTATCGCTCTTGTTGAACGTTAAAATTATTTGCACCATTAGCGAAGATTATGGACCCTTAAGTGCATGTTTTTCATGACACGACACTACACGTGTGAGAAAATCCGATCCATGTACATTTAGTCGCTACATTCATGATTCTTCAATTGTAAAGTTTGTTGTAGCGTAAGACTTTCGTTTCTTACACCTGCACCGTGGAAAAGTATCCTACTTTTACACGCGCCTTTACTTTTACACCGTACATACTCAATTTGAACTTCAGTGCCTATTGTGTATTTCTTAATTAAACTTCCGCGTCGCGATCTATTATTTAATCGCCATGTAATATCATTAGATAGAATTTACTCGAAAACATAAGTGTTAGAAAAGATAAGTAAATTTGTGTGAAAAAGCGATACCTATTGCTTCTCTTTGCACGCGACATCGCTTTTGCACGAATTAGGTACGTTGTTATCGATATGTTGCATATTGTAAATTTTATCGGTATTTCAGCTTGCATAAAGTGCGTTCCAAGCAAAGCATTATCGTTGCATGCATCTCGTAACATGATATTAGTGTCCTGTGTGTCGGTTATAATATGTATTTCGGAAGTGATATAAAAGAATGTAGGGGAGAACGGGGAAATTGGCACCACGGGGTAATAAGAACTCTCGTAATATAAAACGACTATCGTGCGTAAAAAGTTTGAACCCACGTGTGAGCGACTACCTGTCGAACACCGCCCCCCGTGTCAGTCAAATATTCCATCATTTCCATAGTTTCGCTTTGTTTGCTCAGGAAAACGCACGTCGTGTTTTCGCCCGCTTTGTTACAATTTTCATTGACCTTTGCTTAAGGGGTAAGGCCACCCTGGGCGTCAAAAAGAAAAGGTCAATTTCGGGATTTTTTTTAAAGAGTATAGTAAATGTTATCGAATTTTCGTCAAAAGTACTTTATAAAATTTGCCTTGAGGTACAAAAATAAATTTTTTCAAAGATTTTTATTAAAAAATGGCGGCTCCAGAACCAGGCTCCGACGACGCCTGTATATAAACGGGCGGACAGGATTCTCCTTCAGATTTGCACCTGGAACAAAAACCCAAAATTTTTCTTTTAATAGATACCCTAAACTAGTGCACCACGTAGGGAAATTTGAAAATACTGTTTTTTCGGAAAATGGTGAGCATATGAACCCAAAATTCATTTTTTCACGTAAAAATTTTGTCATTAATTGTTTATAAAAAACAAAGTTTATAAGATATCGAAAAATCCCTACGTGGTGCACTAGTTTAGGGTATCTATTAAAAGAAAAATTTTGGGTTTTTGTTCCAGGTGCAAATCTGAAGGAGATTTCTGTCCGCCCGTTTATATATCAGGCGTCGTCGGAGCCTGGTTCTGGAGCCGCCATTTTTTAATAAAAATTTTTGAAAAAATTTATTTTTGTACCTCAAGGCAAGTTTTATAAAGTACTTTTGACGAAAATTCGATAACATTTACTATACTCTTTAAAAAAAATCCCGAAATTGACCTTTTCTTTTTGACGCCCAGGGTGGCCTTACCCCTCAAGTAAGTAGTTATATTTTCTACTAATTGAATGAAATCTTTCTTTATTATTAGTGTCGTAGGTTACCTTTATTGACAAAACATTAAAAATTAAAAAAATCTTATCAGTAGTTATTTTTTTATTCGCTGACCAAAATTTACACCAATGCACAGTGGGGCCAAATCCCAAAAAGCTGGCCAAAACCTCAAATGAATTTAGAATCGAGCAAAAATTGGTATACTATGGTTTTTGAGGTCGCTGATTATAAATCCAAAGTTAAAATTATTGTAAACAAAATGGCGGATCCAATATGGCGGTCACACATGTAAAAAAGATATCAGACTTTAATAAACATTAGTATACAAGTGTTTTCGAGGTCGCTGATTACAAATCCAAAGTTAAAATTATTGTAAACAAAATGGCGGATTCAATATGGCGGTCACACATGTAAAAAACATATCAGACTTTAATGAAAATTAGTATACAAGTGTTTTCAAGGTCGCTGATTACAAATCCAAAGTAGAAATTATTGTAAACAAAATGGCAGACCCAATATGGCGGCCATACATGTAAAAAAGATATCAGACTTTAATGAAAATTAGTAGGGGTTTTTGAGGTCGCTGATTACAAATCCCAAGCCAAAATTACTGTAAGCAAATTGGCATTTAATATGGTGAACGCATATGAGAAAAATATGTAAATTTTTTTAATACAGAAAAAATTATAGGCTCGAGCACAACTAAGCACAACTAGCACAACTAAGCAAATATATATATATAAATATATAAAATAATATTAAAACGATAGTGGTCAAAAGATAAAACATAATTTAAAAACATTATTGGAGATAATTAATCGGAATCCACGTCAGAATCAGAATTAAATCAACGTCAGAATCGGAATAAAATCTACGTCAGAATCAACTTCCGAATCGTAGATCCAAATCGTGTCAATCGTAGAGCCATATTCCGTTTCGGTTGCAACAGTCACTGTAAGAAAGACAGAACTATATTTAGTTTAAATTAATACGTTAAATAATAAAATTTATTTATTTGACAAAAAATATTACTAAGGATAATTTATCGAAAACACTAATCGACGTAAACATCCGGGATATGTATATTGTATGATTTGTTATTATTAGGGATAGAATTACCGAAAGAACAAAAAAACACGAGCATTTCAAGCCGAGTCATTGTCCTCAAGCGAAACACTCGACAAGTCGCAAACGAGCAACGTAGCGATAATAAGCGAAAAAATCATGACAGCATGATAGGCAGCTCTCGGCAGCTAACTTTTGTGAATTTTACAAGATAATAAAGTGAACTAAAGCCTTAAACTTGGATCTTCGCGGAATGTGGCGGAATATATAACTTTTCATCTAGTTGAAAATAGAAGTTTATAAAATTATATCGTCTTCGTAAGGGCACCGAATTATGCCTTGTTTCAACACGATAAAAATTAAATTTAGGTTGTATTAGTGCAAAAACATTTTCTACATACCTTTAGGAGTCACTTCCATGTCGTAGAATTAAAATCGAACACTTCACTTTCAAGCTATCCGATTTATAATATACCGTAATTTTCTTTCCTTTGTTACGCGATGCGTGCGCTCTGAACAAAGGCTAACTTTAAACTGAGCTCACAGACGCAGGTATGAGGATAGGGCCTTTTCCTTTTACAATTGGGTGCACCAAACATCCCTCTACCCATCCCACCAGTCAAAATTCCCCAAATCGAATTTTTATTTTTTAGGTTTTGGCCAGCTTTTCGGGATTTTGCCCCACTGTGCAATGGGGTAATTAGAACTAACCGAGTCGGGGTATTTAGAACTGGCTCCAATTACCCCTGAGGATCCAGGATCGAACAAATGTCTTGTATGTTTTGACGTTGGGAAGGATAATGAGCTCTGGTTTCGTTGTAGAAGCTGTAGAAAGTGGGTTCATGCCGACTGCGTAGATTGTGAGTTGTGAGAAGGTAAACATTTTTATTTGCTACCTTTGTATTCATATAAAAATTAATATACTAAAACCACGGTCTTACATAACTAAAACTATTTATACAAACTATTATAAAATGATAAAAAGGTTAAAAGATGATCAAAAACTTATTTTTTACATATATTTTATTATTATTAATAAGTTTCCATTTGAATACTTTATCACTTAAAAATATTCCGCATAAGCAATGGATCTCATTACCCATAAGGTGGTTCTCATTTCCCGATGCCTGGGGTAATGAGTTTTTTTCCATTTAAAAAAAATGTGTTTTTTTGTATATGTTTCTACTATAATTAAAAAATTCTGTTGTATGCCATATTGAAGCTTGATGTTTCCACAATTTAATTGATAAAAGTTCCAATAAATATTTGGTAATTATAACATATTTATTAATATTTTTTCCTTAACTGGTGCCAATTCCCCCGTTCTCCAATACAAGTGCTAATTCATAAGAGATATTTCCTCATTCATTTTCTGTTTTGTTTTGTAACAGACTTGAGATTTATATATATTTATCCATTTTTTTTCCATTAGCAATAGGACAGAGGATAATAGATCAAACACTGAATAATGTATCTATTGTGTCTATTTCGCGTTCGTTCTATTATTTATCCCATTGGGAATACATAATTGAAACGAAACACTGAGCTACGAAATATGTGGCAAAACCAACGGGCATTCTTAAAATTTATTGTCCATCCTTTATAAATTTTCAATTGCTTATGCTATTGTAATAATAATAATAATACTCTCTTGTGGCTCTTTTCGCATGTCAAAGGATCTTTCTTAGATGGATTACGGCATCATCAACGACGTCAACGAACGAGGTCTTCGAGACGATCGTAACAGTTGGGCGCGAATAATTACGTATCCTGCTCACACCGGTTGTTAATATTTTGCAATATAAATATATTTTAAGATCAATACAATCAGTTTAAGAGAGAATTTATTTGCTGACGAATGATTACCGAAACCGTTAAGCTTCTAATCTGCTTATCGATTTATGCTAATGAAGTAAATCATTAAGCAATAACGTACATAAGTAAATATAATAATACAAAATATGCAAATTTTTTAACTGCTATATGGTAAAAATAATATACAATACTAACGGCAATATTGTGCTTTAAAAAGTTTAAGACAATTTACTTTTACACTTGTGAGAAAATAACGCGTTTCATTTAAATAAAAAGATTTGTGACTAACCTTTGATAAGATATTATAAACGCAATATACACAGGTTTACCAATTAAGATTATATTATTTTACGTTAGCTTTTATGATTTAAAGATAATATGTACACACTCTCTTTCGTTCTCGTTTAGGTATCATATGAATTTATTTACATATTACTTAATCTTCTACCTGTATTGCAATATATATATATATACTGTTATATTACAATACAGAGTACAATTATTTAATTTAATAATATGCAAAGTATGGATAATCTAATGATTTAAAAAATAATGACTTTTACTTCTAAATTTAAATTAATAGAAAGAATTGTGCTGAGAGTGTTGAGACATTTTGTGGAATATTGTGCTGGCAGTTAGTGCCAAAGAGAAAATATCTAGCGGTGCTGATGTTGATGCTAATATCGAGGAAATCCCTTGAAACAATTATTGTCTATAATGATGATCGTGACAGCCATGTCCCAGTTGCAGGCTTCGCTTGCGGACCACGTGCACTCTATTGTTTCTTTTGTTGGGAAGACCTTACCTAAGATATATCCTGTCATTTTTCTTCAATGAAGATCCACTAGCCGCGCGATTGAAAATCTGACATGCAAATGCAATTTTACATGTGAAAATCTCGCTTTGATGCATTTCTCATTATATTAATAATAAAAAGTTATTGGCGTGTTCCTCAATCTAGAGATTAACTCAAGCAAAAAATCCTACGAAATATTGCAGTCTCGATCGTTTAAGTTAGAGTCAGATAATGGTCGAAATATAAACATTATAAACAATACTTTAATTACCTATTAATAGTTTTTTATAGCTTTTATTTATGATATTTATGTAGAGTACATATTAAAAAGTTAAGTTGTTACTTCTACAAATAGCTAACCGTTATCTACAGTAATGGCAAAGTTTATATCAGATGGCCTATATTTCACATGTCCATTATATCTTATGTTATTTTTAACTTGATAAAATTCATTCCCTCCCTTTTTCATTCAACACTCGCATTTTTCACTTAACCGTGCACGCGTAATACAGCAATAAAAAAATGTGAAATATATTCGTTCGAGATCGACCGCGGTTAATTTGTTTCATAACAGTTGAAAAACCGCGGTTTTTCGGTCAGATTTTTATCAGAATTATTGAAGGTCGTTCTTTGTCTTTGATACGCGTTCTTCGTCATTCTCAATTAATTTAAATATTTTATAAAACATTATTATGTATATACTATTTTATGAAATATACAAAATAGTAAAAAAAGACGTCTATATTTTACGATAGTTTGATAACTTTGATATGGTAGATATTAATATAAATTTTTTATTTTATTTTTTTCCTCTATGTATTTGCAACTTTAAATATTTATTTATATATATGTCGATCTGACGATGTTGCGATTTGTTCCGTTTACTTTAGACTACAAGATATATTTCACTGTACTAAATAAAAAATTATCGCAAATTATTTTATTACAAGAAAGAGATTCCATTATTCCATTATTTAACTTTATTATTAAATCTGTTATTTAACCCGACACAAAAATTGATTTATTGTAGGTGACAGATGATGTCACATTGAATGATATACAGTTTTACGAGAAAAAAAGATTAATCACACGGATTTTGTTGGACGAGTAAATCGTTTCGATCAAACTACTTTTATTCGACGACTTCAGTTCAGGATACATTTAATCGATCGAGATCGTGCGATTTGTTCACGCGGCCAATAGATGATGCTTCGTTCTTTAAACTTATAGTTGAGAAAGTTGCCGGGATCATGATGTGATCATTTTCTGTGTTAGTCGTTGTATAGACCGTACTGGGATCCTTTTACTCTCGTATCATCTCGTATATTATATCTCATAACTTTTCCTATATATTCACAAGGATTAAACGTCTTTGAAACGAGCCGATTTCGCATCCGCAACGTTATAATTTTTCAATGCAATTGGATAGTTAATTACAGTTTGATTTTCTGATGGCGTGCATGCCAACAATTTTGACAAGGAAATTTCAATGAGCCGCTAAAACTCCTCCCTGTAAGTTTCCGATGAGATATAGAGAATTTGTTATTTATTTATTATTCTTTGTCTATTATTCTAGTGAAATTAGATTTAACTCATTTGATGATTACAGAAATTATTATTTTGTAATTATTTTTTTACTACTTGAAAAATGTATTAATATATAATATAAGTAATAATAAGAATACAATAAAAATTGCTGAGATATAGTAACATGAAAATATTTATGTAAAAATTTTTATATAAAATATTTATATTTATTTATTAGGATTATGATTTAATGATTACCTTTACTATGATTTGATAGTAAAATTAAAACGTTAGAAAGCATAATTCAGATTTAAAAAAATAACATGAAAATTCAAGAGTGTTTTCAAGAGTCGAGAGAAAGAACATCTGGTTCGGAAGATAGAAAAGTTCTGAGAATTTGTTTCGGCTAATTATTGCATCCGGCTATAGTAGATAACGACTCAAAGAGTTTCCTTAATCATTCAGACCTAATATCTCGCAAGAATTGATTAGATATATAGGATAGGAAATGAGAGAGACTCGGACAAAAAATTGTTGACTCTCCAATTAAGTTTTGCGAATAAAATAAATGACATGTAGAGCTGTGATATTAAAAGATACAAAGATAGAGAGACCGATAAAAATTACTTTTTGTCTTTCCTCATTATTGAATTACTGGAGAATTGTAAAAGTAAAAGTTGCGTTTTAATATATTTTCGTGTTTCATTATCATCGCCACGACTTGTCGTCCTATGAAGGGCTGGAAGTCACACATGGGATGTCTGCCTGCCACAACAAAGACGTCGCCTCTTCTTTGGTGTAGACTCTGCTCTCTTGCAACTTCCCATATGTTCCCCAATACCCTTGGGTCCCGGAGGAATCTCCCTTCCCATCGGAGCCATGTAAGTTGACCAATCGACCACCTCTCTCTCTCTCTCTCTCTCTCTCTCTCTCTCTCTCTCTCTCTCTCTCTCTCTCTCTCTCTCTCTCTCTCTCTCTCGCTCGCTCGCTCTCTTCGAGCTCCCCTCTCGATCCTCGAACGGCCCCCTAGTCGAAGACTTCGTTTGGCGTCTGGCGGCAGTTCGGAGCGAGACGCCGACACGACATACGACGAGTATTTTCGTTCCAAACTTATCGAACTCCGGAATGCAATTTAATTTTTGTTATCGTGCTTCTCGTTGTTATTGTATATAGACAGTTTTATAGACAGATTTTAAGTAAAATGTGTCTCTTGACATAAACCATTACCGTGGTTGTTGTGGCCGGCTGCTGATGTAGAGGTGCGCGTAACAGGTCCTTGCATATATCCTTTCGAGTGGCGACCGGCGACCGGCGACCGGCGACCGGCGACCCGGCCTCCAGAAACGGCTTTTCAATGTTCGGCTTGATCAAGTGACCGGAACGCACAAAGGCGGAAAAATATCGGTGAATCCAAAAATTTGTTCGTATTCGGCTTAAAGACTGTCGAGTTACCATCATCATCATCATCGTCATCTTCACGAAGGACAAGTGACAGTGATCGAAAATTTTCGCGTGCTCGCGGGCGCGATTCAATACGAAAAGAATAACGAGAATTATAAGATCCAGGTACATCGAGCTTGCTTCCAGCTCCGTTCTTTCCATTCAGGCACGTGATCGCATTCATCCGGCGCGGCAGCAGCAGCAGCAGCAGCCGCAGCCGCATACGCACGCATACCTATATATATTGTACATATATATATATATGTATACATATATGCGAACAATCGGAAGAAGAAAGCGCGTCCGGTTCGCGTTTTGTTCCTTAACGTGTGTTGTCTTCTTCGGAATATCCGGCTCCAAAAAAAGAAAAGATAGTGATACCACATATAGTGATCGCCGATGCGTTCTTCTTGATTCCGAGGTGGAGCAGCGAAAGATAAGAACGAGAAGGAATTACGAAATGTCATGATGCCGCGTGCCAATGGGAGAGGAATATCAGCGTGCTGACACGGATCTGTTCCTCTTCCCCTGGTGAAGGTCGTCGTCGAGTGTCGCGGGATGCTATCCGGGCACCAGGACGTCATCCGGACGGGTTCGAACGGTTCCAGGCGATTGACCAGGCTGTTCTGACGATCACCGCGATCACTCGTCTCTCCGCGATTCGTTTCTCCGAGTATTTCTCGTAAGTAGAAACAGCTAGTGACTAAGGATCTCTAGGTTCTGAAATTTGGATCGATTTGATACCCCGAAGTGTGTAGTAATAAGGTAAAGGGGGGAGTTAATGACACTGTTGCAGTTCCTGACACTGACGGTACATTTATATTTGTAATAAATAAAGTTTTCGTCAAATATAAAAAAAATTACAGGCAAATTAAAGAGCGTTTTTTGCTGTTGATTATTGCACAGACACTTTTTTTTTAAATGTGTCAGAAACTACCTTTTTTTTTTATGTGTCAGAAACTACCTCTTTTTTTTAACAGTGTCAGAAACTACCCCACTTACCTTATATTACGTTGGAGAGTAACACTATTAAAGTTTTTATTTCACATAGCTGCAAAGCGCTTGGTATAACCGATAACGGTATCCAGAATCCGCTAGTATCGAGACTTAGTCTCTGATAGCTAGGAGTGTATTACTTTTTGATGTACTCATGAAAGTTTCAAGTTTTGCTATAAACAATAAGTTTCTTAATATACCATTCGCGATATACTCGATCCCATTCCTACATCCACTCCTTCAAGGAATGCGTTCTTTTCAGATCTGTTCTCAATCTCGACGAATATATAAATCCAGTGTTTTAAAAGAAAATTAATTAAAAACCCTTCTTCAAGGAGAGATATAAACTTAGCGCTAAGCGTTTAATGAAGGTAAATATAAATTTAAAACTAGTTTAAAACAGGAATTAGAAATGTGTACGATCTAGGTATTCACTTAAAGAACTCACATTGTGACTGGTAGCCGTGAGATTGACGAAATTTTCGTGACGCAATTAAGTATCGATCGTTCTGACGGTTTCGTGAACGAAGTGATTGCCTGACGGAATTACCGTTAAAGCGATCGTGACCTCGATCTACCTTTGGTGGATTCTGTATATACCTAAGTATAAGATCCGCATATTATTTCTGCGATTGTGCCTAAATAATTTGATTGGATTTGCCGCTTGTTTTGGACTGAAATCAGTAATAATATAAATAAAGATAAAAAATTCATATTTTTGTCTTGATCGATAAGTCACACTAATCGACTCAAAAATCATAAGATACGTTCGATCGCGAAGGGTGGAGGGGGACATGGATCGTCTTCCACATTTTTTTTTTCTCTTGGAGAAATCGAAAACTGTACACGCATCGTATGTCCGTGCCAGTGCATAGAATTTCGTCGAATACCGTTGATCGCGGACGCACGCTACAAATTATGAAAGTGTGTGAAAGCCTGGAGAAGAGCTAAATAGTAAATATGCACGGCTCTCGTTCCATCGACGAATATCACATGATTGTACGCTTTAATAACTCAATTCAATCGGTTTTAATGGCGTCAATCAAAAAGACCAGCGAAGGATTCAATTTCCGTTATCGACGAATAATGAGAACGTGCGATAAATGCATACAGAGAACCAGCATTTTACCATGTTAATCGACAGATCTTATAACGAACGGCCTTGATATTTCTTTAACGAGTCGTCGATAGCGGAGGAGATTTTAATTCGTCAATTTTCACAATTTTTTTTATTCTTAACATTGTAATATAGTTGTATCGTTTAAAAAATGTTTGTGTTAATTCAAGACTTGCTAAGCTAAGCAATCCGTCGTCAGTCGAATCACATCTAATTAATCGTCATTTGTTCCGCTACTTTTAATTCGTGGAAGTCAAGTTATTAATCCAACAGTCGAAGGACAAGCGCGATCTTTGCTCGCCAGATTGCCGTTCTTACGTATAATTTACGCTTATAGATGCGAACAAAGGAAATAGGTTACAAGTTGATAACAATAATAACATATTATAATGCATTATGGCGCAAGCGAGATATAATCTGTCGAGGAAATTATAATATAGTACCCGATGTCGTAAGTGTCGACGTAAACGCTGCCGTGATACTCCTCTTATTTGTTGTGATTGTTCGTCATCAATATCACATGGTCATTATTATCGTTTGGACAGTTTACGTTACGAATATTAAAGATTTGTGATACACATGAAAAGTAAAGAAATATTTGATATTTCTAAAACACAAAATGCTATAGAGTTCTAGACCATATGTTCTTTCATTTAAGTAAACAAGTTGTTAATCGCTTCTGATTCTAAAAATAACTGTGCTTCATACTTCATGCAAATTTCCATATAGTAATTTCATTAAAATATTTTTGAAAGAGGATTCTGAAAGAGCTGCGTAATTACAGAACTTTTAATAAATTCGTTTAGTCAACATTTGCAAATGGAGAGGCTCCAAATCTTTCTCGCGCGCGCGTTTGTGTGTGTGTGTGTGTGTGTGTGTGTGTGTGAAAGGTCACTGTCACCTTTTAATTCATGGAGGCTAGCTAGTTTAACTTACTGGAATTTATTCAAAAATATGCAATCATATAATTAAGTAAATTGCATTATCCTTTTGAATAAGAAGAATGTACAGATGTGATAGATTGATAAATGCTCGACATATCGCGATCACGGATTATGTGCACTTTTTCTAGAGATGATTAATGTGTAATCTTTACTTGTGGGGAGAATGACGTGTGTAAAGACTAATATGCACGACTAAGCTTGACCCTCGGCTCTCCTCTCGGTAACGGTTGTACGATCCAAGTATCACAACCTGACATCCCTGATAAAGTCGGTCGTAGCGCAACAGACGCGTCACTTAATGTTGCACGTTGCGTCTCCACGCGCATCATTGTCGAATAACATGAAACAGAATCTTTTAATTGTAAGTGTAATTATATAAATTAATTTTTCACATCTAGAACTATCGGCAGCGATATTATTTTGGAAAGTTCTCACGAACATGTCACGATTTGAAATCATGATTGAGAAATCATACATCTTTTTGCGTTTTTATCCCTTCTTAAAATTATATTGTAAAATTTATATAAAAATCAGTTATATGTAGATATATGATTTAAACGATCTAAATGTCGTGACGACGTGGTAGCGACGTTACACAAAAAATCAATGCGTTAATATAAATCTTAGTGTTAGGAATATGTATAAACAAAGATGTTCGAACGCGAAAGTAGCATTCTCGCCGAGAAAAGACAGTTGTCGAGAGATACATATTTTGAATCTCATGGCGTGCAGTTTATATCGGAATAGGAAGAATGATCGCTCGGTCGCCGTCCGTCTCGCGCCTTTCGTCGCAAACGATCAGATAAAAGCTCTGAGTAGCACCCATGTCGGTCGAATCAAAATTGCATCCACACGAGAGAAGGATCGTGTGCAGTTATCCCTCGACGAGATGATGACGTGCGTGCGGCCGGCAATTTAAAGTGCCATTTGCTTCCTGTGTTAGGGAACAACGGCCTCGTTTCGACATTCAATGCAGTGCCGTTAAGTATTTACGTATTAACAGGCTTAATTGCCACGGCATAATACGAAAAGTGATTCACTAAGCTACGCGTTTATTATATGCGCAAACACATGGTCGGCAAAAAGGAGAGAAAAATGAAGAAAAAAAAAGAGCGATACGTGCTAAAAATAGTGAGTCTTATCGAAGCGTGACGTTCTCCAGGGCGCGGTTAAGGCGAATTTTAGAGACATTGAAAAATGAGAAACTGTGGAAAATAAATACCTGATGAAGGATAAAAACACATGACAAAGAATAAAAGAAGCAAAGCAAATAAATATACGCGCATAAAGATATCAAATGTAACTTCTTAAACTAATTTCTTAAAAATATAATTGATTAAATTGTCTAATTTTAGAAAAATTTTAGAAAAACGTTATTAGTCTATTTTTCTAATTTCTTACCAAATATCAATGCATTATACATATGGGTCATTTCACGGAACCCGCATATGAAATCCGGACCCATAGTTTAAGTACAATTACTTAATTAAATATCATTAATAAAGACGAAAATATAATTAGAAATAGTCACTAATTTATTTATTTATTTCATTTTGGTTCTACCCATTGAAATCAAAAGCTAAAAACTACATATATTATGTAAAAAAAATCCGTTCTTTCCAATAAAAATATTTATTTTGAAATAAACTTTGGGGAAGACATAAAAAAACAGGGTTTTTTTAAAATCATCGTTTTTAGTACTTTCTTTAATTTTGAGGGAATTAAAAATATTTTTATTGGAAAGAGCAGGAAATTTTACATAAAAATGTACATGTTTGAAAAAAATAACAGGAAAGAAGAAATTGGTGAAAATTTACTTTGAAGCGATGTCGAAACGCGATATGTCAAGGAATTGATAGCAACCCCCCCCCCCCCGCTGAACCCATAAGTTTAAAATTTTAAAAGAATTCACGTTGTTTTAAATCACATTGACGAACATTTTTCTGCAGTTTGAACGGAATCGGTGATTATGGGTCCGGATTTTATATGCAGATTCCGTGAAATGACCCATATATACATATAATATCTATAATGTATGGTACGTTCTACAAGTTATCGCGCCAAAGTGATACCAGGTGACAAGATTTGTTTCTGTTCTGCTCAAAAAGTGAAGGAAACCAGAGATGAAACAAGTATTTGATAGAGTCGAAGGACTTTGAACGCGAGTTTTGTGACCACATTTGTGAAATACCCACGATGCTGCTAAGAATCGGGACCACAGCATACGCTTTCCAACTAAATGTGTGTAATGACAAAGTCAGGCATGTATGAGTATTCTTGCGGGATAAATAAATTACTCTATGAGTAATTATTTGCTATAGTATTGAAATTTGGTGAAGAGTATACGTTTAAACTCAAAAATATTCATATATATATTGACATCATTCGAACGTAAAAAACGTATCGATATGCATGTTCGCTCGCTATGAAATGATACCGATTCATATCGTTGAAGTTATTGGGGGAAAAAAAAACGATTCTGATTAAACTTAAGTACATGTTACATTTTCAAAGTTCCGATATATTTGCTCGCAAGTTTCGACATTGATTTATTAAGTTAAGTTAAATTTAACAATTTGTAAGAATTATATAAGATTAATTTTCTTAAATCATAATAAATTGAAAATATATTTGTGACAAACGTTTTCTTGTAAAGTGATTATTAATTATCAATGATATTATCTGATATTTCCCTGAGACACACACACACACACACACACACACAACGAATGTTATTACACCTTTTAAAAATATGTAAAGTAATATATTCATAATATATACTTTCAGAAAAATCTATCGTCTTTTCTTTATGTAAAAATATGTATACGTAACATTTAAATATGCCTAGACATTTTTTAAGAATATAATTTGCAAGCTGCAATAAAAAAGGTCTATCAATGAATTTTTATATCGAGTAATTTCACGTTCGAGTAATTTAATGTCTTTCTTCTTTGTAAATATTATTAATTATTTAATTGGCATTAATATGTATTATATTAATTCTAAAGAAATCTGCACTATCATCGAATCAGTTATAACTCAAGCACGTTTGTGCCGTGACAATACGGTAGGTAATTACGAGTGTCAATTAATCGACGTATTTAGTTATCTATTTCGTATTGTGCTCTGCTATTATACCAAGTAACACATGGTGCCATACCTACTGTCGTTGTGTAAAACATAAACGGGCCTCGGAACCGCGTGGCACCGACGAGCGTGCTGCGTTGAATCAAAAGAGTTCACGCCGTACTTGATACACGCGGCACGTATGTGTGTGTGTATGTTATGTACGGCCAATTGCAGACGATATTGCACGACAGAATACTATCTCGCTCTCGAATCGACGATGGGACGAGACTGGTGAAATCGCCTGTTATAGAGCATCCCCGCCGTTCTGCTCGCGCCGTGATCTATCCTTTTCTGTACCCCCCTTTTTTTTCTCTTTCCTCCTCCCTTCATACAATTAGGGTTAATTAGCACGCGTAAGCGAGAAATCGCAATTGGAGCAGGCGAACGTATGAGCCAGCAGTAGCAGCAGTAACAGCATCACTCGCTCTCTCTACTCGACTTTCCACAAAATCGTCCTCGCTGGACTACGCGCGGCATATGTCGTCATTCCTCCTGTCTTTCTCTTGAGCGAGCATTAAAACCGGTCTAATTTCGATGATTTCAATTCTTGAGGCTATATACTTACATATATGAAAGAACGGAGCTGTTGCGATATAGGGGAGACCGAGGCTAGTTGGCACACTTTTCACATTTTATTTTTTTGCTCTTTTTTGTATACAACATTTTGTGCCTATCTTTAGTATAATTTGAAAGTACAATTCTTTGACAACAGAAAAATATATATACTGAAAGGTTTGAAAGTAAATTTGTAGAAGAAATCCGATTTATCTTCGAGGGTGTCTAGCGAGTCAACTTGCTTCGTTAACGGGGTACAATGGTACAGAGTATGAGGTAAATTGTCTACGCCGAGAAAAATATGGTTTTATTTAATTAAATGTTTATGTTATGGTTTACCATAAATATATAAAGTTAATTTAACTTTATCTTTACTGTATTATAACTTTGGGCTATATTAAAACGATATAATATGGCATATTTATTTAATTAATACTAAACATAAAATCTTTGGTTCATATTTATGTAAATAAAACTTATTAATGACAACAATTAAAAGTAGAACAAGCTGTACACGCCATGAGTTTGAACTTGCCGTACCAACTTGTCCTATTTCTTTTGTGTCAACTTACCCCAAAGCTAATTAAGTTCTTTCGGGTCATATATATAAAGCATGATATAAAAATTTATTGGTTAAAAATATATTGTTTAAAAGTTCGTTAAAATGTATTTGAATAAGTATATTTTTGAACTGCGATAGCAACTAACATAAAAGTTTACATTTATCAATAATATGTATAAATAAAACGAGATGTGAGAATTTACTTCCTGCACTGTTAAAAATGCAATTAAACGCCATTATTTCAAAACTGTTGCTCGTAACAAAGTGCAACTTATGTCACATGTGTGAAAGATGGTTTTGCACTTAACACTTGCTTGGTTCTGCAATATGTTCGAAAACAATCGAAATATAAGCAAAGTGTCAACTTATCCCTGTAGCCAACTAGCCCCGGTCTCCCCTAAAACAGCATAATAAAAGACATCACAAGGTGTCATTTGTGAAATTAATTATTACGCATGAAACAAACGTAAGGAATAGCTTTTTTTTACATTTTTTCGGGAACATAAATAAATATTATAAAATTTGTTCTGCAAAATTTTTATTGCTTTTGTTAATAGAAACGTAAGTTGAAATTTTTGCTTATAAGCAATTTATTAACGAAACTAATTATATGCCAATATCTTAAGGGTCATTTTTATATGTCTGTTCATATATATCGAAGCTCGAATTTATCGAAAGTATGCCGTGGTTATTGTTGAATAGCCTCGGTACCTTGATTCTAAAGCTATCAGTGGTTGTATTGTCGATTTAAATAATACTGGCGATTTCGTGGGCTAACTGACGTGTAGGATAATCTCTAACACTTTCCATCTTTCTTTGTAGCTGTTAGCAATGAAAGAAGAAATCGCGGAGGTGCAACGAAATTACATAAGATGCGGAATGCTGATGCATCTTGCACGAGCATGCGTAATATGTCTTTAACTTTGTGATCCAAAAATATTTTTTTATTATAGGATCTGATTAAATGATACGAATATGATACATTTGGAATATCAAAAATTGGCGCTACCATATCGTACTATGACGACTGTGAAAATAGCACCGGCTGATTCAGTTGTGTAAAGGTAGTTAAAATCCGAACGAATCAAATCCGGCGAATTTATATTTTCTGCAAAAGTCATGAAATTATTTAGAATCGTCATCAGCCGCGAGAGATACAGTCGTTGTGACTCAGCTACCATATATCTCGTACACGCAACATTAACGAATAATTTATCGGCGACTGACGCAAGCGGATAGAGGATTATCGACAAGGAGGCAAGGAGGTGTACACGTGCGAAAGATTTTACCGTGTAGGAAACGTTTACGAGCTGGACAAACGCATTTTTTTGCGAGGAAGACGAGAGTTCGCGGATATGTTTTTCGATTGAGGACCTTGAGATGTAATCACGATTGCGACAAGGATGCACATTTATTTAGTGACGATGTGATTATATTAACGTGTGATTAAACGCATGAAAGGATTAATTTTCCAATACGATCTTATCGGTGATCTTGAGCTCGCGCGCGGATAATATACATATACATGAGCGTGTTATCATGCGTGCCGTATGTTGAGCATTTGCAGTATTGGTCAGAAGGCGACGGATGTGGTTGCTTCGATAGAGAAATATATATGATAGAGAAATATAGGCTGCTATTCATTCTTTGCATTTTTCGTATAAAATATGCCGTTTAATCTTATTCACCTAATGAGAGCTATATTAAAGAGATTTAGGGAGATTTTAGCATTAAACGTCAGAGTTAATCGCCGCGGTTAATATTGGCTAATATTGTTAATTTTACCTCAAATTTTATTGGTGTCCTTATACTACTTCTCAGAAAAAAAAAACAATAATTATACTGTTAGCAATTAAGAAATTAGAGATAAGAAGCAGTTCGAACGGAGATTCCGGAGAGAAGTGAGTTAAACTTTGCTTGCCCACATTTTCGGCTTATTAACCTGCTTTCTTTTAAACGCTGGCCGTGTGTTGTCGTCGCCTGCAAATTCTATCGCTGTCGGCGTTGACCGTAAATAAATGTTAAACTATTGCGGAATATATCTATATCTTATCCCGGCTAAGTCCCTTCTAATCCAGCTTCCAGCGTTCGCGTCGTCTAACATTAATTTATTTCGTCTTTAGTTTTTGCAAATGATAATTATGATAATGATAAAATGATTCGTTTATTTAGCACCGTCCGTGATTTTGGAGCGGAATAATAAATGTAGGAAGTACATTCAAACATTTTCAATATTTTTTATTAATATATTACAACCTTAAATTTAACGATGATAAAAATGCTGTATAAGTTAAAACAACGTAAGGAAACGACATAAGTATATGAAAATCAGTTCTGTCAATTATCAAATCTAGCTTAATCAGTATAAGAATCGACATCTGAAAAGTAATTTGTTCAAACATCACTGAAAGAGTAATTTAGATCTATATACTAAGTATTTGCAAGAGAAAAATTTGAGAAAAGATTCATATTTCTCTTTTGATGAACACGGGCTCAACATAATGGAAGGGTTGTATTGAACGATGACGATTGAGTCGATATGAACGCGTTCGTTTCGCACAATTTGCGTTCTGGCCGGCTGCCTTGCCGCTGCTGCACCGCGCCGCTGTTGTGCGGGATTGCTAATTCCGAACGGGACGATAAGAACGGGGCCTGAATTAAACGGGAACGAGGTGGCATCGCGCTCGCACGTACGCGAGTTGCACTTTCGCATGCAATTGCTATACGCAATTGCGCCGCGGCCGACTCGATTTATCGAGCTTAGCGTGACGCGGTAAATTAAATAAATCATCGTTAATTAGTGGTCCCTCGAATAGACAATCGCTTAGTTTAGGAAATTAGATTGCGTCGTTTTGCCGTCGCAAAATCGCCTGGCGAAAATCGCGCAAAAAAATGCATAAATTTGGCGATTAGATATACCTTGACAGACTTTCGACACATTTAATCGCCGCAGTTCAATTATGTTTATATGACAGCATTGCGTATCCGCTGTAGAATTAACAGTCTACTTCCCTGATCTTATCTTATCTTTAAGCATTGTATCTTCTCATCCATTCGTCTAGCAATATTTTTACATTATAAAAATTCGAAAGGATTAATAATATATGTTTCCGAAGATTTAATTAGATATGTCGTATAAGATCAATGTCAATCTTGGGTGTATCTATAATAAATTGTGTGCATAATATTACTATTATATACATATATGTATATATATGTATATTATATATATTATATATATATATATACATATTTATATTCTAAGTAACTTTAATAAATGTAAAGTATGTAAACTATGAAATTTTTTTGAAATAAATCTAAATTTTAATTTAATAATTATTTTGATTAGAAATCTTTTTTCGGAACATGTTCCTTTCAGTATACTTTTTATCAATGTTTCTTTTACATTGGAAAGAAAAGAGAAATCGGTTGTTGTATACCTTTTCGTTTAAAATATCTCTATATGTATATTGATAGAATTTTTATTAACATGTGGACACAGACTAGTTATCGATAAAATTATTATTCTATAATCTATGAAATATACTGTCGCGAGGAATAATAAATAACGTTTCGTAGATATAATGAATACTATAATATAAGCATAAGCAATAACGCAAACGTGGCAGAGGTGAAGTCTTCATGGAAAATCCTAGGTTGCGGTCAAACTTGATCCTGAGAATCCGCCATCATCGCTTAGGTTTAGAAGGAGAGGAAAGGAAGAGACTAGACGAGGGGAAACATCGTCGGGCAAAAGGCTCGAGGTGGTCAGGAAGGGAGGAGGTTAGTTGGAGCGAGGTGCAAAAGGTGAAAAACAGTTTGCCATCAGCATAACCGGTTCCACGTATCTCCGAGCGGGTCTCGCGCTCCTTCTTTCTCTCTTGTTCTCCCTCGTTCTCTTGAGACTTCGCCCGATCCGGCCAACGGGGTTTCGCCCGACAGGGTCGCTCGCTTTCTTGATGATAGTCGAGTACTGGCTACCGGTAGCGGGTGTCCTTATACAGTTAAAGACATTATCTCGTCTCTTGCCCTAAATTCTGTGTTGACTAGTCATGGATTATTTCGCAGCTTTCATCTTGTTCTAAACTCTAAACTCGCAAATAAATCATTCATTCGCTTTACTTCATCTTCTCGAAAGCAATGACTTTCCAACTCGTTGCAACCAAAAGAACATGGTTTCTCTTCTGATGGTTTAATTAAATAAAATTCCATAATAATTCCTGCATATTTTAATTCGAATTGCTATCTATTGAGTTGTCCTTCTATACATATACACATTAAAAACCTTAAATTTATTTACAATCATTTTTAAATTATTCGCAATTTTTATTTTCAAAATCAAATAATACGGAACTAAAACTTATAAATTCTCCTTATAGCGAAATTAATTGCTTGTGAGAATAAATCTTGATCAATATCTTTAAGATCTCAATAAGGGCGGAATAAATACTTGTCGTTCAAACAATAAAATAATTAATAAAATTCTCTCGTTGTCGCGTTTGTACTAGTCGACATCGCTTTACGGTTCAATCGACACTTTGTGAACGTCAAGCTTTCCTGTTTCAGATTCGGGCCTCAGAAGGAGGAAAAGGACAGCACGATAAATAGGAGGACGTCGAGAAGACCAGCAGGATGACAACGATACAGAATTGCGGCGGCAGTTCGTCAAGATGTGCGAAGCGTGCCTTCGTCTTCGTGTTCGCCTGGGGGTTGCTGATGATCGCGGCGGTACAGTTCCGTCACTTGGAGAACAGGGCTATGCGTCAAGATGGTAGTCCTACCGGCGATGACGGTATCAGTAACCTGGTTGAAGTCGATGGCATCAGAAACGATCGAGGTGTGAGCCGGGCTTCTTCAGGGAGCTTGAGCCTGTCCCGATATCTCTTGCAAAGGTCGTCGTTGGGCGATCCTACCAATTCTGGCGGTAATGGCGTCCCGTTGACCACCCTGACTACTCTCAGAAACCGTTTGGAAGCGACGACAAGTCCGCTCGATCTGGAACCGTTGCTGGACAAGAGACCTGCCAAGACCGAGCAGCAATTGATCGAGGAGATCGCTGAGAGAATACCGAGCCTACCGCTGAGTGATTGGTCCAAAAATAGCAGACTGACAAAACGGAGCAACGAGAGCTGTGCGAAATATCCACAGATCTACGACCTGGAGTTTAACAATATCTATTGGCAAACCCTGCGAACCAGCAACGGCACGTTCCAGTTTTTCGGCGCGTTTTACGACAATCGGAAATTATCCAAGATCGGGCCGGCGGTAAGGATCGTCGGCATGATCGATCGGATTGAACCGATCGTGAAGACGTATTGTCAGTTATGGTACGAGGGCGAGAGCGAGCCCAAGATCATCGAGACACTCGAATACAAGTACATTTGGTATCCTAAATGGGGCAATTACAAGCAGGGCATTTATCAGCCGTACGTGATAGCGTGTAGGGTGCCGCCGCAAGCGTATGGCAAACCACCACCGTCGTCCGTCTCCATCGTGGAGAAGCGTTGCGACACGGCCACCAACCATCTCCGTGTGATTTACAACAAGCCCGAACGCAAGAAAGATTTTGCAGTGTGCGTGAAGGGTCTGGACTTTCTGCACGAGGATCTGTCGGTCCGACTGGTCGAGTGGATCGAGCTCATCAGCCTACTGGGTGCCGACAAGATCTACTTCTACGAGCTGCAGGTGCATCCGAACGTGACCAAGGTGCTGCGGTATTATCAGCGTCTGGGTATAGTGCACGTGACCCCGTTGACCCTGCCGGGCGGACAGCCTAACGTGCCCGCCTTTCAGCACATGTACCTCACGAAGAAAACCAATCACAAGCGGCAGAACGAGCTGATACCCTACAATGATTGTCTTTACAAGCATATGTACGAATACGAGTATATCGCCCTGTTGGACGTCGATGAGGTGATTATGCCCGTCAAGGACGCGACCTGGCAAGAACTGATGCGCCGGGTGTTGCCCAAGGCCCTGAAAATACGGAACGAGACCCGCGCCTCGTACAACGTCAGAAACGTCTACTTCCTCGACGACCTACTGCACTCTCACGGTTACTTCAAGGACATACCCAAGTAAGTAAGGTTTCCACTTTCACGCCACGCAAATCGACTGTCCGTGAAGGAAACGCGAAGGTGGATGGCTCGCACCGTCTAGGCGTCTGCCGCGTCGATGGTACGTCGCGCGCCGGTTCTCGGCGTATCGTATCGCGAATCTGTTTTTGCGACGATTTGTGAATGTTAACAATTTGTTAGAAAATTTTAAAATCGCGACGAAAGAATTGAAAGTTTGATAATCGAATAAATATATCACTCGATGGAAAAACTTATGTATGAAAAAATTTCTCGCATACGTACAATCAATTTTATATTATTACATTGTTTTTTCCTTATATCTTTTTTGTATAATAATTCCAAGATTTAAAATATTCAATTCGTGCTGAGGTAAATATATGTAATGTATGTTCTAATCTTCATTTTAATATTAAAATTTGGTGAAATAATTAACTTTTGAAACCTTTGATTGTCATAGTTTTGCTACAAGAAAAAATGTTTCATCTGAAGTTTATACATAATCTATTTATCTATCTATCTATATATATGTGTGTGTGTGTGTGTGTGTGTGTGCGTGTGCGTGTGCGTGTGCGTGTGCGCGTGCGCGTGTTCGTGCGCGTGTGCGTGTGCGGGTGCGTGTGCGGGTGCGTGTGTGTGTGTGTGTGTGTCGATTGGAAAATTTGTAGTTAATTCCGATACTTCTTCTACTAACATCATCTTTTCTAAGAAATTCCAGCTCACAAGAGACACGTTCTTGATTCGAAAATTGTCCTTGCAGGTATATGCACATGCTTCAACACGTATACCGCTCGAAGAACTTTACGAAACCAAACCAATACATCAAGTGCTTCCACAATCCGGAACGAGTGGTCACTCTGCACAACCATTTTCCGTTGGCGTGCTTGGGTGCCGGATGCACCAGTTACCCCATTGAGACTGAAGATGCGCAACTGCAGCATTATCGCGCCGACTGCGTTCGATCGCTAAAGAAAACCTGCGTGGAGTATCGGGAGAACAGCCTGATAGACACGACGATATGGCGTTACAGGGATAAACTTATCAACAGGGTCACCGACACCCTGAAGACGCTCGGCTTCTTCGGCCCGAGATAGCGTTGGAGATTGATCTCTCGTTTCTCTCTCTCCCATGAAGTTTGATCGGTCGCCGCGGAAAGGACGAAAGAAAATTGAAAGGCTGTGCGCGTGATGAGAGGCGATGAATCTATCAGTGCAGCGGGAGGTAATAGCCGGTGGGACTTGATCAGAGCTAGATTTAATCGAACAGATATAATCGGGATCGGTGTAACCGGTAAAGTGGATCCATTTCTAGTGACAGCGTAATATCGCATATCTTATATTTCTATGTGTTGTTGTGCGCGTGAGAAGAGCTTGAATCGGTAATTTCTGTCTGATAATAGCGCTACAAATATGCATATCGTGTTTTGAGCGACAAAATATTTTAGCCTTATTAAACACAAGAACGTTATCGAGATTGAAATATGATGATCGTTTGTAAATTAATATAAAATTCATCATATCATCTAAAGTAGCGAATAGCGTATATAAAAAACGGATTAGATCATCGAAATCAAGTTTTTATTTGATGCACGCATATTTCTCTATTTTTTTAAAGTCAAAGTTGACTTATATCTAATAAAAAATTTTCAAGTGAATCCATATTCTAAAATAGATGTTACAATTAGCGGAACAAAGTCGCAAGTAATTTGGATGGGAAATTATTATGCTCAATTTATGCGAGTCCCATTAACACATAATTTTCGGCCAGCCGCACAGCCCGCGAAACGAGAATTATCTCTAGGCCGAGTGTAATTGCGGACATTGCGGTTCGATTTGTATGTATCGACAACGAAACGCAAATTTTCGATTCAAATGGCAAATCGATCGACCGCCGCGGATTACATTTGCGATTACGAGAAAACTGCTGTATTCTTCTTTTTCCTTTTTTGTAAATAATTCCTCTTAAGCCTTATATATGCTCAATATGGAATACCAAGTCTGCGATTGATCGATAGCCATAGCGAATAAGTGCAATGTATCGGTAAACGGATTAAAATCGGTATTCTTATATTTTTAAATTTAATAAAAGTTAAATTTTGCGGACTTCTTAAGTTATATGCTTTAACAAAGAGTACCTATAAAAAAATTATATTAAAAACAAATAAAGTTGTGCAAAATTACTAGTTACATTAAGGTGCGCCTACATCTATCGTAAATGATTAATCGTAAGCTCCTTACGACGATCGTAACGCTCGTAGTGACAGTTATCGTAACCCCATCTATGAGTTGATTCAACTTGAACTCTGACGATTACGACGCTTGTCTAGCGTTACAACAGTAACCTAATCTGTCAGCCTTCTTGACGTGCAAAGAAAAGTGTGTTTATAGATATATTAACATAGATATATTGTTTACGAGAGCTTCTTTGCTTACGACCACGATCGCAGCGTTACGATAGATGTAGGCGCACCTTTAAGGTGCGGCTACATCTATCGTAAATGATTATCGTAAGCTCCTTACGACGATCGTAACGCTCGTAGTGATAGTTATCGTAACCTCATCTATGAGTTGATTCAACTTGAATTAACATAGACATATTGTTTACGAGAGCTTCTTTGCTTACGACCACGATCGCAGCGTTACGATAGATGTAGGCGCACCTTTATAAGTGCATTACATGTCGAAAATATATTTACAATTACGGTAAAATATATAAAATATTTTTTATTATTTAATTTAATGATTGAGAATATTTGTTTTGGAATGGTGCTAAAAAGTATCGTGCACTGTTCCGACGACTGAAACGCTGTGAGGTGTATAAGCATCGATATTAAAGACTACTTTTAATGAATCTTCCGCAGTCACGAAGCGGCGCGCGGTTTGATTTTTGTAGATTTTCAAAACAGAAATCAAAAGCTCAATTGCTATCGTACTTGATCTTGGTAAGCGAGAAAATAAATAGACAGAAATAAAATAGCAACGAAATACAGTCCATATACATGACCATATTATAATATTATATTCTATATCTCAATGTGTTTCTTTTAATTTTAATTGGTAGAATATTAAATTAAATTATTCGATATATCATGGCATGCACTCTTTAATGAGAATATGACGAGTATGATTGTTTTTCTGTCTCGCCAATTGTTTTCAACCGCTTCGTGATTTCGAAGACCTTTCTTTCTTATGGTGAACCTCGATCGCTTTCTGCACGATAAAAATCGATTGCTTTTTACTATTCGACATAAAATTCGTCGCTTGTAAAAGCAAGAGGGCGATTCACGTTTCACCATGAGATATAATATATCAATATAAAGGGACCATTGTAAATAAGAGTCAATAAGAGTCAGAAAAGTTGATTCCTATGACGCCACTGATCTATACGCGAGAATAAAAATATTTTTTAAAGCTTACGTGGATTGTTTTTTATGCTGAAATTGGCGGATGAAATGGTATCTTTTATCCTCTCTTATTTAATTTAATTAAATTTTGTTTTTATTTATGCTCATTTAATATATTATAATATGTAATGTAACTACATACATTACGTACTATATTAAATGAGCATAAATAAAAACAAAATTTTATTAAATATATTCATAACATATGTATTATTATGTAGCAATATGTCTTGCGCATACACGCCCACAAGCCAGTGCTCTTAGTATTAATGTTTAATATAAATATCGCTCAGAGTAAAACGTTAAAATAAAATTACATTAATCAGCTGACCCAAATTATTTAAAAAGAGAACTATTCTTCAAATTTAACTGGTAGAAAAGCAGAGTAAGTTTCTCGCATAATCAATGTTCATGCGCTATTTTACAATAAGATACACATTTTTTGTTTGCTGTAATAATTTTCTGATATGTGTCTTTAAGATATCTGTTTGTAAGATAATAAATTAAATTAAATACAAGAAGATATATATGTATGCATTTGCATATATATAAAATATCTTTCTTATGTATCTCTAAACATCCTGTATTTATTATTAGCTTTATTAGTATTAGCTACGTAAATTTATATCTAAGGCGGATTATGTGAATAACAATATAGTTTTGAAATGTGTTCGCTTTATGTTGTTGCGATTGGCATTAATGTCATTTGAAGTGCCTGTTGACTTATCGTTCGTGTGTCCAAATTGTCGGATGTTATCACAGCGTGATCAAGTCAGCACGCCGCTCGACATGCGTCAGGATAATCGATGCCGATTGCAATATAAGCTCCCATCAACTAGACAACGACATATGTAACTGAAGAAGAGAGACCTCAAAACGCACCTACAAATCCTATTTCCTATTAATCGATGAATCGTCCGTTTTATTTGTCTGAATTTTCAAAGATATTTTAATATCTCTCGGGACATAGTAGTACAATTTTCGAAACGTAAGAATAATTTTATGTAAATAAATTTTTGTGTGTGTGTGTGTGTGTGTGAAGCAAGAGACATCAAACAAAGCCCTGGACACAAATGAGAATTTATAGACTTTAAAGAAAATATTGCAAAGTACACCAAACGATATAAATATTTAAATTGCAATTTTAATTAAGGAAAGGATATATGACACCGATATACCGTTAATAGTATAATTTTTTTTCGTAAACAATTTAATTTTTAATAGAAGTTAAACAGAAGTAGAAGTTATTTATTTATTAAGCTAGGCTGAAGTTATTTAATTTATATTCCAATTTTATTATATTAGAAAAGTATTTTAAAGAAGTTTTCAAATTATTATATTAATGAAAATTTTTAATGAAAATATAATTGTTCTCGAATCTCTTCTAAAATCTCATTCATATCTCGTATTTGCTTCAATCTCGCATTGCCGACTGGTAATATTGCAGTATGGGCTTCTTTAATTTCGAATAAAAATATACATATATATGTATAATATATATGTATACTGCATATATGTATCTATATAGACACCGATAAATAAGGTGACTGCAGATAACCGATGAATAGCCTTCCGAAGGTATACACTTTGCCAATCGATCTCGTTATTTTTATATTGTCAACAGAAAATCTAATTTAACGCAAAATCTTTGCATTGCATATAAACAAAGTAAACTCTCTAATATCTCTTTTCTTCTTTTAAAAAACAAAATTTTATGATTGCAATTTTAGCAAATATATGTGAAAATTTCCGTCACTTTATACTTTTAAAGAACAATTACATGGTCGATTTTCCGGATTTTCAGGCAAAGGTTTTCATATTTGCCTTTGATTTTTCAGCGATTACTTCGAGTTATGATAATTCGCAGAGGCGCAATTCTTTGGCGAAACTGTAAAATATATTTTTGTGTTACACATCCGCGTGTTGCGCTCATCTCATCGATCCCGTTTTTCTCTGCAAATAGCCGTCACTAAAAATAAAGCGTCTTCCCTGGCCGTTGGTTTCGTGGCGAATCGCTTGCGCAGTACTCCTCTTTGCTCGAAACCGTCGCCACGAGCGGATTTACATGATCGACGGTCTCATGTTTATTCATGTAACCTCCGAATGGTCATATTAATTAATACACGCTGCCGCTATAATTACCGATGCCTAATGTACATTCGCTTCGGCGTCCATCGCGGTCGCATAAGCGCGAGATGTCGCATTATTTATCAAAGTATATTGCAGCATAGTTAATATTTCTAGATTTCTATCTACAAAGCAATTTGCGTTTTTTGAATGTTTGAAGTTAGGATTTACGGATCTATTTATAATGCAACTCCTGAATCATCTCTTTTTTGCGATAATCTAAAGGTAGATATAATACATGTCCCGTTAAATGCGAGAGTCTCTGATCATACACGGATCTGCGTGCGCGTTAGCCACCTTCTCTCCGCCTCATTTTCCGAACAAAATTTCGATGCCGGGATAAATTTGGAACAACCGCCTTGCGGAGTAACTCAACTACGCTCCACGTTTCTGCCTTAGTTTCGTGTCGAGCAATATGCGAGAGTCACACGCATGTTCTTATGGCAGAAGTCGCGCTCGGATATTTGCAAGTGAACACGGAGTTTATGCTGTGTCCATGTTGAAAGGTCCTTCGGAACTCTAAAGAATCATCCAAAGATTCGAAAAACGATCGAAAGAGTTTTATCTTTCGTATCCCAGCCAGAACGCTGATGTCAATTCGACATCTAATCGACGTCGAAGAAAAATCTAGATTACGTCTAATCTAAATGAATGTCTAGAAATATGGCAATTTAGACGTCTCTTGCTCTGAGTATTTTAGCAATCTATTTGTGATATATAAACCATCGGAAGATTTTTTCATAAAATTTCGAGATTTTACTTTGTGGACTGCTTGCTTCGGCCTAGACGTCTATTCGATGTTTAGTCGACGTCTAACGTGTGCCTTTTAAAAACGTTACTCTGGTGGAAATAATTTTACAACAATTTACGTATTTCTACGAAAAATTACAATCTTATACAACAAATCACAAATTTCTACAAATTTGTGAAAATTTTAGAAATTTGTGATAAATTGTAGTAAGTTGTAAAAAGTAATATAAAATTTTTACAAGTTTCAACAACTTTTTACGAACATTTTTATGAAAACGTAGTAAATTGTAGAAGTTGTAGATTATTGTAAAAATCACAACTATTTACAACTATCTACAACATTCTACGAAGTTTTTATGAGAATGTAGTAAATTGTAGAAGTTGTAGATTCTTGTAAAAATCACAACTATTTACAACTTTCTACAACGTTCTAAGAAAATTTTTATGAAAATTGTAGTAATTTGTAGTAAATTATTGTAAAAATTACAACTATTTACAACTTTCTACAACATTCTAAGAATATTTTTATGATTAAATATAAGATAAACAAAGTATAGGAGAGACCGGGGCTGGATGTCATATAGGGATAAAACGTTACAGCTATAAAAAGTAGTTTATTAAACCGTTTAAAGAAACGCTAAATGACGAAATAAATCTGAGATATTTCAAATTTTGTCATAATATTTTTAATTATAAAATATGAAATATCTCGTAAAGTATTCACTTTTCTATGACTTTACTTTGATACTTTTATATGTAGAATAATGAAAGAAATCGAATGATATAAAAAAACAAATTTATTTTAAAAAATTTGATTGCATTTTGTGGGTACTTAATTTTAAAAAATATTGCAAATGTAAAAATTAATATTGTTATTCAATTTCTTTGATTATTCTATGTATAAAAGTATTAAGGTAGTCATCAAAAAGTGAATACTTTACGAGATATTTCATATTTTATATTAAAAATATCATGACAAAATTTGAAATATTTCAGAAAATTTTTAACGAAAGAGAACTTTATTATAGTGTTTTAAAAACGTCTTGACAAGGGCTACAAGAATATGCTATAAAAAATAGGGGGTTCTATATAAAAAATTTAAGGTGTTCTTGTTCAAGAGCACCTTAAACTTTTTAAATAAAACCCTATAGGGAGTTAAATAAAAAATAGTTTTATTGCATGTTCTTGTAGCCCTTGTCGAGACGTTTCCAAAACACTATAATAAAGCTCTCTTTTGTTAAGAATTTCCTGAGATATTTTAAATTTTGTCATTAAATTTTTAATATAAAATATAAAATATTTCGTAAAGTATTTACTTTTCGATGACTTTACCTTAATACTTTTATACGTAAAATAATAAAAAGAATCGAATTATGTAAAAAAAAACAGACAAATTTATTTTTAAAAATTTGCATTTTGTGAGCAAACTTAATTTTGAAAAATTAAAAATGTAAAAATTAATATTATTATTCAATTTCTTTGATTATTCTATGTATAAAAGTATTAAGGTAGTCATCAAAAAGTGAATGCTTTACGAGATATTTTATAATTTATATTAAAAATATTATGACAAAATTTGAAATATCTCAGAAAATTCTTAACGAAAGAGAACTTTATTATAGTGTTTTAAAAACGTCTGGACAAGAACTACAAGAATATGCTATAAAAAATAGGGGTTTCTATATAAAAAATTTATGGTGCTTTTGTTCAAGAGCACCTTAAACTTTTTAAATAAAACCCTATAAGGGGTTAAATAAAAAATAGTTTTATTGCATATTCTTATAGGTCTTGTCGAGACGTTTTCAAAACACTATAATGCAACTCCCTTTCGTTAAGAATTTCCTGAGATATTTTAAATTTTGTCATTAAATTTTTAATATAAAATAAGAAATATTTCGTAAAGTATTTACTTTTCAATAACTTTACCTTAATACTTTTATACGTAAAATAATGAAAAGAATCAAATAATGTAAAAAGAAACAGACAAATTTATTTTAAAAAATTTAATACATTTTGTGGGCAAACTTAATTTTGAAAAATTGCAAATGTAAAAAGTAATATTATTATTCGATTTCTTTGATTATTCTATGTATAAAAGTATTAAGGTAAAGTCATCGAAAAGTGAATACTTTACAAGATATTTCATATTTTATATTATAAATATCATGACAAAATTTGAAATATCTCAGAAAATTCTTAACAAAAGAGAACTTTATTATAGTGTTTTAAAAACGTCTCGACAAGGGCTACAAGAATATGCTATAAAAAATAGGGGCTTCTATATAAAAAATTTAAGGTGCTCTTGATCAAGAATCTCAAACTTTTTAAATAAAACCTTATAGGGGGTTAAATAAAAAATAGTTTTATTGCATATTCTTGTAGCTCTTGTCGAGACGTTTTCAAAACACTATAATGCAACTCTCTTTTGTTAAGAATTTTCTGTGATATTTTCAGAAAGATGCACGGTAGCGTATCTTTCCGTGCTAGTTTGCAATGACACCGATAGGTGGCGCATAATGGTGAGATTAACTCGTAAGTAAATTTCAGTTGAGGGTGAATATAAGCAGGTCCAGGCGAAGCAAAATCATGACATCCACGAGACATGTGCGTAAATAAACCGTTAAGATTGGAACGGTAGATATTAAAATTGGATTTTAAGTAATTATAAAATTTTAGCCACACCAAAAAAAAATTTTTAAAAAAGGCAAAATGTGTCACATCCAACTAAAATATTTAGTCCGATGTTCAACTAAACATTACTACGATGACACAAAATAATTTGTTACTATATTGTAAGCAAAATACTATACTGCTGTTTGTTTCAACAAAATTTTGTCCTACCTATCTAACTCAACCTTTATATGATTGAAAATGCACAATATATTTATCAAACCTCGATCTGCGCGGAATCGTTTAGTCAGTTTTCGATACTTGGAATTTAAGAAAATAAATAATATAATATACATATATTATCTGGGCAACTAAATGGCACGCAAAAACAAATACATGCTATACTAGTATTTCAAACAAAATAATTTGATTGAGTTGGTTTAGTTAATTCTTGATTAAAAATTTTTAATGCTTAACATGAATAAACTATTATGTTACCTTTTTAAGTGCACCTTAATAATTGTTTAATCAACCACACACACACATTAGATGAAACAACTATACAAATTTAGATACAACCAATTTCTTTTTCTTAGCGCAGTTCAATAAATAACAGCAATCATCATTATATATATATTAACAGCACATGGTACGACATAGCATAAAATCGCTGGACCAATGAGCATCCAGCATAAGTCGTCATATTAATTTACATAAGATGCTCATTGGTCCAGCGGTCTTATGCTATGCTTATGCTACGCTATGTATTTCGTGTATAAAGGCCGCAGCACAGACTTTTGCATAGGTGCATAAACATATGCATAAGGAAATTGATTGGTCCATATACGTGTGCATAAGGAAATAGACCAGTTCAATCCCTTTTACATATGTTTATGCACCTATGCAAAAGTCTGTGCTGCGGCCTTTATAGCCTATATACTCAGACAAATTTGCATAGCGCATAAACATAAGCATAAGGAAATGGATTAGTCCGGCACTCGTATATAGACTTATCATGCACTCGTATATGGACCCATCAACTTTCTTATGCTTATATATGATGTTTATGCGCTATGCAAATTTGTCTGGGTATACCTTAACAGTGATATGGACATATGGTTACGATTAACTGCAGTTATCAGCAGTCCTGATGTAGCAACTTTAAACACTTTAAATAGTCACCGTATTTGTGTGTGTTTGGTATATTTTTATAATTACACTAGAGGAACTTCTTTGAATTTTTAATTTTTATTTTCTATTCCATTATTCTCATATTTCGAAGTTAATATTTCTTTAACAAGCATTAATAAAATTTACCGAATACCTAATTAAAATAATTAAGAGCTCTAGCAATGTAAATATTAACCAAATCGTGTCATTTAAATTTAAATTAAAGCGAATAATTCTATAAGTGGGCAATAAAATTAGTACAAAATATATATTAACATGAAATAATTTATACATATATACAGGGTGTTTTAAAAAAGGGGGGCCAAAATTTAGGGAGATATTCTTCATACCTCAAGGATGAAAAAATGTTATATGAACATGGGTGCGGAAACGATTTTTTCAGGAGTTATGTTGAAAATATTGTTGACTGTATTACTTACACAAGAAACAATTTAGGATTAATCATTATGTAAACAAGTAACTATAACATTAAAGGTCAAATTCTTCTGATTTCTGCCTGGCAGATAAGGTCACAACCTCATTTAGCCGTACTCAGAAAAGAAGCTCTAACTCCTGAAAAAAGCGTTTCCGCACCCATGTTCATATAACATTTTTTCATCCTTTAGGTGTGAGGAATATCTCCCTAAATTTTGGCCCCCCTTTTTTAGAACACCCTGTATATATATATATCTATATATATATGTATATAACAAACTGTAATTTGAAATTCAATTATTTAGAAAAAATCTTCATCTTTATATATATGTTACCGTTAAAACCCGAAAGAAATTCGTCAAAACCCGAATTTACTGGTAAATTCTAGTTTTAACTAAGCCCTCTCGGTAATTCGCGTTCTAACGGAAAGAATTTAGTTAAAACTAAATTTGACTGAGTGCTTTAGTATATATTCACGTTTTAACTGAAATAATTCAGTTAAAACTAGAATTGACCGACCGCTTTAGTAAATTTGCGTTCTAACTAAAAATAATTTAGTTAAAACTAGAATTGACTAATTGCTCTTATAGTGAATTCGCGTTCTAACGTGTTGGCGTGTTACCCTCAAAACCAGAATTCCGTAAATACCTGTTTTAATTAGTCAAAACTAGTTTTATATATATATCGAAGGCCTCTCGTAATAAACGGGAAGTAATGGACCTCGCTTCAACTTACAAAAAGCATATACATGGAAGGGAGGTGCAGAAAGAAACACGCGTATGCTTTGTAAGTTAAAGCGAGGTCCATCCTGTATAGGGGGTGCAGGGGGGGGGGGCGAAGCCTATTTTCCTAGGCAAATAGCATTTGCCTGAACCGCTGTTGGGTAAATGGTATTCAACGAAATGCATTGATGCATTTCAGAATTAATTATTGTTTTGTAAGGTTATCCTACTCATGTCCTACTGTGGTATGTTAAAGTATATATGTCGCAGCCATATGCGGTAATTTAGCACTTCATGAAGTGTCTAGACACATTGGACACATGCTGTAATTCAATCTTTAAATAAAAAATTACCGTACACACACACACATGCGGAGGGAGGGGGGGGGTGCAAGGGGGGTGAACTTAGAACGTACTTGGTTAGTTGTAAAGCAAGGTCCACTCTGCCTGACCGGCGGAGGGTATGCGGGAGGGGGGGCTTCGGCCCCCCTTGCACCCCCCCCCCCCCGCGCATGTGTGTGTGTGTGTGTGTGTGTGTGTGCGCTGATCGGTAAGTGAAATATCGGAAAAGCGCGGAAACGACTCAATAGCGTGAAACTCGAGTAGAAAAAAACCGGTTACGACATGTTCAATTAAAAAAAACATTTATGCGGTCCGATTTGAAATTAGAGGCATTTAGTTATGATCCAAATTACGAATATCAATTTCATCCGAGAGTAATAATTGGGAAAATGGATGCAATATGTGATCATTGTCAAGCAAAAAAGTTTAAAACTGAAGCACCTGGAATGTGTTGTTGAAACGAAAAAGTTAAACTACCGCCTTTAAATCAACCACCCGACACACTCTTTATGTTTGTCCACAACATGGATATTAAAACACAAATAAAGTCGTTTGAAAAAAAACTACGCCCGGGCGAAGCCCGGATAACCAGCTAGTAATATAGGTATAAAATATACAAATTTAACAAAAATTTCTAATAAAACCTTGCTATACTGCATATTTATTCTAAAGAGTATAGGTATGTGAGGAAAGTATTTTGTGAGGAAAATATATTTTGCATTTAATTGTTTGTAATATGATCTGACGTTGTAGTTTCAATATGATGGTTATTTATTCATGGTTATTCAAAATTATATTCTCGATACAGGAATTCAGCAAGAGCAGGAAAAATTACTTAAGAGACTTTCCGATTTTATAGTCTCTTCATTTATCAAATAATCGAGAATTGACGCAATATTTACATGCTCTCTTCCTCCCTTTCTCTCTCTCTCTCTCTCTCTCTTGATATATTTATAAATTCTATTTCCTTGAATTTAGATTTGCAACGATTATTTCTCTTTATATTTAGATCAGTCATCAATATCCAAATTCATATAAATTGGTTCACTTTTAAACAAATGTTGGATAGAAAAGAAATATTAAATTCGACAACTACATTATAATAAATTCATTACGTAGGATCAGAGGAAAAATCTAATTATTAGCAATTAAAGCTAAGTGACGAAGGTAAAGCGCGGTTTCGCGCTCGCTATGTAAATGTAGAATCTAATAAGAGGATAACCGCGATCTAAAGGAGGCAAGTAGAAAATGCCGCGCGCGCGAACGGAGGTGTTCGACGTGGTGGAAGTGGAGAAACCATCGAGGTGCATCAAGTTCCTCCGGCTGCTATGGAAATTCAGCAGATGCGTCTTCTCTCACGTGACGCTAATCTCCTTGGTGGTTGCTTATTGTCTAATCGGCGCATATGCCTTCGAGTCACTGGAAGCAAATCACGAGAGGGAGGTAAATTGCAAAGCTACTAGTAAATATTAGGAAATTCCTCAATTTCTTCTTCTAATTTTCTAATTGTAAGTTGGTAATTAAACTAATCTTGAGATGTATACGCAAATATTTATGCACAAACAATTTGATTAAGTATTTATCAAGTTGTCAGATTTTTCTCAATCACAGAAGGCGAAGATTAGTTATCTACATATATTTCATAGTTAGGTATATACATTTTATCATTCATGACTTTTTAGAAATATTTCTTATCGCGCTACCTATATTTGTATGTTGCTTTTATATGCAATTAATAATATGTAATTAATAGAAATATCAGATTTTAAGACATAATTTATATTAAAAATGTAAATTAGATATTTTGGAATCTATTTATGAATTTATTTTCGAGTCTATTGTACAATCTTAATTTATTTTAATTTATCTCACAATCAGAACAGAATAAATCTATTTGTATAAGAGATTAGATTTATAGTAGTATATAATTATACTATATTTATATTAGATATTTGAATTTCTACATATAGTGTTGCAAAATATTTCCGATTTATTATTCTCTTAATACTTTTATTAAACAGTTATAAATGTTAATTATATTGTTTAAATTTCTGCGAAAGAATAAACATACTAATTACATTGACAGGCTCATATTACAAGAATTTAAATTTTGCAAAAGATTTCTTCGGGATAATGATGATGTTTTTGTTACCAAGGCTGATAAGGGCCAGGTTACAGTTATTATGGATATAGAAATACATATGTCAATAAGATGACTGACCTACTCAATGATAGTTCTACTTATAAAAAACTTAAAAAGACGTTATTTTTCTTATGGGAAAAATAACGTCTAAAATTAATGATTTGGCCAGGTCTTGGTTTAACATGAACATTATTAGTGAACACGTTTTTAACCAACTAAATTGTACTAATGGGAACCTCCCACGTTGTTACGGACTTCCGAAGATTCATAAAAATGGCTCACCACTGCGGATTATTGTTTCTACTTTGGGGAGTCCATTATATAATATGGCTAATCTTTTACATAAAATCTTAGAAAAATCTGTTCCTAAACCTGAGTCTTATATTAAAGATGGTTGGTCTTTCGTGGAACTAATTAAAGACGTAAGAATTGGGGAGAATGATGTTTTGATCTCATTGGATGTCACTTCTCTTTTCACAAATATTCCTAAAGATCTCGTTCTTAGAGCTATCAAAAAGAGGTGGAATTACATCTCCACAAAAACTAGTCTCAGCCTTCCTCAATTCTTGCTAGCTGTGGATTTAATTCTCAGTTCTACTATAATAGTTTTACGTTTAATGGTCAGGTTTATGAGCAAATCCTCGGCAGTCCGATGGGTTCTCCTCTTTCTCCTATTTTAGCTGACATTGTCATGGAGGACTTGGAGACACATTGTTTGCGGTTACTTAGTTTTCATATATTCTTTTTTAAAAGATAGGTAGATGACATTTTCGCGATAGTTCCTAGGGCGGGGATTGATAAGTTGTTGGATGTTTTTAACGGTTATTACAGTAGATTAAAATTTACATACAAATTGGAAAATAATTGTTCTTTAAGTTTTCTTGGCACCACAGTGATTCGAGAGGGAAAAGTATTACTTACGAATTGGTATCGAAAATCCACTTTCTCAGTGCGATATATAAATTATTTTTCGAACCACCCTCTTAAATACAAACTTAATATTATACGTAATCTTGTTGACCGGGCTATCCTTTTGTCTGACGCACGTTTTCACAATTCTAATATAATTGAAATAAAGAAGATTCTTTCTAATAATTTTTATCCAACAAAAGTCATTAATAAGTACATTAATGCCCGACTTAACGAATTACAGAATCGAAATAGTAATAGTTATGACTCTAGCTGTGACAATGCAACCCAAGATCATTTAAAATTTATTACTATACCGTATGTCAAAGGTCTCAGTGGTAATGTTGGCCGTACAATGCGTGACGCTAAATTTAGAGTACTTCTCACTATTCCGAAGAGATTAGATTGCGTTATTAGAAAAGGAAAAGATAGGCTACAAGATCTTAAGCAGACTGAGTTGGTATATAAGATTGATTGTGCAAATTGTAACGCTATATACATTGGACAAACAAAAAGGCACTTAGAGACACGCATTAAGGAACATTTCTGTGATATTAGGAAGAATGTCGACACTCATTCCGTTGTCAGTAAGCACCGTCTCACGTTCAATCATGATTTTAATTGGCATCAACCTGAGATTTTATATGAAGAGAGACAATTTAAGAAAAGAGAAATCTCGGAAATGTTTTTTATCAAAAAATACGATTGCACAATCAATCTTCAAAAAGACACTGAAAATCTACATGGGACTTACGAACGTGTTATCAGTGCCACTTAGTCTGCACTTTTTGTTTTGGTTCTGTTCGTTTTTATCGTTAAACACATTTTGTCTTTTATTTTCATTGTGACTTTGACTGTTATACTGTCTGGATGTGTTCTCTGATATGGCTTACGACGTTTCTCTTTTCACGCTACACTTCTTTTATATTTTATCTTCGACGCACACGATGTGTAAGCCTGTTTAATTTAATTTATTATTAGTTTTATTTTAATTTTTAACCTTTGACTTCCGATTAACCAATTTTTTCTTTTTTTTTTTGACTATCGTGAGTTTATTGTAGATAAATGTCGACTTTTATTTTTTAGCTTTGCGTTAGCATGATGTATTGTAGTTAGGGCACGATGTCAGCGACGTTATAGACGTTTTGTATGCGGATTATGTTAATTGATTGCGTAATTGCTCTTCTCACTTGAAAAGGACCGAATTACGGTCGAAACGTTGTGAGATAAATATATCAATTTGGCCAGTTGGGTCGAGAAAAAACGACTGTTGTTAATTATATTCTTGTTAATTTTACTAACATCTGGATTAGTAATTTAGCTGTATAAAACATTAAAGAATATTTATTACGTAAATTCACTGTGGATCGACATTTACTGAGACAGAAATTTATTCGACACCGAAAGAGAAAAGGATACAGACAAATAGTTTCTCCCACGTCAAATATTCTACGCTCGTGCCAATGAATTATTGACTGTCGCCGAGCGTCGCGATGCCGAGTAAGCGCATCGTTCTTCACCTGCGCTCTCTTCGCAGGTGAAGAAGAGCATCAAAAATATACGAGGGAACGTTTCGGAAAAGCTATGGGAAATTACGAAGGATTTCGACGTGTTGATTCGCGAAAATTGGACGGAGCAGGCGTTGAGCGAGCTGAAGGTACGTTTTGTTTTTTTTCTCCATAGTTTTAGATCGTTTTTAGCTTTGTAAAACCGAAGGAGGCCTCTGAATTTACGAGCAGCTCTTACGATGACTCGGCAATTTTTATTAGAACAATAACACGCAAATGCAAAATGCAATGTTACTCTTTTTATGTTAAATTTGATACGATTCGACAGAAGATTATTTATTTGTTCACAAATAATGCGCAATGCAGAAATTCGAGGATTGCCTTCTGAAAAAAATGGAGAAGGAAGGATGGGATGGCAGCGAAGAGGAGGATAATATTCAATGGACATTCGCCGGTGCTCTGTTTTATTCCATCATCGTCATCACGACGATTGGTGAGTCAAAATTTTAAGTATTCTCAAAATTGTGGGCACAGTATAAGTATAAGATATTAATAAACAAAAACAATTATTAATGGAAAATTTTGCTTTCTAATTGGAATACCTACTATGTATTGTTTGAAAATTTAAAATCTCTTATCATGCGTCGTATGTACTTACAGACGACGAATCGATAATTTAGAGTAATTTATTCTTTAAAAAATCGAAAAAAACTTATTTGCTCGGAATTATCTTGACCAATTTATTAATTTGAGAGAGAATCTTTAAAGGAATAGCAATGCATATAATTTCATAAATTCGAAAATGAGGCATTACTAAAATTCACTCAGAATGCAATAAATTTATAGCTTACACTTGCGAATCATATATGTAGTTTAACTTAAATTAACTATTAACGCAACAAATTTGTATTAAATTATCATTTAATTGTGTGTCATACAATCGCGCTTATCGTTAGTGAAAGATGTATATGTATTGGTATAATATGTCTCTCCACATACCTACCTATATTTCTGTCAAATCTTTGGCATCGCCATTGAGAATGAAGAAATATCGATTAAAGTTGTTTCAATCGACAAGAATGTGCTTAGTTACTTTTCAGTATTTTCGTGCGTCTCTAGCTTCTCGTTCGTCTGCGTTTGATTCTTGCCCAATGACCTCTCGTAGATGACATAATCGTCGAGTTCCGGATCGTAGCCATATGGCCGTAACGACCCAAATTCATTACGGTGACCATAACCGCCGCTATATGGTCCTGAGTTATAGTCACCGAAAGACGGATGTTGGTAGCCGCCGCTGTACGGCCTTCGATTGCCGTAATAATTCGTATTCGATGTCGGCGCGAAACCACTCGGTCTGTAATTGTGCGGTGTATCCTAGAAATTATTATTACTTAATGGATAATACGAGAATCGCCAGGAAAATTTCGAATTACGTAAATAGATAAAACCTGGGTTAAATATCAATAAAATGGCAATATATAAATATTTTTCTCTATAACTTGTCCAAATTGACGATATTACAGAAAATATAATTTGAAATATATGAGAGCTCGTTAAATATTATATATTGAGAGTACATCAGTATTGTTTTTGGAGAAGTGCATGAATAGATTTAAACTCTTTTCGTTACAGGATAATGTGGGTAATGATGCCCTCCAGACAATCCTGGGAATCTTTTGCTGTTGAAACAACAATACTTCTTCTCTCTCGCGCAGTGGCCCTAAAATCACCAGAGGCAAATTTTGTCAAGTTTTTTGGATTTGCGAATTTTCGAGCAATAATCCATGAACTTTCGATCACACTCACAAATTTCAAGCCGGGCGATGGACAGTTGAAACTGTATCTACATTTGCAAGTGTCGAATTCGCGATAACGGGAATCGTCTCTGACCCATGGTGGTACTGAATCCAAAATACCGTCGTGTCTGTTCGATTCGAAACGAGGAGGTCTGAAATATCAATTATAGTGTCTCTACATTTTCTTACAAAAACTAACACACACACAGAGATAAAGCTATATTTACATAACACGCAACATTTGCTTTGGAAAATAAATTTTTAATTAAAGAATAGAAAAGCGAGTCGTAAAAGCGTTTAACCGCGTAATTGACGTATGTATTGATGACAGTTTGAGGAGAAGTAATTCAATAGCGAAATTTTATAAATAAAATACATACATCTATAAATCTAATGCAATTTGTAAAAAGTATATACTATATATATTGCTGAGAAGTTAGTAGAATATGAGCTATTTCTCGTAAAATATTGTTACGGCCGTGCCTCGTGCGCGATTAAATGCACGAATGGGGATATACATATCTATAAATTATAAGCGATCTCTGTAAAGAGGCGACGCTATACATATATTTTAATCGGATCATTGGAAATTTAATATAGAGCAAGCCAGGAGAGTATATCGGTCGACGGAAAATCCCAATTTTCCGAGATTAATAAATCAGCTTGAAAAATGCGATTTAGCATGGACTCTGATGAGATTACGTATATATCGTGCTGATCGCGATTTTTTTTTGACAATTTTGAAAAGTTAATTAATTAATAGTCGCGCATAAACGCGAAATATTTAAGGGAAAAACTGCTGCAAACGAAATACCTGCCAATTATTCCCGTTGGTCCACCGGGACCCACGAGAACACCGTTATTGCCTTGGTACGCTGGTACCAGCGGTCTGCCGTTAGGACCGTAAGTGCCTGGATTCTGAGGTCTAAATCCTAACTGAATGCCGTTGTCGAAACTGTCCAAATGTTCAGAAGGCTCGTGTACCTGATATCTAAAAGTTGCGCCCGTGTGAGAAGCTATGCCGCCAAGTATCAAGTATGCTATATAATTAATACAAGTACCGAAATCCTTTGAAGCTGATTGTCCAACTTAAGAATGACATAAATACTATACTTTCTTTGTTTGAAAATACTATCAATTCGTGATTATATGTACAATAAAGTGCGTAATTAAATTAGCATTGCAGAAATATTTTACAATAAAAAAGTATGTATATGAATAAAATTTGGTACAAAAATTAAATAAAGTATAATTACAGGTAAAAACGTATATCTAATATCTATTACATATTAAATATATATTGTTACTTATAATAAATCACAGATTGACAACACACCTGGCGTTGCCGTCTCGGCTCGTTTTTTGTTTATCATCATTCCACGTCCAAGATTCATCATTCTCAGCGGTTGCCGTCGCGATTGTGATAAAAAAGATAAAAAAAAACGCGCGCATTTTTACTATCAGCCGAGTGGCAGAATCAAGACACTTAACGCAATACGTCTTACAATTAGTTAATATTGCCAGAAAAGAAAGACGTACGGGCACGCATAACATTCGACGTCGACTAAATGAGAGTGAAAGTGAATCACGTCTTTATATACATATATGCATAGCGGGAAGGTGAACGCATCGCTACGTTTCGAGGTCTTTTCGAATGATAATCATCTAAGATCAATGGACTGTTTTCCTTTGTTTCCATGCAAATCCCAAAAATTCGACTGCATTATGCATCATGCAACACATAATATCCATACTTTAAAATAAGTATCTCTTGATGATAAAAATACAAATTCAAAAGTTTACGCGTTTACCTACGCAGTTAAACAGTAAACACTGATAATGTAAATTATGCATTTATAAACATTGGTAATATTTGATAACTGATATTTTAGATTTGTATAATGCCAATTATTATATGCTACTATTCATAATAGAATAAGAGGATTACAGTTATGGTTATATTGTCATTTTTTTTAAATTACTCTTGTCTTATAATCTTCTAATACGATCAATCTTCCAATAAAAAAATTTACCTATGAAATGTACGTTTTAATTAAATTACATTCTTTTTCTTAGAGTATTACCAGCAAACAATTTCTTTAAACTTTTAACTTTCTTTTAAATGGTATGTTTTTGTAAAATAACTTATTTTTGCCTACTACTTCTGATTCAATCCGCAACAGTCATGATCTTTTCAATGCGCGAGATGTGTACATTACAAAAAAACGTTGCAATCCTTCTTTAAAATGAATATTCTATCTCAATTCTGCTAGGAACATTTGTTTGACTTTTATTCATATTCAGTAGAAAACAACGTCGCTTAAACGTGACATCTTAATTTAACATGAGAAGAATGTCTAAAAAAACAACCATAATTTCTTTTGTAAAAGTAATAATTCGATTTTTTTTTGTTTCTTAATTTAACGGTAAGTAAAATATCAGCATAAATAAGTTTAACAAAATTTAGCCTAGAACAAATGAAATTTGCCGCAGCAAGTATTACAATTAGTTAATATTGCCAGAAAAGAAAGACGTACGGGCACGCATAGCAATCACAGTGAAATTATAATGTACGGACCTGCTGATTTACAAGCGTAACGTATTACGCGATATAGCGTGTGTGGATCCGGTAAGATTTTAAGGCCAATTCCGCTCCTTCGAGAGTCCGTCCTTCAAACTGGGAAAACCCAGTTGTTCGACTCCGAAGGAGAGAAGCCGCTTGGTTGATCGCACTAGTACGCGCTCTTTGACCTCCTTCTTAAAGTAAAATCAAGACACATGGCGTAACGTTAATTCCCGCGTCTTCGTCCAGCTCGACAGCGAAATTGTCACCATTACAGAGTTTCAGCCTTCACTTTTGAAAAATACATCCTTTAACACGTCAAATAAAAACAACAAAAACCACGAGCCTCTGTAAAATTATATTTTTATCTCGTTGCCAATTTGTCACCTTAAAATCGTACTATTTTACAACTAATATTATAAAAAATACTATTTTATTTAATTACTATTTTATTTATATATATAGGGGAATTGTGCCCAAAACGACATACTTTTTTTAAAAAACATTGTTATTTTATTCTGTACTACTTAAAAATTATGTAACTTGTCTAGAAACACTGGGATAAACATTGTTTGGTATATTATAATAATTTTTTTATAAATTTACATTAGTTTGTAACAACATATAAACAAAACACTAAAATTGTTCATTTTGCCCTGATATATTGGGCAAAATGACATAGTGCTAGTTTAGGTGCTTAATATCGCTGCTAGAAGAGCGACAATACATTAAACCTCGAAATCCATCGTGTCTTTAGTACTTGTTGCAAGTTAGTAGTGAGTACACGTTTGTGAATAGAAATTTTGCTATCTAATCAAAAACGTAAGTTTAAAAAATTATTTTGGCACATTTTTCTTTAGCTCATTACTTTATTTCTTTGTTTGGTATCTAATCTTTTTATGTTTCATCATTGAGTTTTCTTATATATGTAGCCACGCTGTTGCACTTTTTATATTTGGAGATATCAGAGCAATATTGCATACGGTTGCCAGCATAAAATGATTAGTATGTCATTTTGCCCGGTCACTAGTAAAATTTTACTATCCATAAAATAAAAAGTTAGGTTGTATTAGAAAAATATAAAAGTGCGACAGCATGGCTTCATATAAGAACACTCAATGATAATACATAAAAATATTAGATACCAAACAAAGAAATAAAGTAATGAGCTAAAGAAAAATTTGCTAAAATAATTTTTTATGCTTACATGTTCGATTAGATGGCAAAATTTCCATTCACAAGCGTACACTCATTACCAATTTACAACAGGTATTAAAGACATGATAGATTTCGACGTTTAAATGTATTAGTCTCCTCTAGCAGCGATATAAAGCGCTAAACTAGCACTATGTCATTTTGCCCGGGTATGTTGTTTTAGGCACAATTATATATATATATATATATATATATATATATATAGGGGAATTGTGAAGAATATATATGTATATATATATTCTTTGCTGATTGTGAGATAAAATGAGAAAGAGATGGATATCTATATTTCCGCTATTTGATTTATAACGGATAAATAGAGTTTGTTCAATTTATAAAATTGTGAAAAATAAAAAAAAATATAATTTATGAATAATATTAATATTATTAGCAATAGAAATATTTTCAATAAATTCTCTTAAAAATATGATTTTCTTCCAGTTAACAAACTAATTCGAATGTAGATGTGCATCGTTTGCATTTCTAAAAAAAGGGCAAGCGTGTCAAAACGCAAAATGCTATTCTTATTTCGTGGCTGCTTTGAAATTCATTCCTGGAATAGCATTCTTTTATTACTTTTATCGAGATTAAACACGAGACTTTAAATAGTTGAATTTTATATTCTGGGGTAAAACAGCTGCAAATAAACTAATATGCATTTTTTATGTAAACTCTGAATATGCAAACTGCAAACTGCTGGCGGATATTTCAAGACATTATAGAAAAATCGAATTCAAACTGTTGCGAACGGACGTCACGGATACTTTGGAAATCTAAGAGAAAATCTAATTCGATTAAGTGACCTCTTTCCGAGCGAGCTCCCTGGATTAAAGGCGTTTAAAGGTGAACGATGCTCGATACTTTCACTCGTTTAGAATATTTTATGTCATTATGACTATACACACATGCATACACACGTATTGCAGCATATATTACATGCACAGATATCCAATTAACATATTTTTAGATATTTTATTTTAAGTTCGTTATAAATTCAAATTATAAAATTTTTAGCAGATTAAATCTACAATTTTTACAAATAAGAAAATAGAAAATTAAAAGAGATTTACAGAAAATAATAAAAAAATGTATAATAATTAATAACAAAAAATAATAATGGTACAATTTGGATACTTTTAAAAGCGCTAAATATTTACAATTTGAAAGAAAACTTGTGAAACTGACAAGAACGCCATTTTATTCAAATTTGTTCAGCTTTCTTCTTCTACCAAAGTTTCTTTAAATAAATGCCTTCAAAATGCAAGATCGAATTAAACACTGTAAACTTTCGTCGTGGATTAATAAAATATCCACCATTTCGAGAAAAACTTGTATGAATCCGCGATATTTAATTTCGCGGTCTCCGGAAAGAACATTTCTTCGCTTTTTTTAATTAATTTCCTGACACGTAATCTTTTTTTAAGTAATTTCTTATGCTATCGTAAATAGGATTAAAAAGTGGCGTATACTTTCGACCGTTTATCGCGACTTTTGCCTTAATTTCTTGTCAATCTCATCACGGAACGGTTATGGTAAATTGAGAGGGCTAACTTATTACAATTAGTCATATTCCTGATATTATATTTAAATATAAAATATGTGTCAAATTTTTATGCGTATCTATATAGTATTATTTTCCAGTTTTTGTCTTAAGTGATCTCTAAGATTATCATATTATATTTGGAAAGTTATTGCTTCTACTACTTTTCAAAAAATATTAAAAATAATTTATTATTATTTTTACATATTTGTGTTGTTTTACATTTAAAGGACGTGTCAATATCGGTTAATAATATATTTTAACGATGGTTGCTTCACATCAGTTATATAATATTCACACGTTTCTATATCTTAATGAAATAAATTTTTAATCTTTGAGATATACATAATATACCTACATATACTTACATATCTATATTAAACATCTCGGCTCTTATATAAAGCTTTTAATAAAGATCCTGTTAAGAAAAAGTAAAACAAAATTAAAAGGCATAATCTTTTGTTATTTTAATATCTTATCCCGTAAAGCTCAATTTTTGAGATTTAAAATTAATTTTAATACTTTTGGTTTATATTTTCAAAATTGATAATTCTGTATTAAGGTAATCACCATTATACTTAATTCTCGATATTAAAACTTGTATTTTAACGGTATTAATTTTAACAATTATCTTTATTTATTTTGACAGTAAAATGTATTGCGTTACGTTTATTTCAAAGAATCTGTTTCAAACAGGGAATTGATATTACATGTCCAAACCGAATATCAATGTATTCTCTCACAATCTCGGAACCGTTTCCTGCTTATAACTACATAAAAAATTAGCTTCTGTGATATTAGACGTGAATTGTCGATAAGGAATCGAGATTTATCGATATTTTTAGCAGACGAACATTACCCTTACCGTGATTAAGCGAGCTAATCCTTCGACAATGGAAAAAATTCATTTCTTCGATAGGCCCTCGTGATTGTGCCAGACAACTCCCTTTTTCTATATTTTTTCCTTTTTAAATAATTTCCTGCCATCGACCTATTTCTCATCTCTTTCCGCTATCCCCTTCTCTCTCTCTCTCTCTCTCTTTCTCTCTCTCTCTCTCTCTCTCTCTCTCTAAAAATGTTAGATTGCTCTGGATTAAAAAAATGAAATGTAGAATAAAGGTGAGATTTCGCAATGCGAGTAGATCGTAATGTCTTTTTGACATCTTGGAATTCTCGGAGACTTTATGTATTCACTATGAGAAAATGGAGTTCTTACTTTACATATACTCTCATCCAGGATAGGTACTTTCCCATCCTGGTTGCATACGGTTGCATATAGTACCAAATAGTACGGTTCTGCACCTTAAGTTTATACTGTATGCGAGGAAATTCTTTTTTCTTTTTTACAGTTTTAATAGAGAAAAAAAAGAGAGAGAGTCTCTATTCTAAGCACTACTATTAATAATTAAACAAAATCGCATAAAAATACTTATATAATTATTACTTGAATACTTATCACCTCATCATAATTACATGCCGTAGAAAGAGCTGTTCTTCACCGTCACATTTTTTATCGCGCAAAGTCGTGAAATCAATCCTGCTCAAGATCGGCGATCCAAATTGCCTTCGTCGCACATTTTGCCGCGGGATTGTGACAAATGGCTTCTTTGGGGGTAAAATTACGAAATTGGATCGCCGCTCCTGTTTTCACGTTTTCCGAACGCGGATAAATTCGTCCTTTTGGAAATAAAGTGGAGAGAGACTTATTATGGGTGCATTTTGACTTGGTTTCTTGGAATAGGCAACTTCCACCAATGAGGAATTAACAGAATAACATAATAAAAAAATCGATAGAGTTTATCCCAGTTATTCTGGAAATGATAGACTTTTTTAGATATTTCGTACAAAGAAGGTGATATATGTATATGAAATAAATTAATTCTGTTCTTATTAAAAACATTAAAATATTTTATATTCACCTCATTACAATTCAAATAACGGTTTTGAGATTTGCATAATTAAAATCATTCAAATAATTTAGATCTAAAAAGTAGGTAACATTGACCAACTTCGGATAATTTAGTATCATAGACTGTATCACACATATTATTTTATCTACAAAAAAATATCGTATTTTAAATAGCAGATACCTATTTCTCAAAATTTTCAATATTTTTTAACAATATTTTTCGACTTTAATATTAACATCTCATTATAAAGTTATTTTTTCTATTTTTCTGCAGAACCTTCATAATACCTACATTTTCTCGGTATTATCAGACATTTTTTACATTGTTATATTATCACTCTTTAAAAAAATTTTATGAACCATGTATAAATTTTTTTATTATTCTTGATTTAATAACAGAGGAATGTAAATTATTTCTAATAATTGCAGAAAATAATAGTTATATAAAATACTCGCGCGGGAATGCAGATCACGTTGCCGAATAACGGGTCTTATGTAACAGACAGAATAGTTTTCACATATCATCAATAAAGAATCTCGGCGACCTTGACCCAGACTTGTAGATGAAATTTCGAGACTGCGCGAAGCCTCGAAGAAAAGATTCAAGGCCGAGGCGAGTGTAGCTTAAAACCTGAACGACCTTGTTAATTTTCAAATATCTGTTTTTTCTAATTTGAGACTTTAAGTCGATGATTAAAGGACCCCGCAAAATTCTTATGAGAAAAATGTTTTCGGTCAATTTGCTTGAATTTGTGATATGTTGTAGTTCTTGTGTCTGATGAAAAGTCTGAGATTTCATCAACTTTCTAGTATATACATATAAATATATGCGGACAGGGACATAAGAACTACATATCACAAATTCAAGCAAATTGACCGAAAATGTTTTTCTTATAAGAATCGTGTGGGGTCCTTTGGCTGTGACTTGGTTTGTGAGTTTTATTGTTGATCGAACTCATTCAGCAAAACGACTCTTCACTCGCGATAACCGACCTAACCGAACAATAGCTGTAATTTCTTATTATGCCTGCTCCTCGCAAATTGCTTCATCTAACTTTCATCGAATAGATCTGTGATCTCGCATAAAAATACTTTTTTTTTGTACATTCTATATTATTATTTCTTGTTTTAGGATACGGTCACATTGCACCAAAAACGAAAAATGGAAAAGTAGTAACTATTTTTTACGCCATCCTTGGCATTCCGCTTATGTTGCTCTGCCTATCAAATATCGGAGACGTGATGGCGTCGAGTTTTAGGTAACAGACAATATTTAATCATATATAAATATGTATTAAGAAAATGAAAAAATTCAAAGTTTAACACATCATATAAAACATTTACTAGTCTTTATTAGAGTTGAAAAATAATTGTTTTTTTTTCATATTCATTGTAATTTTAGGTTTTTATATTGGAAAGTGTGCTGTTACGTATGCACAAAACCACCAAAAAAACGACGAGGACGTAACAACCCGGTTAGGTCATATTCTGTTCGTCAACCAGGGTAGTAATATTATGTATGATATACAAGTTTTAAAAAACTTTCTATTTTAATAATATAAAATATAGGTAATATAAAAATGTAATGGAGAAAAATTTCATAAATGTATACACTATATGTAAACTGTAAAGCAAAAATTACGGGTCAGTACGTATAATGTGTTGCACAAGAAGAAGGTCACACGTTTTTAGGGACTTTTACACAGAAAAAAAAGAAGTGTTAAATCAACACTCGATATGCTTGTATATACGCAAGAATATATAATCTTGAAATAAGATTATATTGCTTTAAACGAAGAATTATATAGTTGAACCAACGCAATATAATCTTATTTCAAGATTATATATTCTTGCGTATATACAAGCATATCGAGTGTTAATTTGACACTTTTTTTTCTGTGTAGATTTTTATTGAAAAATTAAATGCAATATAATCTAATTTCCTGATTTTATAAATAAAAATATATGTATATGCACGATTGTATTATATGACGTGTATATATCATACTTTATAAGGAGATATGGATCAAGCAGAGGCCAGCCGTTTCGCCGATCCATCAGAGTGAGTCAACGATCGGCTGACTCGGCCTTAGGACTTTCCGAAAGTATGACAAAGTCCTCATACTCTGATACTGATTGTAGGTAAGATCGTTGTCTGCTTCAATTCGAAGTCATTTGTCAATGAATTAATGATATCTTATTTCCAGCATTTCTAATTAATTCAGCCATTAAATGCAACATATGTTACAATATATCACACAAATATGATGTACAATAATTATGAAAAGTTATAATTATAAAGGATATTATATATTATAGAGATAGAGGATATATATTATATGTATATAAAATGTGTAGAAGAAACAAATTGTAGGTATATGTCTCGACGATTGGAAGGGAGTGAATCAAAGGCAATTGCTTATGCACCTTCTACAAATCATCCAATGGAAATTAAGTCCGCAACTGTACCACGTTATTCGGATATTCCAATGGCGACTCCGAGAAGCGTAAGAGGTATTTTTAATTAATTTTATCAATCGTTTATTTTATTGCTTTCATTGATTAATCATGTTGACTTTAAATTGATTATAAAGTTAACAATAAATAATAATGATAAAAAATAATGTGCGTAAACAGTTGTATCCCGAACCGATTTTGTAAAAAGAAATATTACATATTTTGGTGTCACCGTACAGACAATCAAAATAAAGAAACAAATATCTGTGTGTGGTGAATAATTAAATTTTATATTAAATTTAACTGAATCTCTCTGTCTCTGTTGTTTATCTTGTTTGTGCGTTATTTACATAATAAAAGAGTTGCAAACGATATGTCGATACCACATACGAAATCACGCGGAATCACACAAGTGAGATACAAAGTCAGTCCCCGTAAAACACCCGCTCGATATTAATTAATTAATTCAAGCGCATCGATTGCGCCGCATTGCACTCGTTATCAACTCATCGATTAATTAATAACTATCGGCTGGTTTGCGTTACTTTCATTATCGCGTACAGCTAAACCCAGAATAACGACACAGTCGCTGGACAGAAAATTGCTGATGAGTCCGAACGAAGCGGATCGCTCGCCAGTTTTGTGCAACAAATACGCATTAGATGATTTGGAAGACGAAACATCGAGGTGGCGGCAGCCGTCTCGAGATAAGGGTAAGTTAATCGTTAAGGGTAAGGCATAATCGTTATTGCGTACATATATGTATATTGTATATCCATGCTACCTCCTATATGTATAATGATACTATTATTAGTTCAGGACCCAAATAAGTATCAGTGCTATTTAATATATCCATGCTACCTCCTATATGTATAATGATACTATTAGTAGTTCAGGATCCAAATAAGTATCAGTGCTATTTAATATGATGAAAAAGATCGCTCTTTGAAGCACTTGAAGAAATTAAACAAAACCGACGTTATTACAAATTACAGTCGAGAACTCGGAGAAACCGCAAAGCAACGAAACACCCGAAGAGTTGGATGGCGTTGAAAAGCGAACTTCCTTTAGTCCCAGATCCTTGCCGAGAAGATGTCTTTCTGTGGAAGAAGGAGCTACGGCGACAAATCATAGAACGAGTTTGTCGTCAGGACCCCGACCAGCTTCAGTCTATTTGGAAATGGACTATTTGAGAAGGTCGCAATCTACTAAAAGTAGACGCACCAGGAGCAATTATTCTGTCGGTGAGCGAATGGTGATAAACGTAAATAAATTTCGTCAAATCAATAAATTCATAATAACATTAATAACAATGGTTTTCCAAACCGTTTTTATTTTGGTATGGTAAATTTGAGAAGAGAAAGACTGAATTACGTGTATGTCTAAACAATTTATATTAACGATGGATATTAAGATCCAAATAAGAGTTAAGCTTTAAGAATGATCAAAAATAACGATATTCGTGATATATGGAGTGTATAATATGTTTCTAACATATATATTTACATCTAGCTTAACTTGTATTAAATTTATTTCTAATTGTCGAGAGCATCAAGTCACTCAAGGCTCGTAAATTGTACTTGCAGACTACATCACGGTTAACAACTGAAATAACAAGCCGATCGAGGTGGTAACGCGCGCGTATCTTCTGATCGTTAAATATCTTTCTCTAGCACGTTCTTACAAACGGGGACCACCGCCGTCGCCGAGGATTATGTCGCCGATGGGATTTGCCGTGCATCGACAGGTTTATGCGGACGATATTGATTTTGACTACGAGTACTATACCGCTGCGGATGATCAGGAAAGACAGCCGACCAAGCCCGTGCCTATCTGGCTGTGCGTCTTTCTGGTCGTCAGTTACATATTTGGCGGCGCTTTTCTTTTCAGCGAATGGGAAAAGTGGCCATTCCTCGATTCGGCTTACTTCTGTTTCATCACGTTGACTACCATTGGTTCGTTTCTCAATTAGTCATTCCTTTTTTGCGCTTCACAAAAAATGTGTTGCAATTGATTACTAATGATTTATAAAGCTCATCCGGTCGAAACTAGCGAACAATATCGATCTTACGAGCCAATTTTTTTCAAGGACAACTTTTTATCTTACTATTTTAGAGATAAAGAGAGCGCTCAGCCTTATAGAAATTAAGAGGGCCTTGACTTAATTTTATTAGAATAATATAACTATATACGTTTGTAACAACTTTAGAACATATGATATCTTCTAACGGTCTTAGAGGGGCTCTACTTTCGTTTATCTGTATATCCACTTATTTATTGATCTTGCGTTTATTTCGAACGCGATGACGTGAAACTCGCACGATTTTCTATCTCTTCTATTTTAAGGTTTTGGCGACTTTGTGCCGGCGTACAAGTTGGACGCGCAGAAGGGCATCGCCCTTTGTTCTCTCTACCTGCTATTTGGAATTGCCTTGCTGGCAATGAGCTTTAATCTGGTGCAAGAGGAGGTCATCAACAACGTGAAGAGCGTCGCGAAGAGGCTGGGTATCATCAAAGAGACCGACGAGGAAGGGGAGGAGGATGAGGAGGAAGGGGAGGCCGAGGACTACGACGAATACGACGCCGAGTACGAAGATGAGGTCTATGGAAACGAGCCCAAGCTCTGATCTCGCGGTTTTCAGCTTACTATTCGACGAGATCGGGGACGCGCGCGAGTCATCCGTCTTCTTACATGGTACAAGATCCAGGGGATTTCTCGGTTCACGTCTCAATCGACATACTTATGAGTCAGTTTCATGGCATAGACAGGATCTGATCTCGCGTAGATCGATAAATCCCGATCGAGTAATCTGGCTTTTTTTTCGCGCAGGTCTTATCAAGAATAAATTAGTGTACAAACGTACAAAATCAGGTTAATTTATAAACACGATTTATCTCATTTATCTTTTTCAATTTACAGATACTTGAATTCAGGATATTATTAAAATTTTAATTTTGTATAGCTTTCATATATTATAAAGATTTTTTTATTTGAAGACTTTTCATGTTTTAACGTTACATATTCAATATCTGACACAAAATGCTAAGAATACTATTATTAAGAAAGTTACATTATTAATTGTATACCAATGGAATAATCATGGTGAAGAGAGAAACTACAAAGCTTGCGAACATTGCGAGGAAAATTGTATAATATTGCTGTGTATACGTATATACAAGTCTGAGAATTAGTTTCTATGAATAGGAGAACAATCGCGGAATGCAATTAAATTTGCATACCTACACTTTGCATATTGCGTAGCTTTGATGTTTAATCGACATTTGCATTTTGAATATTTTCTTTTCAGATTTTGTCCAATAATTCTTCGCAATGAGTTTTACGTTGTTAGAAATATTCTAGATAATCATTACATAAATATCATTATATGTATAATAAGTATATAAAAACATTATATATTAATATAAAATTCTAATATTATTTGTTAGATATATTATTTTTACAGAAATGTTTTATAAAAACTACCACTCTTATATTTTTCTTTTTACCATACTCAGCTTACAGAGTATTTACCATTTACTCTTTTACCACTTTTAAACTTGAAACAAAAATTAAGATGTCTATTTATCTATACACGCGTTTATAGCAATTTATATATAATAAAGGGATTAAAGCCATAGAGAGTGGTGTAAGTCACTTTTTTGACCAATTTTTCTTTCTTTTTCTTTCAACATATCTGCATGTGTAGACTGCACCTATGAACTCAACTCGATAGGTTAAAAAAAGTGACTTACACCACTATGGCTTTAACCCCTCCATATATATATATACTAGCTGGTTACCCGGGCTTCGCCCCGGAGGACCTCTCGCCCCTTTGTAGACACTTGTGAATAAAATTTTGTCTTTTAAATTGTTTCTGTTATTTAAAAATTGGTTTGGTATATGTGTAAAAAAGAAAACAGTATTTAAAAGAAAAATTCGAAATATAACGTTTAATAAAGAAATAAAAAATAGAAGTTTGTAGTGAAAAAAGATACAGGCTGAAAAAGGATAAAAATAATAAATACAAAAATAAACGTTTGATGATGATTTATTCAACACTATCATTAGGAATCTGGAAGATTTTAGCCATTGCATCAAAGAATGCGGTAATCCGAGTGTTAAAGGTAGCAAAGAGCGCAATGTCTATTCATTGTTCTCGGGAAGCTATACATATATGGAACCGCTAAAAATCTGAAACTCTCACGTTTTAAAAAAAAAATAGTCTTATTTTCCAGTAGTCTCTTAAATTTTGCTTCGAACGCACGCGACGCGAGAATACGATTATCTTTCAGCGAGCACGATATTTTCGCGCGGCTTACTACTTTCTGCGCGCGGAAGATTGTTCGTACAATATTTTCTCGGACGCACTTGCCGCATGCAAAATTCACGCTTGCTATGCAAATCTCTTTCATCCCCTTTGCAACCCATACATATACGTTCTCGTACATTTTCGCTACTACGCTCGCAGTCGCTTTTCGTCGTTTAAATCGCGAGGACGTTAATCGTCTCGACGACGACGACGACGGCGACGGCAGCGGCGGTATCCAGTTAACGGCTCCGGTTTCAACGACTCGATAATCGCGCGATAAAACCCACTCAAAGAAGAAATAATAGTCGCTAAGAACTTTCGTCCATTACGAATGAACAATCAGGGCACGAGCGGAATCTGCATTTCATAAATCTTTAAGCCAACCGCGCCACCTCTCTCTCTCTCTCTCTCTTTCTGTCTCTGTCTCATTTTCTCAACGTCACAAAATTATTTTTTACGATTTTTGTGCGGGTGTACACACGTCAGACTGGTGAATAATCGATCAAAAGATACAGAGATGTCAGACAGCTTATTTGTATTTTGTTTTTATTAATCATTTGAATTTAAAAAAAAGTTAAAGTAAAGTAATTTAAATCGACTGTGACTGGCAATATATAACGTCTTATCGATATGAACATTGAAAAACTGTGAGCCAACTTGGTTTGTCGGATTCACACAGTACTTTTTCGGATCAATTGTCGAGACGATTAAAAAAAAGTATTATTCAAAATTAACAAGAGAAGAATTTTTATCCTGAATGTATAATTTTGTTTACATTTTAACTGTCTTTTCAATTTTAACATTTCAATTAATTTTGTTCACCTAACCGGATCATCGAGATGGGTTTGTCTACTGGGTGTCTGGCAAGTCCGGCAATTTGATCGGCAACACGACCAGACCCAGGCGACTTGAACCCGGTTATTTTCGGCGACGCGCTATTTCGGGATAGTGCATGTCGTGGCGCGGGGTGCCACGAAGAAATCAGTTTACGAGGAAACTTGGTCGAGGTAGGTTGTTCTTCGTATGTTTGCATACCTGCAATTAGGGGGCTCAGACTCTATCTCGATCGTCGCCTAACTTGGATCTTTTCGTAGGGCGCAACGGAATGTCATCGAATGTTGGAAATTAATTGCTTGTTGCAACAAGGACGTGTAACGCGCGTAATAAAATGATGTAACGGGAGTGTCGCTCGGATGCTCAAGTCGATACAATTAACGAACGTGCACGTGCTGTTACCTCGAGGAATCGAGGTGCAAGTTTTTCACGAAGAATCGCCAACACTTACCAATTATTCGCGGTGGTATCGATAAGACCCTAACAATAAGAAAGAATGATCTACAAGAGGAAAGGAAAATTCTAAACATGATAAACGGTTATGCGTCTCTCTAACACGTGGCTTCTCGTAATCATCTATCTAGTGTAATAGCATATGCATAGACGTGTGACCAAGTACAGCTTTCGCAAAAGTTCGAGGATTAAAAACGAAGATAAACGCAAAAATCCCGTCTCACAATCAATGGACACCCGGGATTAGAGCGCACGAGAGATACGTGGTGAATGCTGATTCCTGAATTTGGAATAGATTCTGTTCTCACATGATCTTACGATCAATCTTATCATCGATCATCGCGTCGCTTACGTCCTACGTCATGGCTACGTCGTGCCAATCTCTAGGTACCCGTGTCTCGATCGACACTACCACCATCGCGAGTATCGTGTTCATTTTCTACTACGTGGCATATTCTTGATTAAATATACAAGTCTTTTCAAGACAAATGTTGATGAAGAAGAATGCACGGTGCGTCGTTCTAATATCGAAATAGTAGAATTAGGAATAGATTCCAATATTGCATATTAATTTCTACAAATACATTCATATACCTAAAGTATCTTATTATCAGCATTATCTACGATAAACTGCATCTCCGTAAATTGGGGGATATGGAGCGTTTCACACATTTAAATATATTTAAAAATGTATATTTTTTGTCGAGTTTATAGCGATAAATCGCGATGTTTTCGTATAGCAAAACTTTGTACTAAAACATATAAAAAGACTCGAACAATGTGTAAATCTTGTTGATTTATTCCCAGCTTGCGAAAAGTCTGGAACAATCGAAGGAATTTAATTAAAGTTGGATTACACAGCCCGCCTTCGACGACTTCGGGGAAATCGTCGATCATTTTTCGCGGGATCGTATAGTTTCACAATAGATTTTGTTAAGCGGCCAAGTGACTCGTCTCTCCCGCAGTGGCGACGACGACGTTGTCGTGTTTTCGATTCCCCGTGGATCACGACGGAGTCGATACCAGACTCCGAGAATCAACTGTGTGCCGCGCGGAGGCAGAAGAGACTCTGAGATAGGACGTTTCCCATTAAATTTGCCCGGCGTAATTCTCCTGCATTAGCCCCGGTCAGTGCTCACACATAAGAGTTTGTGATCTTCTTACATATATATCTCCTTACACTTCGTTCTTCCGTATCCATTACATACCGATATATATCCGTCCATTAGCTTGATAATAACGTCATTGTCATAATTGATCGTAATAATTAAACGTACGTTTTTCTAGGCTATCAATTTTAGAAAGAAAATCTAATTTAAATAATGTCAGCTCATTAATTTACATATATGTACATATCATATTAATGTGAAAAGTTTGTAAATATCATTATGTATCGTGATAGATATTTTAATAACAATTAAGTTGAGAAGTTGAAAGTTGAAAAGAAATTACAGTCACGCTTGTAATTATTCTAATGTCCGCGTATGTTTGTGCCAACTGAGCCAACCAATCTGATACATACAACTCGCGCACTCACTCAGAAGACTAAATTAGCGAGTGAGATAATTCCGATCTTCGATCGGATGATGATATTACGGAACAAAGTCAATTCTTTGGCTGCACATTGTTTTCAAACAACACGGTGAATTTCTGTGGCGATCCGACTTGACAGTTTTTCGCGGCAGTCATTTTTATAGTTTTGTTCGCCAATGAATCATTAAGGGGTAAAAGTGAAAGATCTGAGGTAACGATAGGATATCCGCCCGTAGTGATATCGCGAACAGCGGGATCGGAAAGCAAGGGCAAGATCGGGCAAGAGCTTAACGAGAGTTGGGCGATCTGAAAGCGTGATGTTTGCGAATCGGCTCCAAGTAACACGATCGAGGTGACATCGTTACTGTCGATGGAAACGGACAGAACGTCCCGTTCGTCGGCCAGTAGGAGCTGGCAGCGTGGAAGTTATCGCAGCCGGGGCGGAAGACGGCGGAAGCGCAAGCGGAAGCTGTGGGGTGAGCGGATCGCCGACTGGACCAGGGCACTGATAGCTTTTCTCTTCAGTAACGTCGGCATCGTGTGTCTGGTAGTGGGCTACACTATAGCGGGCGCCTTCCTATTCACCCACATAGAGGGTAAAACCAACTTGGATGTCGCCGGCAACGTCATCAAGCGAAGAAATCTCACGGCCGCCACTCTTTGGGAGCTTACGTCCAAGGTGAAAATTTTTCTTTTTAATATTCTGACGCTATTGATATTGTTTATAGGAAAATGTATTCTCGGAAAAACTAATGTTAGGTATTAAGCAAGTAAATTCTTTTTTACGTAAAGTTTTCTTTTTAATATTCTGACGCTATTGATATTGTTTATAGGAAAATGTGTTCTCGGAAAAACTCTGGAAGGCAAAGGTGAGAGACATTCTCGAGAATTATCAGAGAATGGTAGTGTCAGCCATAAAAAATGGGTACGAAGGGGTGGAGGAAAATAAGTGGACCTTTGCCGGTGCTTTTCTGTATTCCCTTACTGTGATAACAACCATCGGTGAGTCTCTCTCGCTTTTATATTTATATATTTATTTGTATATTTCATCACGTTGTTTTGAATTTACTTGCAATCTTATTTGCTTTAATTTTTTAATTTATACACAGGTACTTCAATTTCTTAACTTATTTTAATTTTTAAGTATAAAATAAAAGTTAAATATATAAAGAATTCCGATATATTTGTTTGTCTTTAAGGATGTGTGGGTGACATCTCAAAGCATTACCAAAAATCTAAAAATTTCATAGATTGTTATATTATTACGTCTGAGTATCTGTGTAAAATTTCAGCACAATTCTCTTATTGGTTTAAAAGTTATTGTAATTAAGGATGTATTGGAGGTATTTCAAATATATTCAGAAAGTGCTGTAAATTGTTTCTAAATTAAATTAAAAATAGGGGAGACCGGGGCTAAACCGTCAGTTTTTTTTCGGTGCCGATTTTGAACAACAAAATAAATAATTTTAGTCAAATGTGGTATACCATTGTAAAGAGTGAACCTTTAGCTACAAAATTTATATAGGAAATTTTTGTCTACGTCGCTTTGTTTAACCGGTATAGAGCAAAAACGACAACGGTGGAAAAATCGAAATTTCAAAAATGCCGGGGTAAAGTCGTCACTCCATAAATACATAATTCTGATTATGAAAACTGATAGGATACATTTTATTAATTATTTGGTAATAGAAAAATGTAAACATTTATTAATTAAAGTGTTAAAAAATTTCATTATTTTGTGTTTTTGTGTGTGTGTACGGATTCTATAACTCAAGAACTAATCAACCAAATATTAAAGAAAAATATATGAAATAGGGGTAGAAAAGACTGAAAAATATAATAAAATTATAAAATTTGCCAATATTATAAAAATCCACCCCGGGTGCTTACTGACGGATTAGCCCCAAACACAAGTTTCATGTTTGATCGCCCACAAAATATTAGACATCAACAATAATGAAAAAACTACACTGGATTCGTGTTCAGCATGCATCACTCTTTATAATCGCGTATCTCGAGATTTGGAGAGCAAATATTATTGCAGATATTACAAAATTTCCACGCGCAGAAAATTTCACTTTCACCTTCCGAAAACAGGTTTGCCCTCGTAAAAATCATAACACGGCAGGTATCCTGCCCAAACTCCGTTGGTCACATGGGTACCATAAGAAGCGTTTACAATGTTAATAGCGAGTTCGCACAATATACAGGTTCCGAGATATTTGATTTGACGGTTTTACGCCGTAGACGGTTTAGCTCCGGTCTCCCCTACTCTGTAAAATTTTAGTTATTTAAGAGTTATTTAAATTTAAAGTTGATAAAATTAACATTATGGAGAATCGACATTTTTGCTGTAAATATAAATAAACCATTAAGATATTTGTTAAACTTCTTTTATGTGTAAAACATACATCATTGATATTGTATTTTAAGTTTCAAAATTTTTTGCTACAAAAAAATTTTTTTAATTTTTTAAACAATACTAATTATTTAAATGACAAAAAATCATACTCAAACTGTTAACGGTAATCCCTTCTAACATATAAAAAATTTTGAGTTGTTTGACATACATGCAAAGTCTTCTTTTATTGAAAGTTTAACTTTTAGCAGGGACTGTGTGTGTGTGTGTGTGTGTGTGTGTGTGTGTGTACGTCCAATACATCCTTAAGAATAAAACGTGGCGTGGAAAATGTAAGGATAAATGTCAGAGATAACTCTTGAAAAATGTTAACAGTTTACTCGCTGCTGGATACTTTGCCATACTAAATACGGCACGTTTATTTGCGCTGTTAATACCCGGCTAATGCCCATTTCTCGCGTCATGACTGATAAATCTTATTAAAAATTTTTATGCCAGCTATAAAAATGTTTCGAGATAAAGTCTTCAGATATTGAATTTAACAATAAAGTTGTGCGAAAGACTGATGACTTTTTAATATTTTATAAAACAAATAAGTTATGATCGAACATTGAGACACCTTATTTGAATGAATCACAATTATATTAAAATATGTAGAATAATAATTTGACGTCTGCTTTATACTATAAAAACGAAATGAATAATTTTTCGGATATGCGTGTACATACCCAACATATATAAATAGATGTTGAGAACAACACGCTGCAAGGTGGTAAGAAAAATTCGGATAGGAATTCTAGCGAGCAATGCACTCTCCAAATAAGCAGCTATGTCCGGAAATAAAAGAAATTTAAATTGTAAAAACGGACGAATTTCTAGTTGAAAAATATGTACATATATCCTAATCTGTCTGAAATATCAGTTGAGAAAAAGGATTGTTAAAACCGAGAGAGGGAGGGAAGGAAAAAGGGAAGCAGAGAAGTAGAGTACTTTTCAAACAAAAGTTGTTCAATCTAATTAGTAAAAAAAGATGATACAATAAAAAATGAAGATTTTTACTTAAAAAATTTAACTTGGGCCCTACTTGGCCCCGAACCCAAAATCTAATGAGATCGTTTATTAGCCCCCTCCAAACCCTTAATTCAACTTTTATCTGAAATATTTTTCCAATAAACCAATACTTTCTGAGATAATTGGCGGAGATAATTTCTCTGAGATGTATAAAAGTTGATACTTTATAAAATGTATAGAACACGAAAATGATTGCTCCCGAGAAAAAAAGTATAGAACGTTCTTTGTATAGAATTTTATAAGTTACAAATTTTACCGCAGATTTATATACTAGTATACACCGGGCGAAGTGTATAAATATATATAAAAACAATAATATATCTAACTAGCTGGTTATCCGGGCTTCGCCCGAGCGTCGTTTTTCTTTAAACGACTTCATTTGTGTTTCAATATTTTTATTGTGGACAAGCATAAGGAGTGTGTCGGGTGGTTGATTTAAAGGTGGTAGTTTAACTTTTCCGCTTAAACAACATATTTCAGGTGCTTAAGTTTTAAACTTTTTTGCTCGACAATGATTACATATTGCATCCATTTTCCCAATTATTACTCTCGGATGAAATTGATATTCGTAATTTGAATCAAAACTAAATGCCTCTAATTTCAAATCGGACCGCTTAAATATTTTCCTTGATTGAACATGTCGTAACCGGTCTTTTTCTACTCGAGTTTCACACTATTGAGTCATTTCCGCTTTTCCGATATTTCACTTACCGATTACCGATTTTATCCCTTGGTTTTCCAGGGCGTTTTTTAAGTGAAATATCGAGGTTCTGTGTACATCGCGAACGAACAACCTCGAATTTCCCGAAAAAACGCCCGGGAAAACCAAGGGATGAAATCGCTGATTGGTAAGTGAAATATCGGAAAAGCGGAAATGACTCAATAGTGTGAAACTAGAGTAGAAAAAGACCGGTTACAACATGTTCAATCAAGGAAAACATTTATGCGGTCCGATTTGAAATTAGAGGCATTTAGTTATGATTCAAATTACGAATATCAATTTCATCCGAGAGTAATAATTGAGAAAATGGATGCAATATGTGATCATTGTCAAGCAAAAAAGTTTAAAACTTAAGCACCTGGATGTGTTGTTCAAGCGGAAAAGTTAAACTACCGCCTTTAAATCATCCACCCGACACACTCCTTATGTTTGTCCACAATAAGGATATTGAAACACAAATGAAGTCGTTTGAAGGAATACGACGCCCGGGCGAAGCCCGGGTAACCAGCTAGTAATATACAATATATAAATCAACTTTAATTATTATCTTTTTATTACTTTTATCTACATTGTCAATTTCACATATATAATGCTTTATTTTTATACATTTCCTATTGCCATTTAGGGAAACCCAGGGCATAACGGAAACGCTAAGGTTTAATCAAGTTTACAACATATTAAAAATAAATAAATAAACTTTCTTTTGCACTATAATATTCTTTGAAATATCCCCTATAAGAAAAATTCAAGTTTTACTACAAAAGAATAGTTTGAAAGGACGAAATTATTGTTTTTTGAAAACGTGAGTTAACCTTATTACGGATATTATGCGGGGCATAATGGGATCTCTCACAAAACTTGTTTATTAATGTTCAAAACTTCTTAAAGTGATTTATTAGAACACGAAATATATGTAGGAATGTATTATTGCATTTTTAATTAATAATAATTATTTATTACTAATACTTTTCTTACAGTATACATTTTTTAAATTAAAATATAAGTAAAAATCAAAATTTGGTGTAATAACCTTTGGCATCAATATATTGTGCTACATAACAAAGGTATATACTGATAGTGTATGAAAAAAAAATAAAATATTTTAAGAATACAAGGCATCATGCCCCATGGACTAATTTCCCGTTATGCCTCGGTGTATAAATTTACTTTAGGTAATATAAATCGTCACAGATAATCGATATTTGCACAGACACTTTACTAAATTAAGAAGAAAAGATTGTTTAATAACGTAAATATACTTACGGTAATAAAAAATAGAATTTTATCATTGCTTACCATATGTAAATATATCAAAGAAATTGTCTCATTGTCAGTCGCGGAGAACATAGCGAACGCATTAAATAATTTGTAGCATTTTTCAGCTAAAAATAATATGAAAACTAATAACAGCACACGGGTAGAGACATCTAATTTTAAGGGCAATAATTTCCATACATTTTGTTACATGACAGCATCTCTGTAAAAAGATATCGACCATATCCCATTATACCCTGTGGTCCCGTTATGCCCCTGGTTCCTCTACTATTTTTATATTCTATACATTACATGTTTCTTTGTCTATTCAGAAATTCCTAAGAAAAATCTTTGTATAAAAATTCTTTTATTCAAATAAATATTTATCGAAAAAGCACAATTATAGAAATTAATCTTTACAGTGCCAAAAAAATAAACTTATTGAAATTCTGTCAATCTTAATTCCCGAAAAGCCAATCTTTTTATCGATTAATGAAAACAATCAAGATTTAACCATAAATCAAAATAAACAAACTAATAACAAAACTGTAAATTTCACATTTTCGATTTTTGTTTGCTACGAAAGTTACTTCGTTCTCAGTCTGCCGCGATCTAATGCGTCAAAGGAGATCGAGTTATCGCATCGAGCAGAAAAATCGATGTGAAACGACAGATAGTTATACTGCTATCCTGGCCACGAATAGTATCCTGAGATGTAGGATTTATCCTACATTGCCTTTTCCGGCGCCGCGGCAATGAAAGGGGTAAAGTGATATTAATGACTTTCACGTGATGGCGGCTTTGTTCTCAGCGTTGTGCATATGCTACTCCGGTATCGGTACACCACGTGCGGGTGTGCGCAAAGTAATATAAATCATGATTACTCGGCAAAATTACGCGAAAGGAATTGTGCGATTCATGAAGCTATCGCATAAATTAGATCCATATAAAAGTATTCACACGGCCACTGAGAGATATACCTACATATATCTACTATACATATACAATATAATATCTTCTATTAAAATATCTAGTCTTTCTAATATAAATCTATTTCGGTCAATATTTTATTTGTCAAGTCAATATTTTTCAGTAAATTATAATTAATGTCAATAATAGTATTAGTATTTCATGTAAATATTGCGGTCAATGTTACTCTGATAAATGAAATCAACACAAATAGTGTTGTATAATAATTTAATATAGCTAGAATAATAAATATTAAATAATTATAATACACCACTGATTATATAATTAAACCACTGATAATTTATATGACTTTAATGGGATTCACTACTGCACAATGATAATTGTTCGAAGATTTATTGCATTTTGATGATTATTATATTACCAATTATAGTACACTGTTACTTGTAGTTGAAATACTATTTTGAGAGAGTTGAGCATGTGAATACTGTAACGTAAATTTGATCCATTTGCATTCGTGCGCGCGCGCCTAATGATAATTATTTTCAGTCTTCGACATTATTCGGGTTGTTCTCGATAACTGACGCAACGCAAAGTCGGTCGTTTTGGATTAATATAGAATTAATTAACAATACGAAATATTTGATATCGGTGAGGCATGCTCTCCATGAAATTGTAATAAATTATAATAAATCGATGAATTGCACATTAGTCAAATAATCCTTAACTCTCACGTAATTCAGTTCGTGATACTGCATCATTCAATAAATAAATAAACTAATATTTTTAGCTTATCGTTAGTTATTTTATTTCGATAAACTACGATATCTGCTGTTCAACATTATCCATTTATTTTAAGACGACGACTTAACACTAGTTAACAGCAAGAAACAACGTTATACATATACATATACTATACGTGTCAACAAAAACTTTAAAGAATTTGAAACCTATTCTTCTTAAGTGATATGCAAGTCTTTTATAATTAATTGATTCTTAAAGTGCTAATCGCTACAAATCATGCTCCTCACTCCCCCCCCCCCCCCCCCACCCGTATTAATTACCTCAAATGTCATCGTTATTATTATCCTATAGTCCTATAGCATAGATAACTGACATTGATAATTGACGAAAAGTGATGAGAGTGGCGCTCGATGAAAGTCGCGAAATTTGATCATATTGCTCGACCGTACTTCCTGTATTTCCCTCTCGTATCCGATGTCCTTCGTGGAATCGAATCGCTATCGAGAATTACTTGTCGCACGTCTACGGTGTGTTCCGCGACGACGAATTTGCGGACTGCCGAGGACTTCGTTAGGCCGGAAATTAATTAACGCGCGCTGATCGTACGATCCCTCAGGATCGAGGAAGCTCTCGCTCATTCGCTCACTCATTCGTTCGTCGCAAGGACATCGTCGCTGTTGATCAGCATCAACGATCGATGTTCCGTTTCGCTATTAATTAATTTCTTTAGCGTCTATTAGGCTAGATTAGTAGTTAATCTGCTAGACGCGCTAATAATCGCAATATTCGACGACGACATCATGTAGAACGCATCCGTATTTTTGCAAAAAGTTTGCACCCTTCGGATGTCCTGTTTACGGAATACATCACATACGCACGCACATATATACGTATTACGTAACTGTCTCCATCGATGGATACAAAGTGTGTCCATTATTATAATTAAAACAAGTACTTGCTCCATGTAAAACAACTCGACCAAAAATTAGATACTAATTGTAAGCGAAACACTCTCCTGCATTTCTCAATTGTCCTCTTTACTTCGAAAACGAAAAAATCGAAAACATCAATTAATCCGCCTGGATATATGTAGATATCGATTGACACTCTTGCACATCAGATGTGCAACATCATTTACGGATTATCGAGAGTATAGTTGAGATATAATAGCCATATAGTATCACAAGGGGATGTGAAAGATAGTTGGTAACATGACGCGATATAAATCAAGCGCGACAGCGATTGTCTAACATCACCTACAACAGGCATAATTAATTTTCAGAGGGAATCATTTCACCGTTAAACTTCTTGACAAGTCGATAAATTGATGCCGCGACGAAACCTCCCGCGATTAATCCTCACGATAATTGATCGCCATGCAACCATGTATCGTAGGTATGCGATAGCACTGTCGCGTCGCGTCGCATCGCGTCGGTCGTCCTCGTCGTTCGAGAAATCTAGACGGAAAAATAACGAACGTGCAATGCGCACAAGTATGTGCGGGATATTGGTTTCCATATTTTTGGTTAATCGCCAATAATTCCCTGGCCGGAGGCCCGACCCGCACGGACTAATGTCCCTGATACCTGTTACGTGCGTGGCAAGACAAGCGCGTCGTTATGCCGATAGTTAACATGCACCGCATCCACGTCGATTCGAACATTCGCTTTAACATCCGGGGCTTCTAATTAATAATCTCTTGTATCAATCATCCGCAGTCCCAAGAATAACTTGAAAATAATTGCGAAATTGTCCAAATTACATTTTTATTATAAAAATTTTTCTCTCTCATCTCTTCCCCTTTTCTCACTATTTTATTCCAGTTTGTATTAATTTTGCTATTAATTAACAGCTTCTCCGCTATTTTATTTCAATTTTTAATTTCAACTTTATTATGTCATAATCCAACTTATTTCCGATTTCACGTGCTGCCTATAAACATACTTACTTTAAATCATCACAAATGGAAACGAGTGATATGGCGAGTGCATATATCATGTTAATTTATGTCATGGCCTGTTGCGGTAAATCACCGTGGAAGCGAAAGAGGATAAAATCGGGTGATCTCAGCTGCCAAAATTGTCAGTTAGTGAAAAATTGAAAATGATAAACATCGCTGGCGGCGCACGCTATGCTTCACTACGTGGCTGTCGGCGCTTTAGTATTATCATGTACAGTGTACACCACTGAAACTAAATGCACATAGCCGACGTACATTTAGCGTCAAAGCTTTTACGTGTAAATGAGCGCGAAATGATCTAAAAATATATCTTTATTTATCTCTTGCAATTTCAAATTAAGACTCAATAAAACGTAACGTTATATACTTTGAAGTTTTAATAATAAAATTAATTAAGTATATCCAATTTAAATTTATTTTTGTCAACCTTAAAACTAATTTTAATATATTCAATATTAATATCTTGGTGATTAAACTAAATTAAAATTTAAAAACTAAAGAAATTTCAAAGGATTTGCAATTAAACTTGAAATCGCGAGGCCTTTAAAGAATCCGTATAAAAGAGTTTTTATGCTTTAACATTTTGTTAAATCGTTAACTGCTCGCCGTTCTGACAATGAGATCGCATATAACTGCATGGTGCAAAGAAATTTGATAATAATGAATAGACGAAACGGTTCTCTAGCACGTATTGAAACGGAAAAACTTTAACTTTATCATCGGCGAAGTCGAGGGTGACGTTTCTTAAATACCGTCGGCACTTAATTGAGTTCGAGATCGTAATAGTGACGTAGGTATCGTTATTCATTTAGTGATGGATTTAGGTTTGGCAATAATAACCTGATGGCCGTCAGTGGTTTTATGTAACGTCGCCGTGGACAAACGTCGTTTTGCTCCACAACTCCGCAACACTACACTTTAAGGCATTAAGAGTGTAAAAAGAATCACCAGAAATGTTAAGAATTGCATCAAATTTAAAACACGTACATAAGCTCTTTTATAAATAATGTCAGCATGTGAACTTTTTTCTATTTTTTACCGGTTAGTTTTTGAGAACATTTAGGTATAACAAAATTCAAGATTTTTTAACATCACTTTTATGTCACAGTATAAAAGTTGTATCGCGTAATTCTCTATGTGTATTTTATTATACAACGAAGAAGCACTTGAAGCCAACGTATTTGAGATGTAACATAAAAGAAGTCTATCTATTTTGTATTGAGTCTTCGTTGTCCTATTTAAATAAATTTCGATTAAATACATGTATTGATATCAATTTGTTACTACGGTTCTACCACAAATTTTAATATTGCAAGAAAATGTGTCATATTTTTCAAATCTTTAAAGGTATTTTTAATATGTATAATATTTATGTTTTATATATTAAACATAAATTTATTTTCGTTTAGTTCTTAACATTTTTAATAGACATTTGTGTTGATAATTGATATATGTAGCATCGAGTTTCCCATTAGGACCCATTAAAAAATCTTGAACTTTGTTACAAATGTTGTCGAAAATTAACCGGTGAAAAAAATTCACACCCTGATATTATTTATAAAAGATCTTATGTTTTAAATTTTATGCAATTCTTATTAACATTTCCGATTCTCCGTACAATCTCGATCGTTAAACTTGTGCACGATCCAAACAACGCGCGTGCAAAGCCTGCAAAAATGTGACTGGAGTTTCTTAACGTTTAACGAACTATTAAAGGAAATTGCACGCATATGTATAATGCATATTCCGGGTTACATGGTTGGACGCCGGGGAAAAACGTTGTACGTGCAAAACGGCCGGAAAGTCAAATGTCAACGGCGATACGTAACACAGCTCGTCGATAAACTTGGAACTCGTTCTATTCGTATCGCCATTCTATCGTGTCGAGAACTTCCTGTCTCTCTCAGTTTTTGATGCGCGCGCGCACACACACACGCACATACATCAGCCGTAGAAATTGCCTTTCTACATATACTCGCCGCGCAAATTTTGGTCATATATTTTACATGTGCCACCGACTACGCCAAATCTTCCCAAAAATTGATGATATAGAAGAGAGCGTGTCGGCCGATTTCTGCAGTGTTCTCTCGTGAGAAGATTGTATTCTTTAATAAAACGCCACGGAATGCCACGGAACGCGCGAGAAGTCTCCTAAATATTTGTACCTAATATGGCTTGCTTTTTTTCCTCCGTTTGCGATCGAAAACGGCTCGTAAATGCCGTTTTCCTTCGTAAATGTCCCTCTTTATTCTTCTTTTATATTAAGTATATAGTAAAGATCAGCACGTAAAACATCTATTGTTCTTAATACAAACATGATTTTGCTTATTGACAAATTTTATTAAATGCGTTAGAAATTTGGAGAGCTTTTATTCTACATATTACAACAAAAAGAGAAAGATGTCTTCATAGATTTTCAAAAGACTTTTGTCTTTATGGAAGAGATAGGATTTGAATTTAAGTTTTAAACATGCCGAACAGCCGAAACTAGTCAAAACTAATCGCGCAATCTCTGCCAACCATATATTGATATTTATTGCATTCTCATCTTTGAACTCTGTAGTCAAACCTAGCAGTGCGATGAAACATGAACGACAGACGATGGAGATTTCCATCGTTCAAAGTCGTTTCCCACGTGTCTCGCGCGTGCAGAATTTTTCTTCTTTTACAGAAATAGAATTTTACCTTTCGAGATAGGATCTTTTGAACGAGAGATGTCACAGAAAATAGCAGTAAAAATAGATACGTATCGGAATTTTTGATAAAAGAATATTTGATCGTTTTTGTAAGATCTTCCGAGTATAAGTAAATGTAAGCACGTAAGCAAATGCAGAATTTTCCATCAAAAACTACTAAAAAAAAAAAGTTATATCCTGTTACTTCTGATTCAAATTCGATGATTAATATTTCTGCGTTAAAGTTTCTAAAACTTTAATAAGTACAAATTGACACAATTGACGCGATGTAATTGTTATCAATTTTTCATGTCACATCGGCCAATAAAGTGGCAATTTCGTATCCGTTAAAGTAAATCTCACTTGTAAATAACGTTAAAGTTATATGTAGGAAAAACAACCGTCTGCGGTATTTAAAATTTAATATTCCAGCGTATCGAAAAAGGTCTCGAATTGTCGTATCTTTGCTGTTTACACTATCGTTTTTAATCGCTATTATTACAGCCATTAAAAGGGTAGTTGATATATAGTTGGGATAAGCTTTTAATGTTTTATGGCTCTTATACAAGGTGTCTTAAAATATTCCGACCTCAATTAATAATAGATATTTTTAAGTAAAATCTAAATGCTCTTGGAAATCTAAAACAAAATCAAATTTTAAATAAAATTGCTAAAAAGCTAGATAACAGCCGCTTGAAATGAGGTGAGACTAAAAAGATTTTCTGACAATGAGATCGTTAGAATGTTACATCATATAGAAGTCTAATCGCTTCATTTTCAATCCCTTATGATTCTGTGATTATGGGTAGCTCAATGTTTAAATTAAGAAAATGACAAGTACAAAAATATTTATTGTTATTAAAAAAAAAATTGAAATTTCTGGAACACTTTATATATGCGCAGCGGTTTTATGTACTAGCATTCGTCGACTCGTATAACACGACATTAATTTTCGCGTGCATAGCCCATTATTTCCGCTTTCATTTCCGACTATGAAACGTGCGCATATTACATTGTACATAGGGTGGGTCGAATCGTCGAAAGTTGTACGAAGAACCTTGTTCCCATGTTTTTGATTCAAAAATAACGGAAAATGTTGGTATCAAAACGTAACCAAACATTTCCGATCTGTTTAGGATATTTGAAACGTAGGTACACAACACACACAAATATAGGTACATATACATATGTATTTAGTTTCCGTGTTACACGCGTATCCTTTACTTGTTATTCATATTAATTTGTAAAATAAGTTTTAAGCATGATGAAAAAACATCATTTTAATTTTGAGTAACAATAATAATCCGTTCTCCATTTCCTTCGCATTTTAGCATAAAAGAGGTTGGCAAAATTAGAGGATAGAATATATTTAAGCGTGTCTTTATTTAATAGGCACGTTGTTTCTTTACGAACCTCTCTCTTGAATTTCTTCTGCTTCTTTATAACTTCAAAGCTTCATACACCAACGTGAAGTGAAATGGAGTTTGCGGTTAGGTACTGTAAAAGCACCTAACATCTTCATTTGTGGTCGCAAGGGGACACTGTCGAGGATTTAATCCTTCATAATGTTAAAAGATGGTACATATAATAATGTTGTAATTTGTAGAACATTTTAAAATTTAGTTACGATAAAAGACTCTCACGAGTCTTAACATCATTAAATACAATAGATATAATTATGCTTTGCCATGTAACCTAGCTATTTCACTGTTTTTATAGAACTAAGGAATGAAATACATATTATCTTAATGATAATAACATATCTATAATGTATTACGATAAAATATACAATGAAATAATATTCTATTTTATTTAGATATTATTTTCTAATTTCTATCATAAAATTAGCGCAAACTGTATTTATCGATATTTATGATACGGATCATAGCTGTAGACTACAGCTTGCATTAACCATGTAGCATATCCGTTGCAATTTTGTTTTCTCTCTTTTCCATTTGTTTTGTAGCAATAGAGTTTTGGAAAAATAAATAAAAAAACTTGTATCGACAAGCCGCGATATCTCTCGATTGGATTAACAAAGTCGGTGTTTCGTTCATTCGTTCACTCGTTCATTCGCAGACACGCGCATTAAAAAGTGACGCTGAAAAGTCAGTCACTGCTGCGTAACGCAAATTCCGCGAAAGCCTTCCGCAACGCTGCCCGCCGCGGCCGCGTCGCGTCGATTCCGCGACGCAACCCTGATCGGCTCGTTGCGAATTGCGCGAGAGGATTTTTATGGATGGCGCGTGAACGAGATACACATTATTTCCATTTTCGTGTCAACAAGCGCAACTCACGCTCTCGAATACTCGAATTAGAGATATTCCAGGATAAATTGTTACGGCTATACACATCTCGATATTTATCTCCCGCTTCGATTTCATTGACGTAAATCATACGATTTGGTGGTCACGTCGCAGCGGCAAAGCAACTTACAACCGATAAGAATACACGCGAGATATCCGTGATATCCGCGGTCAATCTAAGATTTTTGTATTAAAAACATATTTGTATTAGACAATTAAACGTTATGTTAAATCAAGGCCAAGGGTGTTAAAAGTAGGAATTGTCTCAGCGTCTCTGCTTTCCGCGCGTATACCTAAGTCTCAGGGCCCTTTTCGGCGCAAAAGGAGCGGAATGCACGCGCTGTAAAACGTCGTCGTGGATGCGGGATACTCTCATAACAGAATCTGTCACGAGTTGCGCGTATAAAAAACTAGGTTTTGTATTACGATCTTGTAAATACTTTAATAATATTGATACGCTAAGACTTCTGTTCTGCGCCTTAGTTAGACCACAATTGGAATATGCGGCCATAGTTTGGGCTCCTTACAATCTTAAATATAGTATAGAAATTGAGAGGATTCAACACCGTTTTCTTCGAAGAGTTAGTTATTATACGGAGAACCCGATGCATTATTATGATCATAATTATGTTTATATGTTAGATAGGATTAACTTATTATCACTAAGTGATAGACGAACGTATTTAGATTTAGTATTTCTTTTCAAATTGATTAACGGACGTATCACCTGTTCCGACTTGTTAGAATGCGTCAAATTACATATCCCGGCCAGACCTCTCAGAAATAACTTAGTCTTCCACGAAGAATCACATCGTACTTCTTACGGTAAATCTAAACCTTTAAACCGAATCTACCTTCTAGCGAATAAATTTTCCAATCATGTATTCGCGTAGACTTTAAAAGTCCATTTATTGCAGGCTTATCGCTGTCATTTACAATCGGCCGCGCCGCGCCGTTTTACCGTCTCGCTGAAAGGCGCGCCCGCACTTCGTCTCGGCCGTGCCGTAGCCGTAAATCGTCGGCGTGAGTGTCGATTTTCGAAAATTAACGAGATCGATGTGCCCTTGTCGCCCCTCTCCCACGCAAAAGGAGCGTCGAATTTCAGCAACGCGTTGGACATGCTTCGGCATGCATGTTTATAGGCCACGAAAATTCGGCACTGCATAGGTACTTTTGGGATAGCGCACTTGGGGAGGCGGGATAATATCGCTGCTGCACGCTATGCTAAACTTTTAATCAATCTCAAATTTAATTTTTCGAACTTGTCGCGTTGACTAATGAAATGTAAAATTGCATAGAAATGCCAAAGGGAAAAAAAGGGAAAATTATATGGCCCTCGATTGTCTCAGAGGTAATATAAATGTTAGATGACAAGTGAAAAATGTAAAGTGACACGTAAAATAAATTGTTAGCACAAATTTTAATTTAAAATAAAAATTCCATTTGTTCACGTAATTCTAATAGGAATTAGGTAATAGGAAGGATATATGAATTACAAACTTATGTAAATTTATTATGTAGACTACGTTTTTGTACACAGTAACTTTTTACTCACAGTTGCGGTCTGTATATACCTACACACGTGTATATATGTCGGTTTTCAAAAAATTTAAAATAACGTAATCAAAATACAAATCGCGATAAAAATTCTGTCGCGCAATGGCTTTTTGTTTAACACGAGATAAGAAGAATCGCTGCAATTTTCGAGAGAAACGGGATCTCGAAAATAAAGTCCCGTGTACTTATCCCAGAGCCGGCCATTTGGCATGCAAGGCTGAAATTCGACAGTAGTTTCCCTGAAAAATCATGCTGGATGCATACCCTCGTCACGTTCCCCTTTTGTATTTCTCTATTTCGCACATATTTATGTGCACGTATATGAAAAAAAGAGCAGCTGAACAAGCTTTTTTTCGCAGCGGCTTTCGCTTGATTACAAGGCACGCTCCGATTCGCCCTCGATATCGCGCTTCGATTCGACGATTTTTTGGCACTATAGACTAGAGCTTGTTGCTGCACACTTTTTGCTCCTTTTGAGAATGATAAATGGCCGAAAGCTAGAGACTAAAACCGTGGAAATATCAACAAAAGTTGTCGCTCGATAAACAGATCGCGATAATAGTTGTTGGTAGATTACCAGAATATTGTATCGATGGTGTGTGTGTGTGTGTGTGTGCAAGAGAGAGAGAGAGAGAGAGAGAGAGAGAGAAGCCCCCTTCATCGAGAGAAATCTATTTCTATAAAAAGACAAATATAATAAAGTCGAATTTTCAGACACTGGACAAACGGGCGCGGTCAAACACGATTAACAAGTTGCTTCAATGCACTGCTGATCCTCGCAACGCGACGCTTCGCGCGATTGCTAATAATGCTGCGGAAAATCTTGCTCGGTTTTATGAAACACATTTCGCCACCTTATGAAACATGAAAATATCCGAGTAGATTTCTCGGGATTGTTTACATCTCCTGCGAGGTAAACCTGAAACTTTCAGTATCCAATAGCACACGCGGTCAAATTCTCACAGATGTGTCTGGTGAAACAGCGTCCGCTTGAATTATCAGGAAGACAATTGACACTATAAATATCGCTGCAATGATAGAGTTACATGACTACGCGAGGCCTATCTTAATTCGGATATGATAATACATATCAAGATACTAGTCACTGTCTCGAAATACACAAATAAATTGTCCTTAAAACACGACAATATTTTTAATGTGTGAACATAATCCGTACCTTAAAAAATTTTTTAATCGTAAAAGTGAGTTCGTAAATTCGTAAGTCTTTCCCCCTCCTCCCCTCTCCCCCCTCTCTCTCTCTCTCTCTCTGTCTCTCTCTCTGTATGCCTATGGATAATATATATTTTCCATTGTAATTTTATATTCAGACATTCGATATATGTGTATCTTTTTTTCTTTAGAATAAATATTTTAATCACGCGTATTCGTTTCATTAATAATTCAAACAGCACCATATGGGTTTCTATCTGAAACACCGCGGGCAATAAATTAATAAAAAATGAATCAGTTCACGTACAGGATGGATGAGGCAAGAAACGAGACGAAGTAACGAAGCAACGAAGCTCGTCGATAAACTCACTTGCCGCGTTCTCGTTTATTGCGCAGGTTACGGCAACCTTTATCCCAGAACGAAATGGGGCAAAGTTGCGACTATAGTGTATGCGATAATAGGGATGCCGCTTTTCCTTCTCTATCTCAGCAATATCGGCGACATTCTGGCCAGAAGCTTCAAATGGACCTACGCCCGCTGTTGCTTGTGCAAGTAAGACCGTTTTTTCTCCTCGTAAAAGTGTGTCACGTTCCTATAGATTTTTTCAATATCTTTCTCGATAGCGTAACATCAGATTTGAAACCGTCATCGTCGAATTAATTATGTTCGATTTTTCAAGATGTCGAAGAAGACCGTATGGTGCGGCAAGCGCGAGAACGTCGGAGATATCGAATGATCCGGCTGCGAGAAGAGACAGGTGGCAGGTAAGCAACGATCGCTGCAACCGGAATTAGAATCCTATCGCATTCCAACCGAGTAGCATCGTGATGCAGTAGAGTGCAGAGCTGTCATACAAAATCCTTCAGAATTACTTCCATATCCGGAATCCAAAACAGAGACCGCGCGGGCTATAACAAATTTCCTCAATATATCAAAGGCAATAATGTTCGTTACGAGAGAATTCTAGTAACTTTGGGTTGGGATATCAAGTCAGAATAAGAGAATATTCAACAAAATTTGTTTGCAGATTGTAAGCACGTATGACGGGGAGGTAGATACATCGAGTTTGGATGTAGAAGAAACTTTACCTGGAGACGACGACAACGGTGGCGTTAACGAAGGCGGCGGCAACGGCAACGGCTACGACGAAGACGATGACGAGCAGAGCGATGAGAGCTACGATCCTCAACATGTGACGGTGCCGTTAACTCTCTGTCTCGCTATTATGGTGGGGTGAGTATCTGACGAAAGATGTAATAGAACTGTTAATTAAAAGATTCACTTTTTATATAAGGACGGCAATAGATGAATGAATTAAAAGAACCTGATATATTTATTTCTCTTTATAGAAATAGTTTTTTTATATATTTATATGTACAATTTTTTCTGACTATCTTTGATTACTTAATTTGAAAAATTACAAAAGTGACTAATCCCTTCGTGATTGCCAAATTCCTTTCAATTCAAATCCAAGCTATATTAAAGCTCACAATAAGATTACCAAGTATAATTTTCGGACGTGTTATATTTGGATAGCCATGTTAACATTGCTCGGTAATCAGTTTGCGAGTCCAATATTACACGATTAAACGTGGATGTCACTTTCTTTCGGAAATTCAAGAGAACCGCTGGCAAAATCGTCCCGAACTGACAGCACTTTCCTTTACTTTTTGCTCTCGATAGGTATATTTGGGGTGGCGCAATTCTGTTTTCGGTATGGGAGGATTGGAATATGCTGGACGGTTCTTACTTCTGCTTCGTGTCTTTGTCGACCATAGGTTTTGGCGACATCGTACCTGGCGACGAGATCTACTCCGGGCAAGGCCTCGATTTATCTTTCATCTTCTGTTCTATGTACCTGATGCTCGGTAAGTTTTATAAACATACGTACGATGACGCATCTCTAATTTTTATTTATATGTTAAAAGTCAATAGGGAATTTAGAGCCCTTCCTTCAAAGAAAATTCTCTAACTGCTCCGAATGAAATTTTCCCTTACAAAGAAGATTGCGTTCGTTACTATTACGTTACAGATTAAAAGTATTAAAATTATTTAATCGTGCATTTTATTCATCAGCAGATTGAGATAAAAAATAAAAAGCTAGTTTTTCAAGAAATCCGATTGCCGAACAGAATTTTCGACGCTCAACACCGTGGCGCGAAGACAATCGTTTTAAAAGGGATCAACCGCTTCAAATCCCGCAACGCGATTTCATCCGTTGCTGTGCAGCTTTTCGTGCTGCGAGCGCATTAAGTTTGTTTCAATCAATACCGATTGCCGGGCAGATTTTTCGCGGAAAATATTCAAGTGCTTTCAAACGTTTCGACCGCTTCCGTACGAGCAGCGCGGCGCTCACAATTCGCTCAACAATTGGCGCAATAATATCCGTGATGCTTAAAATCGCACTCTAATCTAATATCCGATACAGACCTTACAGAGACGTCGAATCACTCATCACTCGTAATATATTTTTGTATTTTCATAGGAATGGCGCTGATCGCTATGTGTTTTAATCTCATGCAAGAGGAGGTGATCGCCAAAATACGTAGCCTAATGCGCATCGTCAAGTACATCTTCAGATGTGAAAGATGACGAACGAATTTTCATCGTGATTCTGCATCACCAAGACAATCGGTGAGTTAGAAAATATTTCTCTTCTCGCCCATTCAATATTCAATATCTAACTTTGCGATGATTTTTAGTCTTCGCGCGCGATAAGAAAGATATATCCCAGAAATTAATTTAATTTTCTTTTTAAATTGTACTCTTAAGTATACATATAGACTCAACAATGTGCTCAAAAGTACACATCGTTGCGAGGCGATATCACTAAAAATTATGGGGACATTTTTTTGTGGAAAAGACTACTTGCCGCTGAATGTGATCCGTGTGAGTAGAAAGCAATCGTTTGCACTGTGGAGAGATACCTATATCTTTCGATGTTCTCTTTGAACTCTCCTTCAAATCTCTCGCGAGGCGTAGAGTGTAGAGGCGTAAATGAACGAAGAGCGAGTACGATTGGCCGATCGAGTAGAAGCGCTGTACTACACGATGCGACGACATTGAGACACAAAGATCGTAAAACGATAAATTCTATACGACTATTCCGCGTCGCGAGAGAAACGCGAGCGATGCACTTGCTCTCCTTTGAGAGACTAGGGAAAAGTGTTATGAAAAAAGAATTAACGTTTTATCAGTTAAATTATTGTTCAAAATAACATGTTCTCTTTTATAAAATCTTTCTTTTTCGTCAAAAATTTTATCGTTTCTAATATTGCACGTTGGAATTTTTCGTCTATCCCTTTATCGGATTATTTGTCGAATCGAAGCCGGCATCCCGTCGCCGTTGGCGCGAGAATAGAGATCAGACGTCACCGCGTGAGATATATCGATATATAGGTATACCATATATGCTTGATGGACGATATCGAAGCTGTCATTTTCGCGTCGAATTACGCAGAGTCGTAGAAGAAAAGGAATCGAGGATGGAGGACCGGCGGTAGACGTGCAAGTCGAACAGCTAAGAAGGAGCAAAAACTAAAGCATCATGCAGCGTAGAAGCGTAAAACAAAGGAAAAGATCATAGACCAGAATCACTAGAATGATCGAGTATCGCAAAGCCGTAAGATATATTGAAGGAAAATGTGCGGGGTGAAACGCGCGCGATTACGCCTTATACGTGCCTTACACGCCTTTACACGCCGTACACCTGAAACTACCCGCGACGACTATATACAAGCGATCGCAATAGCGAGCATTTGCAAAAGTGGCTAGTATATTTTATTCGTATATTCATAATTGTAAATAAAATGTCAAGTATCTCGTTTTTGGATGGGATAGATCGATTTGAAACGTTTCCGCTCCGTGTCGACCGCTCGATGTCCTCGAGTCCTCATCATCAACAGGACAAAAGTGGAAAACATATCGTCCGAAACGTTTTGACCGGATTATTTATTATGACTGTAAGAGCTAAGTACGATGCAAAACGTAAGTCAGATATATGTATAAACGGATTTAAACGTGCTAAAAACGATTGGCCCGTTTACCAATCATCGATCTCTTTGCGCCTCGTATCTATTTGAGTTTACGATTCTTATCAACATTTTAAACAATGTAACCATATCAGGAAAAATAAAATTTAATGTTTTGCGCGTGCATCGTTTTTTATAGTCATGCGACAAGAAGGATTTGTGAACAAGAGATACCGTACGAACGAATGCGTAGAACGAGATAGGCTGCACGGGTATGAGGGGAAAACTTTAACCAAGTTTCTTCGATCGCGAAGCCAATGTGGATTCTCGTCATCATTAATGTAATTCAAGAACAAAAATAAAAAGTGCATCAATGCGGCCGTAATAGAGGCTATAGAAGCGAAGAAAACATTTCTAAAGATGTGGGAGAAGGGATAAAAAAGGGCGGCAGGAGAGAAAGGAAAGGGAAAGGAAAGAGAAAAAAAGGAGGACGAGAAGGGCAGAGAGGGAGAGAGAGAGAGAGAGAGGAGACCAGGTCGACGGAACGGGGCTAACGGGGCTGCGACTACGCGCTTTCGCAATTCGCATTCGGCCCTTCGCTACCTCCGCGCCGCGATTCCGTTCCTGTTGTACATTTGCCATGCGCACATGCGCCACAGCCACCCCCGACGACATCGGGGAGCGATCCTGCGCCCTGCCGTTACTACGGGGGTGCGTCCGTACGTAAAAGCCGGCGTACGCTCCTCGCCAACGATTCGCTCGTTGTCGTGTCGCTCGGCTCGGCCTGTGCCATCAGGCATCAGCTCACGTTTCGTTCGCACTTGCCGACTTTGCTCTCGCACTTGCTTCGTCTCGCTTCGTCTTTTCGATCGAAGCTCGTCATCATTAGCTCGTCGCGGCCGCGACCTCGATCCGATCTGATCTCGTCGTCGCCAAGCTCGTCTCGAATCGAGCTCTATCGCTCACCACCGCTCACGGCAGTTCGGTGTCGGCTCGATATCCAACACCGACACCAACACCGAGTTTCAACGTGTCTCTATGTTGAGATACGATAATTGTTTTAAACGTGAAAAGTTTTACGATATATTATATTACACGAGGATAGCTTTACACGGTTTAATGTTTATTCGATTTTGCCCGAGTGTGTCTGCCGCGAGGAGTGATTTCTAAGCTAAAGAAAAGATTTACGGGAACAGACGGACACTGCCGCGAACGGGGACAATCGTCGTTGTTCATAGAGTGAAGCTCGATAAAGCCCGCGTACGTCCGGGACGGCAATTTAGTACACTTACGACGCGACGTTTGCTATAGCGAGAAAGTGCATTCAACGCGATCGGCGAGACTCGATCGTCGTCAGCAAATCTTCTTTAATCGAAAACATAGTGAAGGATTTACAGTACCTATACAGTGAAGGATTTACATGCGACTTGTCCTACCTGGCCATGGTTACCATGGTCTTTCAAGGACTAATTAAAATTTGATATAATGACTCTTTCGCATTAAATTCTTCTACCGAGAATATTAGAATGGCTGTCGCTGACATGATGATTCCTAGAAGATAAGACGAGATGGAACTTGAATTTCGAACAGAGTGAGTAATGTGACAATTTTGATTCACTAAATAGAAATTTTTTACATCATTCGGACTACATGAGAATAACTTAACTTTCATAATCTTTATAATTGTTGCTTGCACAAGCATAAGGAATATAATAGGTCGCTAAATTATCGCTGAATGGAATCAGCGATTAATATAATATTAATAAGATTCAAAATAAAAGTCGTTATTAGTCGACCTGACTGGCCAAAAATCCAATATATTTAATTCACGACGTTTCGACCGCAATTCGGTCCTTTTCCAGTGAGAATTACAAAATTAAAGCATCCGCAAACAATCCAAAACGTCGTTGACATTGTGCCCTAACTACGTCATACGAACGTAAAGAATCAAATGACGTATTCGTATGACGTAGTTAGGGCACAATGTCAACGACGTTTTGGATCGTTTGCGGATGCTTTAATTTTGTAATTCTCACTGGAAAAGGACCGAATTGCGGTCGAAACGTCGTGAATTAAATATATTGGATTTTTGGCCAGTCAGGTCGACTAATAACGACTTTTATTTTGAATTTATTTACTGGCGGAGGAAAACTTTGTTTTTGTTTTTATTAATAAGATTGATTAAAAAAAGGATTTACATGGTCTGCAAACGATTCTCTGGTCGTTCTTCAGCTTTTTTAAATTTTCAAATGTTTGTCAACTTGGTCTAAATCAGTGTAGAGTTTCATAATTGATAAATTACTCGCGCGCGATTTATCTCATTCGTGATTTATTCAATTCTTATATCTCGATCGCTTTTAAAATTAATCATCTCGTATGTCCAACGTTCGAGCGTTTATTTTTCATAAGGGACGCTTCAGGACAGCCCCTCAGGGTAAAGAGCGGACGTGATTCGAGACGGTCATCGTGCTTCGATTCAAGAATTCTTCCAATGATGCCCGTCACCGCGGCAGACCGAGAACCGAGAACGGATGTGGACCATTAAGTAAATCGCGAACGATAATCAGTGCGATCAGTGAATAATCAGAATTTATCACGACAATTTTCCATACTGTTTGACAATGGTCTCGAGAAAATAGCGATAGAGAAATGAGACGACGAATAAATTATAATATCGAATAGATTTATAGTGCATTTTGCGAAGCGAGAGAAGCATCCTTTTGCTTCGTTTTGCTCTGTTTTGCTCCGTTTTGCTCCGTTTTGCTCCGTTTCGCGAGTGCAATCGAGCAGAGAGTCCTGCGAGTCCATCGATAGGTATATCGGACGTAAGCAATACAAGTCGATTATAATCAGTCGTCATGAACCATAAGTGATACGGGTCAATCATAGTCAGACGGTATCGAACGTGAGTGATACGGGTATCCCAGACTATAACCTATCCCTATCAGACCATAGAGCATGTCGACCATAATGTGACATTATTATTAGTCATAATAACTATAATAAGTTAATAACTATAATAAGTGATATAGACCAATTATAGTTGGAAACTTCTTATCTTATTTCTCCCTGTCAAACAAACAAAATTAATACGAAAATTGACGCACAGGTCAACGCACATTGAGCTATCGCAAATACGATGATGTATTATAAAATATTATGACAGCGGACGCATCGATGCGATGGAACGCTGGTTTCCCATTGGAAAGACAAACCGAAATCGTTCAGAATAATTGGAATAATCGGCGCTTCTAAACGCGATATTTTGCGAAACTCCGCATGATCGCGCCAACAACGGGTTGACGAACAAGTTTCTTTCACTTTAGCGGTGCGATATGCTCCGCGAAACCACCGTGGGAATTTGAAGACCGCCGCAGCCGCGCCGTCGGAAACGCGAAAAGAAAGAGTGGAGAGCGATCGCTAGTGAGTTGAGTGCTAACAAGGGAAGGGCACGATGTGTTGTCGCTGAGATCTAAATAATACTATTATATTTGGTTTAAGGATGATAAATAAAAGTGCCTAGCAAAATTTTAGCTGCTATAACCCACAGGTGTGGGCGGCCCGGTAAAAAATTTCTTACATAAAAATATAAATATATATATAATTATATATCAAGTATGTCCATACATGTTTTTTTCTCTTCTATAATCTCTGTTCGTATATATTACAGGTATTCACTTTTTATAAAAAATTTAATGCAAAAATCTTTTCAATTATTTTTAGATTCTTCTTTTTATTCTTTTTCCTATAATATATACGAATAGAGATTATAGAAGAGGAAAATACATGTATGGACATGTATGGACATTTTTTATATATATTTATATATGTTTTTATATGTTTATATATATTTTTATAACAAAAATTTTATACCAGGGGAAGGGGGAGTACAGGGGAGCTAACGTATCCTGGTTCCGTTAACAAACAGTATAGAATGGAGGAGTAAATAAAATGTTACCTTTATCTGGTTAAAATATATATAATTATATATCAAATATGTCCATACATGTTCATACATGTTTTTTCCTCTTCTATAATCTCTGTTTGTATATACTCGTATTAACTACAGGAAAAAGAATAAAAAGAAGAATCTAAAAATAAATATATATATTTATATACGTTTATATATATTTTTATATAAAAAATTTTTTACCGGGCCGTCCACACCTGTGGGTCATAGCAGCTAAAATTTTGCTAGGCACCTTTATTTATCATCCTTAAACCAAATATAATAGTATTATTTAGATCTCAGCGACAACACATCGTGCCCTTCCCTTGTAAGTTACGAGGTAACAACCAAGTTGTTCAAACACGTTTCGCGAAGCGACCAACGCGTTAGAAGTGACCATCGCAATGCATTCGCTTAATATTTTTAGCGTTTCGTGCCGTTCGCGCGACATCAAAACATGCGTGCAGGTGCGGATGCGACCGTCAAAGAGAAAAGCATCCTCCGTACTCTCGTTGCGATTCACCAAGTGATTTACGATATTATCGATTTGGATTTGTTAACAAATATATATATGTATATACCGTGATTAATAATTGGCGAGACAATTTTGCTTCTTCGAGCAAAGTTAATCCTTGCTTCCTGATAAGAGCATCCCGGTAATAAACGTGCGATACGCGGCGCTTTCGAGGATTAAAAAAGGAATCTGATTATGCTGACAGATTACACTTATATATTTGAAACTTGATGCGAAAATTGCTCGAGCGAGATTTATGTGGCACTCGGCAAAATTTGCGTTCGCTTGCACTTGTCCTTATTACGTACAATGTACATCGCAAGAAATATCACGTCTCTCATCGTGAGAGTAAAGCCAAGATTCAATTACGAGCAAAATCGAATTTAAAAGCGTTTGTCTTTCCGGCCCGACAGCCGCTCTCACTCGAAAGCAAAGCGGGCTCTCCTCGTGCAATATTTAACGTCCATCTCGAGGATTACGAGCTTTACACGAAGCTCATTAAATTTTTAACATCTCGCTTAGCAAACGATAGATATATCAAACGAATTAGCGCAAATGCAAGCAAAAAATCGCGTTTTGTATGGAAAGTTCTCGAGTTTACGAGCAACTTCCACTTCCTCTCCACCAACGAATTTAGCGCCCCACAAATTATGCCCTCATTTTCTCGCCGATCGACAAGTAGATAAACTATAGCCTGTCTTCTTCCTTTGTGTGACTTTAATTTCTTAAATTCGAGAAGAAATTAAATTCTCTTTCTTCAAAATGATCTATGGCGCAAGTGAATTTGGTTAAATTTCCTCTTAGGCGAAATAGGACTCGGCTTACAAGCTCTCGATGCACAAATTTTTCACTTTAAAATTTCGTCTTTTCAATATCTCTTTTTAAATTTCCACATTTACTTTTTTCTCTCTTTCTCATATATTTTTATATAATTTTTTAATTATGTAACTTATGTATATATATATATATATATATATATATATATGTTTCTCCTTTGCTTCGCAAAAGCAACGCAATAGTGCTTCAAAAATGTAGTTTACAGGAAATATTTCCATTGCACGCAATGTTACGCGTCGACCGTCCCCGTCGCGTCTATTCGTCGGTGAAATTTGAGTAAAAGCGCAGGTGTTGCTGCAGGCTAGATAATTCATAATGTCGAAGCGCACGTATAGTTGTCACTTTGCTATACAGAAACTCTCTTGGGTATCCCTTTCATGTAAGACCCTTTTATTTTCTCCCTCGGATACTTCTCCTCCTTGTTCTTACTGCCTCATTCTTCTTCGACAAAACTTTATATCGAGAAACCGCATAAGGGGTCTTTTAAAGCGATTGGTTCCATTTTCGCAATAAATAAAATTTTCAGGTATTCTCTCTGGTCTTTATTTTTTTGGAAAAACTGTATTATGTAGATGTAGGACATAGTACACTGCATACAATGCTGTATTACATTTATGACAAAACATGCGTCCACGAATGAGATAGGTACATGAAAGGAAAAAATGCACAAATGTATTTTTTTAATCTGCGCAATGTGTTATCTTTATCTTTAAAGTAAAGAATATTATTAAATCGGTCGAAAGTATATGTATACTATATGAAATATACCAACATCTGTGTTACTAAATTCCACTAATTACGCAGATAATCATACAAAGAGAAAAAAAAGGAAGCTATTGGCTATTCTACGTTACACTCTGTCTTCTACGAGGTTCTCGGTGACTTGCCGCTTTTGAATACCTTTTAATTTTTTGAAATTAGGCTTAGAGGAGAAATTAGGCTTAGAGGAGAAAGATTAGAGGATAACTTTTTATGCGTAATAGTTCCTTTTCTTTTAGTTGCACGAGATTGCTAATAGCGATATTTACCGCTGTTTATCTCGCTGTTAATTTACAGAATTATTTAAACCTAAAATGTTGATATCCCTTGCGATCAGACACGATAGAGATCTATATCTAAATCGTAATAAGAAGGATAATGCAAGCCAAATGTAAGTAAATTCATGGAATAGTGAAACATCAAATATTTAATGGAAACAAAATGGCGTTTCTAAATTATGTTATATTTTATACCTTTCTCTAATATATTAGTCAAAAAAAGTATCAAATGCCGATAAAGTAAGTACGCCAATCTGAAAAAATAATTCTAAATAACACAGTGTAGCGTGCGCACCTTGAAATTTATCTGCCGAGAAGATGTAATGTGTTGTCTATTTCGACTACATAATCGAGTCAGGGAGATCTCTTGCATTACGTTGAATAATTGCGATTTTAATATCTCTCGTGAATGTGGGATGTTATATTAACTCATGAGCGCAGGAAAAATTATAACCCGTTAATCCTCATGAATTCACTCGCCGCAACCAAGCTCCGTATTATAAAAACTTGAAAAAGAAAAAAAACATTATAGATATGGATTATTGCGAATTTACTTATTTTACTACGGGATTATTTTCTCCATATGTATATATAGCAATACACACACATCCTTCCTTGCGTCCATAGCGCTTGTCAGCGCGTAGTGAGCCTCTCTCATGTGCCTGTAGCGCGCACGCTGATCATGATACTACAGGCATACTGGGACCTACTGTTTTACGCCGATTCCGAACGGCTAAATCGAGAGACTTTTTCTTGGCAAGAATACTCTCAGTGGTTTGCCATTGCCTTCTGAGAGGGAGCACGAGCGAAAATTTCTAGGTCCTACCGGGAATCGAACCCGAGACCTCTAGCATAGCAAACCGGTGCGCTGGCTGCTAAGCCACGCTCGACTCCACACACATATACACCCCAAAATAATTTAAAAAAAAATAAAATAGGCATCTATTTTCTAAAATTTAGTGGAAAGTATCTCCGCGCTATAACACTTAAAAAATATTTGGTCATTTATTTATTTATTTACATTTATTTTTTATTCATTGATTTATGTAACAGAAGAAATCTTAATGTCTCTCTTACACGAAATATCTATAATAATTGAGATAGCTCTATTATTGATATCGGACGTCAAAATACTTATTAAATTTTGACCGCAACCCTTCTGCAAAGAAAGCTGAGAAAGAAACGTTTGACATAAAACAATAGCAGCATAGACATTAAATAGAATGGTACATCTTATGTCAACATATTTATACCCAACATATGTTGCAATATAAATATGTTGGATATTATAAATAACATAATCTTAGTTATCAATTGCTCTTTTCCACTAATCTGCATATGAAAAATCCAATGTCTAATTATATATATTATATATTATAATATATATATTAGTGTCCGTTAATTTGGCAATTTTTAAAATTCTTATGAAACTCCCTCTAACTTTTCAGTCGGTAAAAAGAGAAAAATTTTGGGACTAACAATAAGTTAAACATAATACGATAAGTCTAAGGGCTCAGGCACAATGCGAGGAATAAGGAACAAGGAAGAGGAATTCATAGTCGTATTCTTTTTCAATAGACGTGTATTGAATCAATACACGTCTATTGAAAAAGGATGCAAATATAATAAATTCTATTCCTTGTTCCTTATTCCTCTCATTGGGTCTGAGCCCTAAGGGTTCACCGCATCGACTTTGAAAATTCCCATTTACAACACATTGAGTTTTAACCGAAATTTTCCTTTTTCAATCTTTACAATGTATCGTGCTTACAGTTTTTTTTTTTTTTTTTTTACCTAAACTTGGAGGCCGATGGTCATCTTACATAATAACATAACACACACACCACACCAAGATTGAATTTTTTAAGATTTTTAAAAGACTATAACAAATTAGAATAGCTTATAATATTTTATAACTATTGAAATTTGTAATCGATAAGTTAACAACACAACTTCAAGCAATAAAAGTAACAAAAAAAAATTGACAAATTACAAAAATCTTAAGGTAGTCCTTTCGCAGCACCTAGTCAAGTAACAGACCGTCATGAGGTAATTGAAAACAAACATATTGCAACATCCCAATAATTATAATAATATAAAATATGATTTTACATGCATGATTTAATCGTATTTAATTATTTACTAATTAAAAAAATATCACAATAGTAGTGCGGTTGGACTCGATTTGGACTTGAGTAACCTACAAATTTGTCATCACGTCTCCGTCTCCGTGTCCCCGTCTCTGTTTAACCTCATATATCAGAGCAAAACGTTCGACAAGCCCTTATTTTCAAGGTACGTACGAAATCCGGAAACTTCAGGGAATATTTCAAGACATTAATAATGTATTTATCTGGTCGCTAAGTACATGTATTATTCGTTGAAAACTTCGGCCGTGGCAATTTGCATCATTCTATCTTTCTCGTTCATTAGATGTAAACAAGGATAGAATGACAATAGCACCCCACACAACACGCATGTCTTAATGACGTTGTAACGACGCGTCTTAAAAGAGACGTCTCTATGACTTTGTTAAAAATACGTCTATATGACGTCTTAGAAAAAACGTCTTTCAGACTTTGTTAGAAATACGTCTGTATGACGTCTTAGAAAAAATGGCTTTAAGACTTTGCTAGAACGGCGTATTTTCGATCGCATCATCCGACCAATAGATGGCTTTTGATGAGATCCGTTTCTCGTAAGAAAAATACGATGAGCAATGTTATATAAGTACGACACAATTTGTATCAGTTATATCGTGGAGTCTATACTCTCTTATAATACAGTGGCATATACATATATACTTTTGGATTAATATATAATAGTATATTAATTGCTATAAGTACAACGCTAGCTCTTCTTTCATATTTTTCTTAATTATAGCCAGACAACATGCATGTCTATAAAAAAAAGTTTAAAAAACGTCTTAAATGTCTATAAAAAAGTCTAAAATACGTCTTAAAATAATGTCTAATCTACGTCCTAATGCATTGTATTAAAGACGTCGTAAATAGTGACATAAGACGTCCCAAGGACGTTTAAACTACGTCTTTCTGAAATCTTTTTAAGACGTCTAGGGATTTTTATGACGTCTTTTAGACGTCTTTATGACGTCAAAATGTTATCAAGGATAGAATGACAATAGCACGCTCCGCGAACGCACATTTAGAATGACTTATTTCTTGTAAAGTGTCGATAACCTCACCTGATTTTTCGTACACATGCCCCTTATTACTGTATATTTAACATATATCAAATTTAGGTATCTATTTAATACTTATTCTCATGAAAGGACTACCTTAACACATATATAATAATATCTCGTCAAAGATCACGCAAAGCGATAAAATTAAGATAAAATCGGCCTCTGGATATCTAGTTCCGTGAAAAAGCGAAAGTTGCGAAAAACCGCTTGAAAATAAATCGATGCCAGACTGTCCGTTCGATCGTACGTTCGCCCATGTACTGAAAATTTTACCCCCTTTCTCTCAACGAGTACTACCCTGTTAGTTAAAGGGACGTTGAGGATGCAAACAACAGCTCCGTCCGATGGAATATGATGCATCGCACGAACCAGCTATCGCGCGTGGCCGATATATGCGTTTTAATATACTTTTAATTAACATCGTCAAACGTGGAGCGCGCACTCTCTCTCTCTCTCTCTCTCTCTCTCTCTCTCTCTCTCTCTCTCTCTCTCTCTCTCTCTCTTCTTCTTCTTCTTCTTCTTCTTCTCGTGTTCATGGCAAACGTCACGAGCGATGATCCTGTTAATTCCGTAGAGAGTGTACGCGAATCGGTTAAATAAACTTTTCGATTGAAAACCGCGTCCCACGCGAATTAATTGCAAAAACGCGTGGGATCGCGCGACCTTCCTAACGTGCTCGCCGCGCCCCAAATACGATTTTTCCGGAAGTCGCGTTCCATTTTCGACGACGAATGATATGCTTTGCTGTCGCTCTCGACGGAAGCCGTTGAGAAAAGAGCTCATTCACGGATACATCGCAGAGCACACATTTTCTCATACTATATTCGGAGCACTATATACCTACGAATTTTAAAATTTGAGAGGATAAAGGTACTTGTTATAGGACCATCGTTATTTTGGTTTGCACGTAATGCATATAGTTCACCCAAATTAAAACTCGATTATAAGACGCGACTATGTATCGCATGTTGATTAAGTGTTATAGGAACCTGAAAATTTTTAATTTACATGAAAAATTCCTATCACGAAAACTAAACAAAACAATTGTCAATTTATTGTCTCTTTAATGATTCTTACTATAATTATTTTACAATCCTGTTTACTGAAGCCACCACCCGGTGGCTGTTTTGCATTTTTGCATGAAATAGAATAACGGGAAAGAATTTTTTATTGCAAAATCAGGAATACGGGGAACGTAGCGGACAACCGAGAAACCGCAAGCCGTCCCTTATTCTTCACCAAGCAAGAGAAAAACTCCGGAAAAAAAGACGAATTTACTCAAGCACAGGTCAAGAGTTATAAGATTTTTGCTGCATCATATCAGAAGGAAGAGGAAAATCGAGATAACGAGTGAAAGATGTAATGAGACGACAAAAGCTAGTATTCAATTCTTCCGAAAACATGACGCAAATTTCAATTAATATCTTTCTTTTTCCTTCCTTATTTCTTATATTTCAAAGACAGATAGGGGAAAAAACCAAAAACATTACATCTTTTCAAGAGAACACTTCTGCATATATATATAAATTATAATGACTTAATTATTTCGTCGCATAGAAAATCTTTCTGATGCAATTCTCTTTCAACTAGACCTCTATCGCTTGGAGTCATGGTGTAACTTGAATAAATTGCATCTTAATTTATCTAAATGTCATGTAATCCGCTTTAACAGAAAGAAAAATTTTTTTATTCATATATTCTATATCTTAAACGGAAATCTTCTTTCTGCGAGAGACATCGTACGAGATCTAGGTGTATTATTTTCTACTAATCTATCATTTGATAAACACATTCAATCTGTCACGAGCTGCGCGTATAAAAGACTTGGTTTTGTATTACGATCTTGTAAATACTTTAAAAATATTTATACACTAAGACTTCTTTACTGCACTCTAGTTAGACCACAATTGGAATATGCGGCCATAGTTTGGGCTCCGTATCATCTTAAATATTGTTCAGAAATTGAGAGGATTCAACATCGTTTTCTCCGAAGAATTAGTTACTGTACGGAGAACCCAATGCATTACTACGATCATAATTATGATTTTATGTTAGCTAAGATTAATTTATTACCACTAAGTGATAGACGAACATATTTCGATTTATTATTTCTCTTTAAGGGGATCCTGAAGCCGAATGTTTTCTCGACAAAATTACCATTTTCTATCATTTTCTATGTTACCGATCTATATCTGTCTTTGTATAGACAATGATCTAGACAAGGATAGTACCTACATCTGCATATATAAAATTTGGGCGGATAAATCTTTTTTTCTACGCTTTGAATCTTAGTTCTACTTGCATGATATTGTTCCTACATGTTGTCCCTAGGGCGCACCAGAACCCTTTTGCATGAATTAACTGTACAATTTTTGTAATCATCGATTATTGTCGTTAGGTGACAGCTGTACGTGCCAAAAATAAGTGAGATTTTTAACTTTTTTTCGATTTTGATAAAAACTCGTCTGGTGCGCCCTTCATTTTTATGCGTACTTTAATTGTGTAAAAGAGTTTTTCGATTCTGTAAAGCCAATTCAAAGATTTATCCGCCCAAAAAAAAGGGTAAAACAGAGTTCTACAAACGACTTCAGGATCCCCTTAAATTGATAAATGGACGTATCACTTGTTCCGACTTACTAGAATGCGTCAAACTACATATCCCGGCCAGATCTCTCAGAAACAACTCAGTCTTTCACGAAGTATCACATCGTACTTCTTACGGAAAATTTAAACCGAATTTACCTTCTAGCGAATAAATTTTCCGATCATGTGGATTTTTTTCATGAGGCCATAGACTCATTTAAACGATCATAAATATCTTCGTTAATTGTTTCTTTTGCGTTTTTTGCGTTTTCTTTATATAATATGTATCATATCTAATTGTACTAAAGGGACCAAATCCCGTTCTAAATAAATAAATAAATAAATAATACATATATTAATATAGTATATAGTATAGTGTATGCTTTATTATACTATACTGTGTTACTTCTAAGCTCACTATAAAACTACTTGTTAACTTTCCTAATACGGACTTTCATTATATGAGTTTTATCTGAATTCCTTAAAAATCATATATTTTGTACTCTCTATTCTCTTTTTTACTTATATATATTACTGCTTTTAGTAGATTTTAATTTTTAACGACGAAATAAATGTCTGCATTTGTCTATCTATTTGTACATATAATCCCGTCGGTAAGAAAAATTCCGGGAGAAATTTGAGTTGAAATCGTCGTTTTCTTTTATTTTCCTCTTATTTTTTATTCGGGTCAGCACCTTCTATTATTCAATACGAGTCGCAAGGCTGGATTAACAAGATAAATCAGATTCTCGATGACAAGAAAAATCCTGAAAAGTGGCGGAGAATCAACGAGATTACGACTTTAACTATCACTCGATGAATGCAGGGATTAAACATGGTCTCGTATCATACTACACAATGTCTCAACTTTATCGTACTGTCTCATATTCTTTAAAAAATCGTACAAAAAAAAACAACGGCACCCTTTGACCATAACTTTCTTACAAAAAAGCGGATCAACATTCATCTAAGAGTCTATTACAAAAAAATCGATTAAGTTCGGAAAATTGTAAAGCATATATTTTTCATTCTGTACATACATTTATGCATATTAAAACTTTTTTCCTGTATAAAACAACAAAAGAGCATCTTAGGATCTACATAAAATTTTTATAAAAATTCCAAACTATCGCTATACCTAACTACTGATTGATAGACACCTAATTAGGCATTCACGCTCGGCATTCTTCTCCATTAATTCTGCCGTAACGATTCACCTTAATTACATCATTAACCGCATAACTTGATACATTGTTGTCGTTTTTTATTCGATCGTTTTAACTAAACTTCCAGTTCAATGATTAAGTAGAAAAGTCGGTTTTTAAAATCCTTCGTATTCTCCGTAATACTTTCAATTAATGTTTTTAACTATTTGTTCCTCTGGCTGTTGATTTATATTAAAAGATTTAATTGTACCTAATCTCAACTATTAAAATTGTATTTTAAAATCGGTACTTATCGAAAAGCTGTGAAAAAGTCTTTTTCTTTTTAAAAGTTAATCGAAAAGTGGTGAAAAGTCACAGTTGAACCTGGCAGATCTGAGTTTGGTTTAAATAGGTCTTATGCGTCTCTCTAGCTATGGACATGCACCTATTTAACTAGGTAGTCTCCGTGGAACCGATTAAAGAGAGATTCAGTTCAGTACATCTCTCTCTCTCTCTCTCTCTCTCTCTCTCTCTCTCTCTCTCTCTCTCTCTCTCTCTCGCTCTTTCTCTGTTCCTCTCCTCGTCATCGACCCTCGCACCGACCTCTACGCTTCCAACTGCCGCTTGGCTATCGATTGCGAGCCGCCAGGGCCACGAGAAGGCACCCTCTCGACATTCTCACCCCCCCCCCCTCTCTCTCTCTCTCTCTCCTCATCTCTCGTCATCTCTCGCTGCTAACTCGTTACGCGGTGCTACCGCGTTTCCTATCAACTACCGTGCTGTACAACGTGCCTGTCTATAGGGTGGCTTATGTACCACTACGAGCATAAATTCCAATTAAGCGTGGTCCGCTACTTATGGGATGAAATTCCTTCCTGGTCGTCGCGCCGATGGGCATCCGCTCAATGCGTACGATAGTCACTTCCTCTCATCAGAATTACTCCGAAAACTACTGTCAATGTTGCTCTTAAAACACTTCTAATCCACTTTTAGTGGAAACCAATCGTAAATTGACAAGAGAGAGATATTAAGCAAAGAAAACAGTTAACTATTCCAAGTGTGAAAAGATTATATCGTATCTTCTTTTTATTTATGTGTCATTGATTTTTCTGCTTCTATTTGAGCATTAATTTTAATTTTTAATTTTGTATAATAAAACTGTTTAATATTGGATATGAATTTCCTTTCCAATCTCTCTTGATGATACTAGGTTATCGCTAAATCATTAATTTATAATGTCGTAATTAGATACACATTCAAATTGGTTTTGATACTTTTTGATTAATTTCATATAAAGTTCAATTCAACATAAATTTTTAATTTAAAATCCAACTAATTGTAAGAAGAAATATTTTAATAAAAGAAAGATTGGTAATTTAACATCATTTATATTTATCGCAATCATAATCGATTACATCATATTAATGTGTAGTAGATAATAGTAGTTATGTTATTCATATTTAGTATATAGGGTGTTACTAAAAGACCGCCCACTAACTACATAGCGGTATTCCTTGTCAAAAACTGAGTCGAAAAGTCCTGAACCACTTTTTTCTATAATGCTTAACAAAGCCGTAATCATTGAGTAAAGTTAGTCCAACCAGCGTCGTTCTTTAGCCGGGCGAACGTCGGTGAGCCGCGCGCCTGATAGTGTGCGTGAGCGCTCCGCCGCGCATCGCGCGGCGGCACGACGGCACGGCCGCGGTCGGCCGCGGCGGTCGCGTTTTGCTTTCGCGCGCGTCGCGTGCAATATTCTTACGCATTGTAATAATAGAAATAATTTTTTCTGCACTAAAAATCACTTTTACTCTTGTCAGAAGTACCTCCTTGCAGAAAATTTTGATAACGGATAAAACTTTCGCCAAGACATAACTATTATTAAGATATAAAAATTTAAACAAATACAAAAAATTATACTGTGTATTTTACAATACAAAAATTTACAATACAAAATTTTACAATATAAAATTTTACAATACAAAAATTATTTTCTAATCCGTTTCGTTAAATATCTTTGCGTTAACTTAATTTAAATTATAACACAAAGCACTTATTGAATCTTTCTACGAGGTTTGCCCATAGTTACTCAGAAGTAATAAACTTTTTAAGGGAAATTTACTGTAACAATTAGATATTTAAATAATCTCGTACTTAAAAAGAAATACATTAAAAATATTATTTAAAGATAAAGTATTCAAAAATAAAAAAATTTCTTTTTTTATAAAAAAAAGATTTATCCTAAGTTATAAATAACGCTATCCAGATGTACAATCTTTTTGAAACTTAAGGCAAATAAGAGCAAAGCCGAGCGAACAATATTAATTTTTATAGCGAATAATAAATAATAACACGTTTAATAACTTAAAACAAAATACAATACAAACGCTTTGGCCTTAGTTTAGATCCTCTTTATTGTAATATTTCACAATAATCTTAAATCGAATCGTTAACAACGCATAAATAAATATGAAATGTTATCATATTCGTAATACGTAGGTCAGCGGTAAAGATGTTAGAAAAGATTAAACATAAAGTAAATGCGGTCTTTTAAATAAAATAAAATGTTAGCTGCAATTCGTATAAGTTTTTTTATGTTAAATTTACTTACCAGACAGTGTAATATCAGTGTCATGATGATCTACCGTCTAGTTTCAGTAACGAAACAATGCTTATGAGTTAATATCAGTGTACGGACTGAAGGCCTAGACTTAAGCGTAAGCTGAAATGAGTACAGAGAAATATCATGAAGCATCATATAACAAAGTAACACTCGTAAATAAATAAAAATAAGTTAATGAATAAAACAGACTACAGATGTCAATTGTGTGGAAGTTTTTCGACAATAGGAGAATAATCATTAGAAAGATTTTTTATTTACTAGCTTATTTATTTACTTTATATTTTTTATTTACTAATGTTATTTTGTTATATGATACTTCATGACATTTGTATGTACTCATTTCACCTTGCGCATCAGCTTAATCCTTCAATCCGTGCACTGATCTTAACTCATAAGCATTGTTTCATCACTGAAACCAGACACGGTAGATTATCACGAGATTGATATTACACTGTCTGATAAGTGAATTTTACATCTTTATGAAAAAACTTATACGAATTGCAGCTAACTTTTCAATTTCACTTTATTTAAAACGCAGCAGTTTATCACGTAATTTATCTTATGTTCAACCTTTTCCAATAACTTTACCGCTGACCAATGTTTTATGAATACGGTAACATTTCACTTTTATTTATGCGTCTAAACTAAGATAGAAACGTTTGTATTGAATTTTGTTTTAAGTTATTAAACGTGTTATTATTTATTATTCGCTATAAAAATTAATATTGATCGCTCGGCAGTTGCTCTTATTTGCCTTAAGTTTCAAAAAGATTGTACATCTGGATAGCGTTATTTATAACTTAGGATAAATCTTTTTTTTATAAAAGAAGAAATTTTTTTTATTTTGAATACTTTATCTTTTAATAATATTTTTAATGTATTTCCTTTTAAGTACGAGATTATTTAAATATCTAATTGTTACAGGAAATTTCCCTTAAAAAATTTATTACTTCTGAGTAACTATGGGCAAACCTCGTAGAAAGATTCAATAAGTGCTTTGTGTTATAATTTAAATTAAGTTAACGCAAAGATATTTAACGAAACGGATTAGAAAATAATTTTTTATTGTAAAATTTTATATTTTAAAATTTTGTATTGTAAATTTTTGTATTGTAAAATAAGTTTATCCGTTATCAAATTTTCTGCAAGGAGGTACTTCTGACAAGAGTAAAAAGTGATTTTTAGTGCAGGAAAAATTATTTCTATTATTACAATGCGTAAGAATATTGCACGCGACGCGCGCGAAAGCAAAACGCGACCGCCGCGGCCGACCGCGGCCGTGCCGTCGCGTCGTGCCGCCGCGCGATGCGCGGCGGAGCGCTCACGCACACTATCAGGCGCGCGGCTCACCGACGTTCGCCCGGCTAAAGAACGACGCTGGTTGGACTAACTTTACTCAATGATTACGGCTTTGTCAAGCATTATAGAAAAAAGTGGTTCAGGACTTTTCGACTCAGTTTTTGACAAGGAATACCGCTATGTAGTTAGTGGGCGGTCTTTTAGTAACACCCTGTATAGTTAATCGGGCTTCGAATCGGATATTATAGTCGTTAGAGAACGATGCAGCAGGCAAGCCGCGTATTATACGATGCTACCGTTTCCCTAAATATGGCTATAGCAGATGATGAGATATATTGTACTACGCTTCACACACAAATTCCAATTAAACGCCCGGAATTCCTTTCGCGTGCCAATCGATTACCACGACAATGTAACTGTAGAGTTGAGATGCGTATATTACTCCTCGGGAACTCTCTCTGTCAGTGGAAGTATCTTATATCTGACAGTAACTCCGATCTCTGTGAGCTTGTAAAGATGTGACCACGGTCTTCTACTCAGGTCTGGAAACTCCAGTGGTGGGGGTGTCCCGCTTAACGTTCACGTTTTCGGTAGTTCGCTCCGGTGTCGTGTCGATCGAAAAGTCGTCTAGAGACCCTGTAATAAGAGTCTGGCCATAAGCGATTTTGTCAAAATCCTGCGAGAGAAACGGATATACATTTTCTCTTTAACCTAGCACATATGTGCTAGGTTAAAGAGAAAATGTATATCCGTTTCTCTCGCAGGATTTTGACAAAATCGCTTATGGCCAGACTCTTATTACAGGGTCTCTAGACGACTTTTCGATCGACACGATTACTGCGGACACGGAGCGAACTACCGAAAACGTGAACGTTAAGCGGGACACCCCCACCACCATAAATGGTGCGAGTTTCCAGACCTGAGTAGAAGACCGTGGATGTGACGGTAGTGCATCTTCATACGATTGTACATATCTTGGAATCATACAACACAAAACCATTGTAATAGAGATAGAGAAATAATTCTCCTTTATAAACTTTTAATATATACATATTAAATATTTGTGGTAAAACGTCAAATAAGCCAAAACGTATTAAGACCAATTTACGTTTGTATCCAATTACAACTTTAAAAATTAATGATTCAAAAAAATGGGGAAAAAATACATGTTCAATATTAAAATTTTTTTATAAAATTTGCAAATTTATACAATCGATATTTAAATAGAAACAAGAAAACTATAAAATCTTTATAGTATATAGGTACAGTAGAGAACTCTTAAAAGCTATCAATAAAGTTTATATGTATATACTTATAATTAAAACGAAATAATTGTTAATAATTAATTATAAAATCAAGATAACTATCAAAAAGTATTTAATGCAATATCGAGATAAAAAAAGAGTGAAAAATACAACTTTTATTACAAGAAAGTTAATTCCAAATTTGTCAAGCAATTTATTATCAAAATAAAAATTGCTAATTCGTAAGGGTATTTTCTATACAAACATGTTAATTACAAATGTTTCCAGATTCAATCAAACAACAACCCTAAAAATCGGGAATTACAAAAGGTTTAATGACAAGTAAGCTTTCTGTAGACGTTGAGGGAGTATAGTTTGTCCAGAAACGGGAATGGCGCGAGAAACCGTATCGATATTAGATAATCGTTTATCCCGTCTACTCCATGTGACGGGCACACCTTGACTTTTGACAGACCCGAATCCCTGCCTCGCTGTGTAGGCAGCTTGCCCGTATCAGAATACTTTTAATATTTCAGATTGCATGCCATTTGTGCGTCAAAATATAGACTGAAAAGCCTCCTGTATATTATATAGATATTATGCATAAAGCATTGTGACATTGACGTATAGCTTAAGTCAGCTTTGAACGGAATACATTAAGCCCGTATCAGGCTACGGATTTTGATTGAGATTGGATTAAAATTTTACCAATCCAGAGCAAAGTTTACTCCTTGAGATAAATTTTCTCTATTCTGATTGGTCAAATTTTAACCAATCTCAATCCCAATCCGTAGTTTGATACGGGCTTAATGTATTCCGTTCAAGGCTGACTTAATATATAGTGGATCGCTATTATATCGAGAATTTTACCGAGAGAATCTAACCCGCAAAAATCGTACAATCCATATAGATGTGTATGGTCTAATCTTATTTCCTTCGTAGTTATTTCGTGCCCTACATTAGAGAACATTTTTGGATTAGTATCCGCCGCGCCGCAAGGGAATCTGTTTTAATTATAAGAAATTAAATTTATCCGTCATTCTTAATTAAAACACAAGTTTAATCCTGCCACATTTGATTATTTCGCGTGGATACGGAATAAAAGTTCGAATATATCCTCACGCCCAGTCGTGTACATTATGACGATGCCAGGCCAATAGCCAATAGCGCAATTATGTGATATTTGCTCACGCGTATATTTCAATTAAACGAATGCTTATGGTCGACTAATGCCAATGGATGCGTATGGCACGGTGCCTAATGTAACGAGCACTTGGCGATAACAGCACATACGTATATTACGTATGTGCAAACTATAAAAGATGATTCGCGATTGTATATCCCAAATTGGGATATAACATCTTGATTCTATATCCCAAAATTTCCGACCTTTATCTTAATCGATGTTCCTCCTCTCTACTTCTTCTCCATCAATATTTTTCTTTCCTCAATGAAAATACGATAGAAAACGTCATGTTTCTCATCGCACTCTTAATTTTTGATACTAAAAGTTTCGCTGAAAAAAAATTTATTTAAAGTTAAGTAAAAAGATTAAGACGCTGCATTTGTGTTATATCTGCAATTGGCAACTGAAAAATTATTGATTTTCGTCAAGAGAGAAAATCTATTTTAGATTCCGACATACTGTCTATAGAATACATGTAGGCATATTTCCAAAGCTATTTGTTTTCGATCCAATAGTACATCATACGGCATCAAGATATCTGAAACAGCGTGTTCCAGCTTTTTTTTTTGGAAACACGCTTCCGGCGTTTTCACAGCGATCACAATCATTCACGTGTCTCGCGAAAACGCGTTAAATGGTCCAAAAAAAGGAAAACTAATTGTAAGTTGCAGACTCCATTCTAATCCATTCTAATCGCATGCGTTTATCGGCGAGAAATGAAAACAAATTAACTCCAAATTAATTACAAAAAATTCATAGATGAAAAACGATTTGCTAGATCCGTATAAGATACCTTACTTATGACATCAACGTATTGGCAAATCGGTTCGAAAAATGTCCCTTTAGTGACTCTGTTACGGCATTTACGATATCTGGTATACATTCTTATACATGTGTGCATGCATGTAGGTGGGTGAGTAGTTGGGTACCAACGTATCTCTCCGACACTCTCTTGTTGTCAGGCAGGACGTGACGCAGAGAGTAGCGAAAGGAGTCGTACGGCACGACGACCCACATTCCGTCGAATTTAATTTCATGCCTTATCGCCGGTAGCCGTGGTACAATGCCTCAACTGGGACGGTCGCGGATCTCTTTCACGCGCGCGCACATCAGTTACACGTGGAACCACCGCATATGCATATGCGCATGGGCATACGCACACATTCGTTTGTTAATGGTGTCATACGCATACTATACGCTTCGCTCTTTACTCTTCTCGCACACGTTCTATTTATACATGTCTCTTCTATTCTCTCTCAGAAGATCTCTTGTTCTCTCGTCCTTTCGCCCCCCCCCCCCTCCCTCTCTCTCTCTTCCTCTATCCATCTATCTGTAGCCATCCATCTATCCATCTCTCTTTGCAACTATACGTGTGTTTTAACTCTCCTCTCACTGTCCTTACACTCCTCAAAAAAATTATGGCATCACTCAATTTATATCAAAATTTTGCATAATTCCACATAAGCGTATCTCCGCGAAAAATTATTGTATTTGAAATTTTTTTATTTGTATTTGAATTTTTATTTGTATTTGAATTTATTGTATTTGAATTTTTTTTTAATTTTAAAGGGTAAAGTCTCTACTTTAAGAAACTTTCGTTAGATTTTGATTTTACCCTCTTCCCCTCCAGCTATCTCTTCAAAAGTAAGGACGTGTTTTTTCTCCAAAAAATCAAAAAATACACAGTTTTACGCACTCTACTGGATAGAATAAATTTTCTTTTTGCAAATGTCATGATAACCATCGTAAAATATGCACTTTTACCTGCAAATTAAAAAAAATTGAGGTTTGTACAATTTTTTTCTCGGAGTTGCGGCGTATCAAAGGAGAGTGATTTAAATAGGCCGATTTTTGCCTAAAATGTGTAACGTACGTAATCTTATGTTTTTTGGGTCGGTGAATACGATGGTAGCATTTTTGTCCGTCTAAACCCGTGGGAAAGTGATCAAAATTTTATTTAAAGCAGTCGAAATAAGTCACTTTTAAACTAAAAGTGATTTAAGTTAAATTAAAAGTGACTTATTTCGACACCTTTAAAGCGAATTTTGACCACTTTCTCACGGGTTTAGACGGACAAAAATGCTACCATCGTATTCAGCAACCCAAAAAACATAAGATTACGTACGTTACACATTTTAGGCAAAAATCGGCCCATTTCACTCACCCTCCTTTGATACGCCGTAACTCCAAGAAAAAAAATCGTACGGACCTCAATTTTTTTTAATTTGCAGGTAAAAGTCTATATTTTAAGATGGCTATCATGACATTTGCAAAAAAAATTTATTTCACCCAGTAGAGTGCGTCAAACTGTGCAATTTTTTGGAGAAAAAACACGTCCTCACTTTTGAAGATAGCGGGAGGGAAAGAGGATAAAATCAAAATCTAACGAAAGTTTCTTAAAGTACAGACTTTACCCGTTAAAATAAAAAATAATTTATTCATATACGACAATTTTTCGCGGAGATACGCTTATGTGAAATTATGCAAAATTTTGATATAAATTGAGTGATGCTATAATTTTTTTTAGGAGTGTATAAACCTATTACGAAAGAGTAAATAGAAATTAATTTCAATACAACTTGCACTTTTAATGCTTCTCTTATCTAAAGTTTATCTTGTAGTATATGAAATAAATTCTAATTACTCGTATTAAATGTCGATTTACCTTCAAAACAATTATTTTACTTCTTATATTCGAATTAAATATTTATCCAATTCGTCATATTTGTCCAATCGCGCGTTGATATTTGCCTTTCGTTTTACATGCGAAGACGAGACACTCTCTTCAGACGAAGCAAGTAACTCGTCGTTGATGCTCTTCACATCTTAAAAATCTAACACAACTTCGCTCAAAACTCGTGCTCTTCTCGTCGATCCACATATATACACATACGTTCTCTCCGTCTTGACTCTTATCGTCCTCTCTCCCTACATCGTTCTCTTCCTCGTTCTTCACGGATACTTTCACTCACCCTCTTTCCCCTCTTTCATTCTCTCTCAGCTTCTCAGTCATTTACAGGCATTTATTTCTATCGTGGTCTAGGATAGTGAATTCGCATTCCGTCTCTGTCTCCGCTTCTCCGCTTCTCCGCTCCTCCGCTTCTCCGCTTTTCCGCTTTTCCGCTTTTCTCCGTTCCGACGCGGCGCGGCGCCGAGTCGAGTCGCGCAAGTGCGCCTATTATGCACCGTGCATCTGATGTACGGGTTTCTGTAACGAGCGAGCGCGAGCAGTGAATATATACCGAGGGTCGATCATGTGGCTGCAATTTCTGCACGTATTCCGACTTTGCACGGTGACGATTGCTTTATCAGATGTACGGGGCTGACTGACGGAACGGGGTACGCGCCATCGGGTCTCGTGCATGTCAACGGAATAAAAGTCATTTTATAAACTAAAAGCTATCAAAACAGAAATAGATCCAGACAAACCGTGTTCTTAATTAATTCCCTACACAAGTAGATTTTTCTCTCTGATAGCATTCTATTTCAAAATTTAATTATACTATACACAAGGACATTTACTGTACATATATATTTAAAAATAAAGAACGTACCAAGAAGGTGACGTCAGTTTCTTTTCTCTTTTTTTTTTGTTAAGGATAAGTCGACTTTGTCTTATTGTTAGTCACAGAATTTATTTTTATAGACGATTCGTACATGTGTGTGTGTGTGTGTATAACAATACACCCTGCATATGTTATGTCGTAAATAGTTACCCATGTTACAGTTACGTTAGAAATAATAAATCTATCGTATTATTCGTCATAGGAATATTTAGACAATGATGATATAGTTGACCGAGTTAATCGCGCGTATTACGTCCGCGGCGCAAGTCCTCGTTTCGCACGAGCGCGAGACGCGAAGGAACTACCAGGAAGGTCATTAACCTGTAACGAATTAATTAGTCGGAAAGAACCATTTGGCACCGTGCCTCGCATAACTGTCTATCGTCGATGCATCTAATTATATCAATATCTTATCGACTCACCTATCATATGGAGGTCAGAAACTATGTCGGATTGGAACGACAACGATCAGAGGCCAGAGCGAGTGGCAAAATATGAAAAACTGATATTGTTCACGATTATGACTGTCACACCTCGAGCGATCTAAACATCTTCGCCTTGTCTTTAATTACTTATTTTCTCATATTTTCTTAATTTCTTAAAGCAATAGCGATATCTCCCACGGAACAAAAGACACAGCACAAAAGACCTAGCACAAAGGAGCGAGAAATATCGGAGAGAACGCGCATCTATTTTAAAATTGTTTATACTTAGGTACTTACAACGAATCTATAAATCGGCTCTAGCAATAAATTCTGATTAGACACATATATTAGACATGTACTTCATCATGATCGTGATCGTGATCGCAGGTCAAGCATGGCTGCACCGGGTGGATGGCGACGGCGACGGTAGAACGACGTGTCGACGTTAGAACGTTACCGCTTGCGGCTGCAGCTGCGGCGTCATCGGTCGCTGCACCTGCAGCTGCGGCGGTGGCGGTGGCGGCAGCGGTGCGGGCGGCGCGGGCGGTAGCGACGACGGCGACGACGATTTAATCAGAGGGCGAAACGATGCAGAACGTCGGCGACTATTATCAAAGGGCGCCGAGATGTTGTCCCGGTAGGAGTGGCAACAACAACAACAATAACGCGAGCGGCATCGCGGGCGGATCGGTGCGTGGCGCGGAGTTGCTCTGCTGTTGTTGCAGTTGCAGCACCGCTACCTCCACCAAGACTCCGGGGCTGCTGGCGAGCCTTGGCGTGTGTGTGCTCGTCCTCGGCTACACCCTGCTCGGCGCGTTCGCCTTTATGGCCCTCGAGGGAGGCCTCAAATCGGTGAGCGGTCGGAATCGACGACAATTAAACCGCCTCTCATCCCAGTTCGACGGCGTTCGACGTCGATATACTTAAGATTAGCTATGCGGAATCAAGTTGGGATTCCGCGCCCAACTTGATTCCGCGTAGATGTACGACAACAAATTTTAAAATAAATAAAGACAAAATTTACGAAACGACATATTAATGTCAATCAAGCGATCGGCATTTATCATATATCATTATCAGTGTCAGCATTCGGTCTTCCACGGATTTTTCCTAACAGTATATTCTGATAGATCATGGCATACTTTCTTTGTAAACTTTTTGAATTTTTGCAATATCTTCAAAATTGAAGAAAATACATATGTATAGTACACAAAAATGTGCTGTGACATCATAGGGACACTGCGGCATCTTTTGAAGTTGACGGCATCAAAGAAACTTTAGCAAGCTATAACTTTCTCAAATTTAAGTTTTTTTTTTTAATTCAAAAAGTATTAAAAATCGCCTTAGATTCTCTACCCAAATTATGGATACCGCTTAATAAAAAAAATTTACTGGAAGACCGAATTGACCCTGACTATCTGAGTTGTTTTATTCCAAAGATTTGACTCAAACTAAAAATAATAAAAAAGAAACAAGATCAGGGTTATTAATTAAACATATATTAAAAACGTAACATTTTCGTGTTTAACGCTAACGATTAACGCTAATCGATATATCGAAGTACTTGACGCTTAAAATCATTTTAAAAAAATTTGATTAACCGAAATTAACCGATCAACCGCGGCAAACAGCAAATTGCCGTTGACATGATCGTCGCTCTAATATTCCGATTCGCTAATCATGTAAAGCTGGGGCCAGACTATGCGCGATTTGTAGTTCGTGATTCGCGATTCGCTATTCGTATAAGATTCGTGAATAGTGTGTATAGGCAGATTCGTCGAATTCGCATCAACTGTTTACCATTCGCGCCGATTCGCCAGCGAAGCGCTTTTTCGAATCGTGGTTCGTGATTAGCGGTTCGCTATTCGTATAAGATTCGTGAATAGTGTGTATAGGCAGATTCGTCGAATTCGCATTCGCTGTTCACCATTCGCGCCGTTTCGCCAGCGGAGCGGTTTTTTGGCGAGATCAAAGAGCGCGAATCGCCACGAATGATCAATTCGTCTTGATTTGTGTTGATTCGCGTTGTTTTGGCCCGTGTGCGACAACAACGAATCGTGCGTTCGTCATTTCCTTGATTGTGCGTTCGTCATTTTTTTGATTTCGTCAAAAAACCGCACCGCTGGCGAATCGGCGCAAATGGTAAAAGCTGGGGCCAGACTATGCGCGATTCGTGGTTCGTGATTCGCGGTAGGCCATTCGTAAAGATTCATACGAATCACGAATCGCGCATAGTCTGGCGCCGAAGATTCGTATAGATTCGTATCGTTCGCCAATGTCTCGTAAGATTCGTGAATAGTGTGTATAGGCAGATTCGTCGAATTCACATTCGGCATTCGCTGTTTATCATTCGCGCCGATTCGCCAGCGGTGCGGTTTTTTGACGAAATCAAAGAAATGACGAACGCACAATACAAAAAAAAAATGAACGCACGATTCGTTGTTGTCGCACACTGGCCAAAGCAACGCGAATCAACACGAATCAACACGAATTGATCATTCGTGGCGATTCGCGCTCTTTGATCTCGCCAAAAAACCGCTCCGCTGGCGAAACGGCGCGAATGGTGAACAGCGAATGCGAATTCGACGAATCTGCCTATACACACTATTCACGAATCTTATACGAATAGCGAACCGCTAATCACGAACCACGATTCGAAAAAGCGCTTTGCTGGCGAATCGGCGCGAATGGTAAACAGTTGATGCGAATTCGACGAATCTGCCTATACACACTATTCACGAATCTTATACGAATAGCGAATCGCGAATCACGAATCACAAATCGCGCATAGTCTGGCCCCAGCTTAAGGAGAATGATGATATCCGTGCATCTCTCTGTTTCTCTCTCTCTCTCTCTTTCATAGGATTCGCTGACCGAGGTTGCACCCTCGAAATCCGACGGGGCTTCCTACGTGCCGCCCAACTTGGAGAACGACTCCGCCGCCACGGAATTGAGAGCACGCACGGTCGAGAAGTTGTGGAGCATCACCGAGGATCTCAACGTTCTCTACAAGGAGAATTGGACTCGCCTGGCGGCCCGAGAAGTCCTTGAGTTCCAGGAGAATCTGGCTCGCGGCCTCAGGCGTACCTCGTACGAGCAGGTGCCACCGTTGCCTCCGCGGTCCCGAGAACATCACAGCGCGGACAGGCGGCTGCACAATCGACGATGGACTTTCAGTAGTAGCCTGCTGTATTCTCTGACATTGATCACAACCATAGGTTTGTCTAAATTCATCAGACGGTCGCGTTGGAAACACGAAAAGGTCATATGATATCTCTCAATTTGCTTATATTGTTCGGCAAATATATGCCCGTTACCTCGCTTCGGCGCACTCGGTATAGTCGGCACAAGCCGAGACATTAATTAGCTCATAGCCACGAAGGTCAAGCACTTGCTCCTCCCATGTGACATATAGATGCGCAAAATATAGAAACGACGCTTTCGGTTTCAGGATACGGTAGCATAGCGCCACGCACAATCTGGGGCCGGCTGATTACTATAGTCTACGCCCTGGCGGGAATTCCGCTGATGTTGGTCTACCTAAGCACAGTGGGCGACGTGCTCGCCCGAAGCTTCCGTCGTCTGTATGGACGCATGTGCCAGCAGCCTCGTAACTGTGCGCGAAAGCAACAACCGCCGCCGCCGCCACCGCCAATCGGCGGCATAATGGCCAAGGCGTATCGCTACGACAATCACGTGGAGACCAAGGGAGGCGGCAACTACTACTCAGCAAGCAGGGAAAGCTCATGCGACGATCTGGGTATCCGCGGCACCGGCAGCGCGATTCTGCTCGACTGTGGCAGCGAAGGTCTTTTGCACGCTACCACCAGTTCGACAGCCGCGCTTCAGGTAATGCCGTAACGATTAATCGAAAAGATTATATTACCGTCTCCCTCTGATTGTGAGAAAAATCCTCTCTCAGAAATGTAATTAAAAAAAAAAAAACAAATCTTAAAAATCTTAAATTTCTCGTCACCGCGACATTGTGACATTATTGTGATATTTGTTAGAAGCTCACTAGAAAATGCATGCTCCGAAATTATGATTCTGACGATCGAGAAATGACCATCACACCCTGTATCTAGTAAAGAAATAACTAAACGATATTGGAAAAATTATATGTATATGCCATATACATACCTATATACAACTCTATGATTAGGATTACATATACTTTAACATGTAAATGTAATGTCTTTTCTGCTTCATGAATCAGCTCGATCACATACGACATACGACATACGACACACGACATACGAATATACAACATATATGTGTCACGTATCTTTCATACCAAATCTTTCTCGTCACACGGGCTCAGGATGTGACAACGGGCAACGGCAAACGACACTTTCACCCGTGCTCGCTGTCCTTGTCATCGACCTCGTCACCGGCGTACATGCTAGAGGCCAACCCAGTCAGGATACCGATCAGCCTGTGCCTGGCGATAATGCTGGTGTATATATGCGGCGGCGCGGTCATGTTCAACCGTCTGGAGGGCTGGAGCTTGTTGGAGGGCGGGTACTTCTGCTTCACCAGCCTTGGCACGATCGGCTTTGGAGACCTGATGCCGGTGGGACGTAACGCGCCCTCGACCACCCTGGAGGAGCTCAGCCTGTGCGCCTGCTCGCTCTATATCCTCGCCGGGATGGGCCTGATCGCCATGTGCTTCAACCTCGTCCAGGAGGAGGTGGTACGCGTGGTCAGGGTCTTCGGTAGAACCTGCGGCATGTCGTCGGGCGTGGTGGTCGGACCTATCGGTGGTACAGGTATCCCTGATGAAGGCATTCGGTGGGAAATCAACGATGAGAGTCTTCCACAAGAGATAGAGATAGAGAGAGAGAGAGAGAGAACATCGTGAACCGTTGATTATTTTGTCGACCGTCACGCACTTGTCGCGTTTAAAAACTGCAGCGGCATGTACAACAGTCCTGTAACAATTAGTTAACTCGATACCTAACCGATATAGATATATGCATCAGTCAGACGACATAATCGCTACGTTGCGGAACGGTTTTATCTCCCGAGTGCCTCGTTATTTTACGTAGTAAAAATTGTCGTCATTCCAATGCCAATCGCGACCGAAAAAGAAAGAACTGAGAGTTTCCGAAAAGTACGATCGAAAATAACTGCGCGGTTTTACAACCGCCAAGAGACGAGTGGCAGTCACAAGTCACGCGTGGTCCCTCTCTTTTTCTTTACAGCAAGCGCCACTTCTGGTCTCAAGGCCGACCTTGATGATGGAGGCGGCACCAGCGACTCGCGATTGTCTGAACAAGAGGAGGAGGCGATCGCCATGTCGATGGTGCCGGCCGGTTCCTGACAGCATCAGGCCAGGAGCTCCGGCGACGGCAAGCTCCTGGCCCACCCCTCAAACACTGCCATAAAGTTGTCGCCAGGCCATCATTCGCTGCCACGCAAGAAGACGTTGCCGTTGGATGTTGCCGGCAGGACGGCGAGCAACTCGTCGTCCTCGTGCGCCAGCGTTCAACAGCAACAGTTTCAACGAGGCCAGCCGTTGAGAAGGAGCTGTTTGTCGCCGACGCAGCATCATCATCATCAGCAGCAGCAGCAACAGCAGCAGCAGCAGCAGCAACAGCAACAACAACAACAACAGCAACTGCCTCATCATCATCAATACCGACAGCAGGAGAATTCGTTGCACTTTGAATACTTTGTGCCGCGCAGCGTCAGTGAGTTTAATCTCGCGGCCGCCGTGACAGACGTGGCGGTGCCACCGCCACCTCCCGCGTCGGTTCTTAGGCCTTCCTCAGCAATCACTCCATCGATCGCCACCACCAGCCAGACGCGATTGCTGGACGGTGGCAGTGGCGGTGGTTGCAATACCGCTACTAGGAGTCGCGAAAAAATGGTTACGTTCGAGGACGAGGGGATCAGTTGCGGCGTTACCTCGACACCCACCAGGAAGAACCTGCCTACCCTAGATAACGTCTTTATGTGACGTGTGCCGCAGATTTCACGGATGCTGAAGCGCCTATTGCTGTGGATGGGTGAATTCCTCTCGGAATTTCTACACCTCTGAAGAAACAAACAATGACAAATCGTCGGAAGAAATGTCGAAAGAATAAATGAATATGTGATTGGATGATGTTAATTGAGAAATATCGGCAGGAAATTGTTTAACTGATGATTATCGAGAAGTTCTTCAATGTTTTTGTCAAAAAAAGAAGAAGAGAAAGAATTGCCCATATTCCGAATACATAATTGAAGAACAGTCTGGTTGGTATCTGCAAGAATTAAGAGTAGAGTCCACGACATACACGATTATGCCGTGGAACATAGAGAACAAGAACATAGAGAACAAGGACATACTCAGGATTTACATAAATTCCGATTTAAAAAAAAAAACAGAAAGAATACGATCAAACAGACAAAGAGAAATGAGAAGACAGAGAGAAAGATATCGACAACTTTTGCAAAAGACTGCATATCTTATATATAACGCAATGACCTCTTTGCGAGGAAACTAGCAAAGGAGCAGTGTTGCAAATAATGTACCAAGCGTAGCGGAGGGTGTGGAGAATGTTAACACAATTGATAACGAAAACTCTAAATGGAATCCGACATTTAGGAAATATTTCGTTCTCGGATACAACTTTTATCACAAAAACTAATTAATATAAAGTTTTCGGCACTAAAAACTTTTTTCTCATCACCACACAAGAAAAAATTGCCTAAATGATAGTAACATCCAAGACAATATTTTAAGGACGCTTATAAAAAACATCTTACTCAGACATTTTAATTCTGTAAATATTTTTCAGACATCCTTGAGACACACATTTGTGTTGTTTTTAGAATCATATTTATGTTTAATAAATTTTTTAAGAAGCTATATATATATGTGTTACTAAAAGACCGCCCACTAACTACATAGCGGTATTCCTTGTCAAAAACTGAGTCGAAAAGTCCTGAACCACTTTTTTCTATAATGCTTAACAAAGCCGTAATCATTGAGTAAAGTTAGTCCAACCAGCGTCGTTCTTTAGCCGGGCGAACGTCGGTGAGCCGCGCGCCTGATAGTGTGCGTGAGCGCTCCGCCGCGCATCGCGCGGCGGCACGACGGCACGGCCGCGGTCGGCCGCGGCGGTCGCGTTTTGCTTTCGCGCGCGTCGCGTGCAATATTCTTACGCATTGTAATAATAGAAATAATTTTTTCTGCACTAAAAATCACTTTTTACTCTTGTCAGAAGTACCTCCTTGCAGAAAATTTTGATAACGGATAAAACTTTCGCCAAGACATAACTATTATTAAGATATAAAAATTTAAACAAATACAAAAAATTATACTGTGTATTTTACAATACAAAAATTTACAATACAAAATTTTACAATATAAAATTTTACAATACAAAAATTATTTTCTAATCCGTTTCGTTAAATATCTTTGCGTTAACTTAATTTAAATTATAACACAAAGCACTTATTGAATCTTTCTACGAGGTTTGCCCATAGTTACTCAGAAGTAATAAACTTTTTAAGGGAAATTTACTGTAACAATTAGATATTTAAATAATCTCGTACTTAAAAAGAAATACATTAAAAATATTATTTAAAGATAAAGTATTCAAAAATAAAAAAATTTCTTTTTTTATAAAAAAAAGATTTATCCTAAGTTATAAATAACGCTATCCAGATGTACAATCTTTTTGAAACTTAAGGCAAATAAGAGCAAAGCCGAGCGAACAATATTAATTTTTATAGCGAATAATAAATAATAACACGTTTAATAACTTAAAACAAAATACAATACAAACGCTTTGGCCTTAGTTTAGATCCTCTTTATTGTAATATTTCACAATAATCTTAAATCGAATCGTTAACAACGCATAAATAAATATGAAATGTTATCATATTCGTAATACGTAGGTCAGCGGTAAAGATGTTAGAAAAGATTAAACATAAAGTAAATGCGGTCTTTTAAATAAAATAAAATGTTAGCTGCAATTCGTATAAGTTTTTTTATGTTAAATTTACTTACCAGACAGTGTAATATCAGTGTCATGATGATCTACCGTCTAGTTTCAGTAACGAAACAATGCTTATGAGTTAATATCAGTGTACGGACTGAAGGCCTAGACTTAAGCGTAAGCTGAAATGAGTACAGAGAAATATCATGAAGCATCATATAACAAAGTAACACTCGTAAATAAATAAAAATAAGTTAATGAATAAAACAGACTACAGATGTCAATTGTGTGGAAGTTTTTCGACAATAGGAGAATAATCATTAGAAAGATTTTTTATTTACTAGCTTATTTATTTACTTTATATTTTTTATTTACTAATGTTATTTTGTTATATGATACTTCATGACATTTGTATGTACTCATTTCACCTTGCGCATCAGCTTAATCCTTCAATCCGTGCACTGATCTTAACTCATAAGCATTGTTTCATCACTGAAACCAGACACGGTAGATTATCACGAGATTGATATTACACTGTCTGATAAGTGAATTTTACATCTTTATGAAAAAACTTATACGAATTGCAGCTAACTTTTCAATTTCACTTTATTTAAAACGCAGCAGTTATCACGTAATTTATCTTATGTTCAACCTTTTCCAATAACTTTACCGCTGACCAATGTTTTATGAATACGGTAACATTTCACTTTTATTTATGCGTCTAAACTAAGATAGAAACGTTTGTATTGAATTTTGTTTTAAGTTATTAAACGTGTTATTATTTATTATTCGCTATAAAAATTAATATTGATCGCTCGGCAGTTTGCTCTTATTTGCCTTAAGTTTCAAAAAGATTGTACATCTGGATAGCGTTATTTATAACTTAGGATAAATCTTTTTTTTATAAAAGAAGAAATTTTTTTTATTTTTGAATACTTTATCTTTTAATAATATTTTTAATGTATTTCCTTTTAAGTACGAGATTATTTAAATATCTAATTGTTACAGGAAATTTCCCTTAAAAAATTTATTACTTCTGAGTAACTATGGGCAAACCTCGTAGAAAGATTCAATAAGTGCTTTGTGTTATAATTTAAATTAAGTTAACGCAAAGATATTTAACGAAACGGATTAGAAAATAATTTTTTATTGTAAAATTTTATATTTTAAAATTTTGTATTGTAAATTTTTGTATTGTAAAATAAGTTTTATCCGTTATCAAAATTTTCTGCAAGGAGGTACTTCTGACAAGAGTAAAAAGTGATTTTTAGTGCAGGAAAAATTATTTCTATTATTACAATGCGTAAGAATATTGCACGCGACGCGCGCGAAAGCAAAACGCGACCGCCGCGGCCGACCGCGGCCGTGCCGTCGCGTCGTGCCGCCGCGCGATGCGCGGCGGAGCGCTCACGCACACTATCAGGCGCGCGGCTCACCGACGTTCGCCCGGCTAAAGAACGACGCTGGTTGGACTAACTTTACTCAATGATTACGGCTTTGTCAAGCATTATAGAAAAAAGTGGTTCAGGACTTTTCGACTCAGTTTTTGACAAGGAATACCGCTATGTAGTTAGTGGGCGGTCTTTTAGTAACACCCTGTATATATGTATTCCACTTACAATTAGTTTTATATTTTAATTTGTGATGTTAATATAAAACGCACAGAAACTGTATAAAAGCGAGGAATAAAAGACAAATACCAGATAAACGTTCGAAAAGACAGGAGAAAAACAGAAATATTATAACCGACAGAAGACACTGAAGAATTTTCCACGATGCGATGAGAGTGAAAACTTGTTTTCGGCCGAATGTCGACTGTATACTTCTAATTATTGATGAAATCGTAATTATCGTTGTCAAATTACTTGCGCGCAGCGTAGATTAACTGTCGAGTATTCGAATTTTATGTCCGATAAGTCCGACTGTATTCCGAATATTACACGAATAGTTTGTATATATATTAAAAAAATATATTGAATAATTCTATAACTTGTACAATTACTCTATCATATATCCATTAAATATATAAGCAAAGTTTTTATATACATATTGTATATGTTTTATATATATTATTCTTTTCTAATTTTAAGTAATTTTACAACACATCTAAACATATTAAACTCATATTTACACGTTATTATAATTTTATTTATATTAACAATCAGATAATTTTAGACCAACATATTTTCTACTTTCTTACAATTAGTAGATGTACCTATAAATAAGAAGAAAGAAAATTGAAAATATATAAAATTACACAAAATATCGATACATTAATGTTGAACGAAGAATGATTCACGGTAAGTTGATTATAATTATTTTAGCAATTATAAGATATGTATACAATAATTTTTTTGTGCAAGCAAAAACCGATATTTAAATAATTATCAGTTGCTAATTCGAAATATTGAAATTCAATCCACCATTTTTAAATCTCCCATGGATACTTATATATTGCGCATGCACATATATTTTACGTCATAAGCGCACTGCACGCACTGTAATCAATTATAGTACCTGGTAAAACGCTATTTGGTTTATGTGCTATTCAGTGATGCCGGGCGGAAAATTGTGCTAAAAACTGTGCCCAAACTAAATAGTATAGTAAACAGAAATAAAATTGCAAACAAAATATAAATTTCAAAGAACACTGTCCTGTAGCATTTTCAGCGATCAATTCCAATCTTTTGGTCACTGCAGACGACGGCGGAGGAGGATTTACCTCTACAAAAAGCTACAGTATAACGTTTCTCGAAATTTATATTTTGTTTGCAATTTTATTTTTAGTTACTATAATCAGAGAGAAGCCCGAGAGCCGTTCATGGGAACGATTTAGGTGTGTATACTTTATTTTGAAGCTCGTTTATTCGCTTTCCTATCTATTCGATTTTTATCTAACTTTTACCCGTATTCCTACCTAATACCTGTCTTTAGAGTATTACTCCTATATAGTTACGATCGCGATTACCCGAAATCAGAAAACCGTGTGCAAATTTAGTTTTAAATCGTGACCGTTTGGAAGTTTTATTGGGAGTATAATTTACGCGGGATAAAGATTTTCAATTCAAGACGGCATCTTTCCTGTGGATTACGTGCGATAACCTTATAGGCTTATTTTTACCTGTATTTTTTATAGGGCCTACTTCGATTGGAGTGGTGCACCAATCTACCTTGTAATGTAAAATCCTCTTCGTCTTCTTTCTTCTGGCCAGATTGGACTCACCTTTTGTAGCATCTGGCCGTATCCTGGCTTCATATAGCCAGACATCGACAGCAAGGAGAAATACTCCTGCCGGCTAATCATTGCCGGCAATAAGCATAAGATTTTACGCCTTTGTATTATGATGCGCGAAACACGAACGCGTCGCAAAGAGGCCATCACATTAATTAAATCAATTAAGTACGAAATTAACAATTAATAATAACAGTAATAATTTTGTTAGCATATGAATTAATTTTGCATTTAATATCTTTACACGTTTATTCGAAGTAATTAAATTATATATCCAATAATTAAAATACGATTGGAAATAAATATAAATTTAAAAAAGTCTCTATACCGATAGCACAATTTGATTCAATCGCAATTATAAAATTTATATTAAACATTTAAATATAAACTTTATAATATAATAAGGAAATAGAGCCAACGCGCGGTAATTGGTGCGCAATAAAATTTTAATCAACAATAATCAAAAATAATTTACAAATACGTACGTTTCGACTCATTCTTCGAGTCCTCTTCAGCGCATAAATTAAATAAATACACAAAAATAAAAATAAAAAAACTCGTAACTTTGCATAATGCCGTAGTCAAAAATAAAATGTAAACCGTAGTCACAGGTGTTAAAAAAAAAAAACTGTCAAACAAATTCTGCACATTCTCGCAGTTCAATTACATAGTAAAACGCGGTATAAGCGCAGTCCTGAATGTTACAAAGGTGTACGCATTGTGTCTCACACTTATACATTCGCAGATGCATTCTCCGAAGAACTCCCAGGCATCCTCAGAAAAAAGATAGATGACATCCTCATCTCCACTATCTCCAGGAATGTGAAGTGCATGATACCTGTGTAGTTAATTCGGAGTAACATCCAACAAATGCATCCACAAGTGCTTGACAATATAGATTAAATAAACTTTAGTTTAAATATAAACTTTATAATATAAGCAACGAAATTTTAATTTAACCCTAGGTACCCTCTCCAGGGTCCAACGTACCCTATGCGTTTTTAAGTAGTGCTGTAACTTTTTTATAATGCGATTTAAACTCATGGCATAAGGGGGTAAAAAAACTTTAGATATTTGTGGACACAATAGGTCTGGAGAGAGAATTTTTTGTACACTAGTATTGAGCTGAGATTGGCACGAAGTTGGAACAGGGTTCGTAGTACCCTGGTGAGGCTAAATTGTAATTTTTCGTCACGTCCAGGGTACTTTTTTTTACACTTTAAATTCTTTTTTTCCTTTACTTGGGTACAGACGACCTCCTGTATGTTTACGTAATTTGGTTACAAACAGATTTTTCAAGTACTTGAGTTGATTTTAAAAAATAGGATTCGCGCGTCCAAACAAAGGACGCGCGCACAACGCGTCTAAACACGCAAAATAGAAATGTTTATTACTCAAAACCCGAGTCAAAACCTTTTCTAACTGTTTATTAAAAATTAATTATTAGAATTTTACCCGTTACTACTAAACGTGCGATTCATCAATTTTTTAAAATGTACAATTTTCGTCGTTTTAAATAAATATACTTTTTAGAGCAAACCACATCATACCATTTTTTTTTGTTAGTTCGAAGTGGCATTTAAAAGAATCCACCGGTCGTTTTGTTTAAATTTTAATTTAAAAAATTTTACGATTTTTAATAAAAACCATCATATTTTAACTCTTTTTCGCGATATGATTTATTCTGCAGCTTATAATTTTTAAACAAATAATTTTTTCGCTTAATTTCTTTGCTATACGTCTTTTTCGGAATTCGGGGTATCGATTTCACTATAAATAAGCTTAAAAATATGCATTTAGTCGAGAGTTACAGGTCAGTAAAGTTTTAGGGTTCCACAGACCCTGGTATGGCGAGCATGGTAACCAAAAATAAGTGAGGGTACCTAGGGTTAAAAATAAATAGATGAAAATTGTTAGACGCGCTATTCAAAGAATCCAATTGTAAGGCTCATACGCGTATTTTATTTGATTCGAACGATTCGTTGCTGAATCTCATCTTAAAAGCATGCAGAGATGAGAAATTCAGATGAATGACGTAAGATCCGAAAGGGATAATAAATTTCCCACACAATTAAAATTGATAAAAATATCTCTTTATATTTCACAAATTATTGAAATTATTTTTCCTCTAATATATATTATTTCAAAATTATTTTTAAGTGATGTGAAGCTGATTGATCCTAAATCCTAAAACAATTACCCAGATAATTAACCAGAAAAAAAACTTTTATATTATAACAATAAATATAGGTATATATTGGATCTCACGTCATATTACTACTTTAACTGGTAAAATCCAGTTATCAATTATCTTAACAATTAATATGTTAATTTATAACTCACCGACCCCGATGTGCAACAGCGAAATTATATTTGCCACATAACTACGTACGTTGATTCTGTAATAAACAAATATAAAATTTATATTAAAACAGTGTTCAAAAAATCTAATGTCTTAAAACATAATTCTTATACATATATGCATCGAACGTTATATTCGTTATTCAATTAGACATATATTTCAATAATTACATATTTTCCGAAAAAGATGTTCATAAGAATTTATTTTTATTATAGGTAAAATATTAAATTACTTTTTTTTTCTAACTATTATTTCTAAATCATGGTAAAATAAAAAGGCTCAAGAATAAACAAAAAAATTACTCTTACACAATATAAAAATATTTACCGCAAAATTGGTTCTCCTGGCGCCCGATGCCTCTCCCAGCCTCCTCCTCTCAGGCTGTCCTCTCGGGTTGTCAGCTTGGATTCCCTCGATGCGACATTATCCGCGTCGTTATCTTCTGAAGCATATAAATAAATAATTTGTGATATAAAATAATTCTTACGCGCATCAAACTTCTTATTCAGTATCACATGCGCGTATGTACCTTTGGGTAATGGGTTGCTACACTAAGTTGAAATATAGATAGGAATACAAGTAGTGGAAATACGCAGAAATTATGCTATGGTTGAAAGGATTGTAGAAAAAATTTTTTAAAATATATATACCGTAAAATTATTAAAAGAAACAAATTAAAAAAAAATCGGAGTAGAATATCACATGTTTTGTTCATATAATTTTAAATTAGTATCAACAAAATTTGTTCGAAAATTAACTTTTTAAGAAACTCATGTTAGTGAGTACGGGAGTTGGCCTTCCCGAGATACTTAAGCCAATGTCTGAAAATGTAATCAAACAAACTTATTTCTATTTTGAGCTCATTAGAATAAGAGTGCTTGAAAGTATAAATAAAAAAAAAACGTGTTTATATTTTAATATACGCATTGGTAAATATACCATTAGTTAGTAATTAGAGAATTCTCTAAGTTTAGAAAAAAATCCATAATTAATACACGACTATTGGGGTGTTGGGACGTCTGTGTGTTATCAACGTAGAGAAAAAATATCCTCAAGGTGAAGATGATTAACTAAATGTACTCTATTTCTGTTGGGATTCGTGAAATTAATTTGTAGAGGATAATTAAGCGTTCCGCCGAAAGTCAAGCAACCCGCTGCAAGAAGGAATGAATACCAGATCTTTCGGATTTCCCCCAATAACAATAATTTCGGCAATAAATCAACGATTATCACCGTTTGTCATTTGTCACTGCATATGTATTAATCAACTTTTCCTTACGATTAGATTGTGACTTAAAAAAATATTTTTCCATTATTAAGATACATTTCTCTTATTAAAAAATGGATAACAACATGGATAGAATAATTCTTGGTGGCTTATACAAAGTAGAGTATATTTAATGATAAAATAAATGCGCTTTCAAGTCAGTTATATGTACTTACGAATACATATAACTGTTTTCGAACATTTTTAATTTTAATTATGCAATATTTTTAAAAAATTATAAATTTTTTACAAAACGACACATAAATTTTATTGTAAAACAATTTCAAAATTAATCATCTGATTTGGCAGGATCTACACAATTCTCAGTTTCTCGTGCGAAACTGAAAATTAAATAAAATATATTTATTTGTAACCACGTTATTTATTAAAGATGGATTATAATATTCCTTCTTACTTACTTTTCTCATTTTTTCATTCTTTATTTCTTTTTGCCTTGTGTTTTTCCTTTTTAACTTTTCTTTTATTTGTTTTTTTATCTTCTCATCTCCTAAACAATTATTACATCCATGTTTACTGCTCTACTGTCGTTTTATCAATAAGACAAAAACAATACTAGTGCTAGCACTAATGGGAAAGTATTTATTGAAAGGATTTATTAAATATTCTCTAATAACACACTAATTAATTTTATAACTCGATTTTTTTAATAGAAATTGCATATGGTCGTCATCGACAACTTATTCGAAATCATTGCTTCCGGGAATCCGAATTTAATACGTAAAAATCTGGATTTAATTCTGTTTCTACAGCAGAAACCATCAAGTTCCAACGGGACGATATGAAAGACCCATTTTCTTCATTAAATATTAATTACACAACATCCCTGGTAGAAATGTATGCAGTTTTCCTAGACACCCTTCCAGTTACTGATGTCTAGTTTTACTGCGTTCTTATGTTGTAACAATACTGCGTAGGAAATGGACAAGAACTTGATAGGAGTTTTATTTAGTGACTAAAGCAGTTTTCCTGGTAAAAATATATGCAGTTTGCGTAGACACCTGCCCAGTTATTGTCTAGTATTAATAGGTCATTATTAGTTAAAATACTGCGTAGGAACTGGACAAGAACTGAACAAAATTTCATTGCAATGAAGTTAAAGCCGATTCTTTCCATGACATATTGTAATATTGATTCAGTTTTATAACGTGCGCGTATTTGATACAGTCTATATAAAATTAATTTAAAAGATTGATTTAATAGTGTTAAATTCTTAAAAGATCTTAAAACTGTGTGAAGAATGAGTGAACGTGTAGAAAAACATAGAGCAAGGAAAAGGAAGTTGGAGGAAATAAGGAATATGAGAGGACAAAATTTTGTCGCACAAATGAAAATCAACTAATAAGGATAAAAATATGTATAAAATTAAAAAATAAAATTATAAAATTCATATTCGTATGTTTACACGTTACTTTTCATTAGTAATAAACATATGTAAAGTTAAAACATAAAAAATAAAACTAAAACTAGTCCTTAAAATTGAAAGAAGATGTTATGGTGTTGATGGTGTTAGTGGTGCAATCCGAATATAAGAATAACATTATAATGAAAGTGTCATACTGCAGAAAATCTTTAGTACATAATATATACATATATTATATATGCTTTTAGTACAATATACATATTGGGTGTACAAATTAGTTCGGTCCGTTTTTTTGTGTTCAAAAATGTATTTATTTCAAAACAAACTGAATGAACAGATCAATTAAAGTATTGTCCATCGCTGGCTACTACTTTCTCCCATCTCTCACGCAATTTTCGAATTCCATCTCGAAAAAATGACTCGTCTTTTGAGGCGATCCAAGTTTGGAGCCAATTTTCGATTTCTGCGAAAGAAGTGAACCGGTGGCCTGCCAAATCGTGCTGCATCCTTCGGAACAACCAATAGTCAGAAGGAGCAATGTCCGGAGAATACGGCGGGTGCGGTAAAACATCCCATTTGAGCGTTTCCAAATATTTTTTTACAATTTTTGCGACATGAGGCCGAGCGTTGTCATGAAGAAGAATAACTTTATCATGTCTTTGCTCGTATTCCGGCCGTTTTTCTCGCAATGCACGGCTCAAACGAATCAATTGTAGCCGATACCGATCGCCCGTAATGGGATCGCCAGGTTTCAGCAGCTCATAGTAAACAACACCCTTTTGGTCCCACCAGATACAGAGCATGATCTTCAAACCGTGTATGTTCGGCTTTGGTGTTGATGTTGAGGTCGATGGCAACAATTGACCGGGCTTAGCGTAGTATTTTTTCTTCTTGGGGTTGTCGTAGAATATCCACTTCTCGTCTCCAGTTACAATCCGATGCAAAAAACCTTTTCTTTGTTGCCTTTGAATCAGCAGCTCGCAAGTGAAAAATCGCCTTTCAACGTCTCTCGGTTTCAGTTCATAGGCACCCAATTTCCTTGTTTTTGAATCATTCCCATGTCTCTCAATCGTACGGAAACGGCTTGTTGAGTCACTCCCAATGATTCTGCAAGCTCCTCTTGCGTTTGACTCTGATCTTCTTCGAGTAATGCCTCTAATTCTTTGTCCTCGAATTTTTTTGGCTGTCCAGAGCGAGGCTTGTCTTCGACGCTGAAATCTCCACCCTTGAAACGTCGAAACCATTCCCTACATGATTTATCAGTTGGAGCAGCGTCACCATAAACTTCAACAAGCATTCGATGGGCTTCAGCTGCACTTTTCTTCCAATTAAAGCAGAAAATTAAAACCTCCCGCAAATGCTGCTTGGTTACCACAAAATTCGACATTTCCAACACTGTAAAAATAAGGTTTTTGTATCAAACTCAAAGCGATATTAACTGAATATTATTGGCAGATGTCTAACCTCTCTGAAACCGGCAAAATCGGCAGTCACTATAAACCATTCATAACAGCGGGAGCCATCTTTCGAAAACGGACCGAACTAATTTGTACACCCAATATATTACGCACAAAAGATTTCCTGCACTATGTCTCTCATTGATAATGGTAATACGGCTTTCAAAATTTCGCGTGAAAAGTTAAAAACCTGAATAACCGTACAATGATAGACCTCGTTTCGCCCTGAAGCAGGGGTGGGGTGGGGTGGACCTCGCTTCGCGTAGAAAATTGAAAACCTGAACCGTACAATGATAAACCTCGTTTCGCCCTGAAGCATTCACACACACACACACACACACACACACACACACACACACACACACACACACACACACACACACACACACACACACACACACACACACACACACACACACACACACACACACACACACACACACACACACACACACACACACAGCGTAAAAAGTACTACCACCCAAGGAACACATCGCAGTCAAAATAACATCATTTTGACGTCCTTTTGACGTTATAGTTACATCACAGCAGAAAAAGTCAACATGACGATTTTTGGTTACAAAATTTTACTGCTTATTGACGTCAAGAAAAAGTCTTACTGTACCCATGTTGAAGTTCTCCGAGTGTTCGCTGAATGTTAATTTAAGATTTGAAGAAATAATATTGTTTTATATTTGAAAAAGTTATTTAATATTTAAAAAACATACCTTACTTTTTAAAATATGGTCTTATATATTTATATCATCGCAGCAATGTTACTGGCAAAGATATATGTCTTGCGGATGTCATGATTTTGCTTCGCCTACCAGAAACCGTCAAATCTGGGCGCCACGGAAATCGTACGTATAGTATCCCCCAATTCTTCAATGTCGGAAAATGTTATAATAATCACCATAATAATTTGTCGCAAATATTTGCGCGATACATTTTCGGCCGAATAAATATTGCGAATGCGTTTTAATTTATAAATCGTCCATGTGCAAATGTCGAATCTACACGCGATGGTTAAATATAAAGAATAAATAACAGAGCTAGAGTACACACGTACACAGAGACAGAGGATTGATGATTACATATATATGTATCTATACATAATTGTATATCTAGGTATTTTGTTTACTATAATATTAAATATAAGTTGCGACGCCGCGTCAGTCGTCGCGAAATCGGATATCATATCCAACAAGGGCAACAAGTTTCATTAAATCTATATTCTTATATAGTTAATAATCTATAATTATTTACAATTATAGATTATTGTTCGAGTACAATTTTTAGCACGGATATAAACCAAATAGCGGCGCGTTTTACCATCTCGAAAAGTGGACGCGGCTGTTGTGGCTACGTAGTTCCTACCAGTTTCTACGTCCACGATCCACGACGACGACAAGGCGGACAAGCTTACAATTTACAAATTCTAACCTCTATCAAGTAACCGGTGAGCGGTGACCGCTTGTCGCCTGACCGGTGACTAACGAACAAATAAAGAGATAAAGGAAATTGTCAGATTTGTTTCAAGAAATTCGAGTCCCCAGTTGGAGGCACAGCGATAGGAACGTACCAATCCCGAACCTTTAAAGAGAAAAAAAACCGGTGACACATAGAGGCCTGGAGCACGTGTTGCATCTACGTGTTGATCATCTACAATGTTGTCTGTAAATAACATTAAACTGATTATTTTCCACGCAAAACAATCTGCGTGGAAAATGTACGTGGGCAATACGTATCGTCATTTGAAAACCCGTCGCGATAAGTACAAACTGGTTCAGGCTTCCAATTATTCAACCAAGTGCGTTTGCACGAAGGAGGATCTCGTTAAACCATCATCCCTCGATCCCAGAGTCGAGGCACTGCGAGAAAAATTAATATACTGCGACTATTTGGATTATCGGAAAGTGAAAATTAGTTCAATAAAGCGCTTCTTGTCGAAAAAGAGGACCGAGTACGCTGAGAAGAAAGCACAAATCGACAGGCTCACAAGTGTACCCGTCTACAGCGTACTCTTGGAGAACCGCACGAGAAATGATGAAACTGAAAGCGACGACGCCGACGACAGCCGCTTGGAGCAGGACCATATAAATACAGAAGAAGACACAACGAAATCTCTACCTGTACCTGTACATATGCCGTACGCGAGTACAGATTCGTACAGTAATGTGGACCATGTGGACACATCTTTGACAGATCAGTCGAATGTAAGTAATTATCTTGATGAAGATACAATATCGTTGAACGACAAGTATAAGGCTCTATATGAAAGATATTTAGCGGAGAAGGAGAAGAATGCAGGGAAAGAAGAAGGAAAGGAAGAGCTCACTTTGCTCGATTATCTTGCTCGAGAAGAAACGGATAGAGAGCATGCGTCAAGAGAGCACGAGAGAGCTGATCTTCCGTCGAATGTACCGTCTAATTGGATGGTGGACGTCGAGCAATACGATGATGCTTTGCATCATCAGGGCAGTGGCAGTACCTGGCTCAACAATTACGGGACTCCGGATCCAAACTCTAGTATCAGTTCCGTTCCATGCGGTGGCTGTGGCGCCTTGCTGCACTGCAAGGATCAAGCTCTACCAGGTTACTTGCCCTCGGAACTGTTTCGGAAGAGGAGCAAGCGGGAATTGCGAGTCATGATCTGTCAAAGATGCCACTTTATGCAGCATTACAACACCACGTTGGAGGTGAAGGTGTCTGCGGACGAATACCCAGAACTTTTAAAAGTGATACGAAAGAGGAAGTGCGCCGTGATTCTGATGGTCGACCTTACGGATTTTCCATGTAGCATATGGCCCGAAATAAATAGCGTGCTGAATCCTTTGACCCCGGTGTTTGTCGTTGGCAATAAAGTAGATTTGCTTCCCCAAGATTCGAAACATTTCTTTACTCACGTTAAAGATTGCCTGACCAAGACGATAATAGAGAGTACAGGAATCAAGAAGGAAAATATCAGACATGTAGCACTCACATCTGCAAAAACTGGCTATGGCATAGAAGAGCTTATAAATAAATTGCATAACATTTGGAAATACAAAGGTAAGGATTTTTTTCGAGAAATTGTCTAATCATCTAGACTCTAGACTCTAGGAAGATAATATGCTCCATATTTACTATATTTAACAAAATTGTAATTTAGGAGATGTTTATGTAATCGGTTGCACGAACGTCGGTAAGTCCTCCTTGTTCAACGCTCTTCTCAAGTCTGATTACTGCAAGGTACAGGCTGTAGATCTTATACAACGTGCAACCATCTCTCCTTGGCCGGGCACAACACTGAACTTGCTAAAATTTCCTATTTTAAATCCTCTCAAATGGCGACTTTACTTGAGGACGTTGCGATTACAAAAGGAACAGCAGTACAAACGTGCTGAAGAGAAATTCAGAATTAATCAGTTCAACACGACGCATAACTTGGAACACGCCACATTGCAAAGTATGTATATCGTATGTGCTGATTGTGAGTGTAAAATTTCCATTGTAGACACGCAATTGCGTATAAACTGTAATCGCATTGAAAATTTTTGCATTATTGTTGGTGGATGAAAGTAAATCTTATATCCTATATGTACATAAATTTAGGTCACATTGGCAGAACATTTCAATCAAAATCTGAGATTAAAGTAGGAAACGATCCGTTCGTGGAAGGGAGATATACGAAGCATACGCAACAATTCGGTTTTGACGAGAATAGGGAGGAGTACAAATACAGTCGCTGGTGTTACGATACCCCCGGCACCATTCAACCGGATCAGGTGTTAGATTTGCTAACGATGCAGGAACTTTTGTCGGTTTTACCAAAGAAAATAATTTCGCCTAGAACTTTCGTTCTACATGTAAATCAAACGATATTTTTGGGCGGAATAGGCAGATTGGATTATGTAGAAGGCAATAGTTTTATTAGGTACTTGTGCAAACTTATGATTGCCGATAATAAATTAAGGATAATAAATTAATAGGGTATCCAAATATTAAAAGAGAAAAAAAACGATTGCATATCATTTAGGTGTACAATATTTTCGAGTAGCGAATTGCCGGTAACTTTAACTCGTACTGAGGATGCGGACAGTGTATACAACGAGTTACTCAAAACGGAAGCGTTTGTCGTACCTGAAAGCAGTCCGGACCGATTGAAACATTGGCCGGCTTTAGGATCTAAGGAAATGGAAGTTACTGGTCTCGGAAAGAACGAATCGATCGCCGACGTTATATTATCCAGTGCGGGTAATTGGTCCTTATTACAACAAATAAATTTACGTTTTGCATGTTGCCTCCTAATCTCGTGTAGCCATAGTTTCATAATTGTTACAGGATGGATCGCAATCGCTGCTGAAGAAGCCGAGCGTGTCTTATTGAGGGCTTGGAGTCCACAAGGTCGCGGCTTATATCTAAGAACTCCAGCGCTTTTGAGAAAATCTGTCGCTTTACGTGGTGATCGAATCTCAGATGCGCCGACATACAAAAGCGGACGCCAAGCATACAGAAAATAAATAATCTTTTTATACGCATATACCGTGTACGTATATATTGTATACATAATACATCCAAATCCACTCTTGCACTACCTCGTATTCGTATATATATGATAACAATTGAACAAGTTCTATTAATATTTGTAGATATAACTTACATTTCAATTAATACTTTATGTAGTTAATCGCAATTAAAATCTTTCAGTTCTTTTATTAAATAAGATTGCTTTGTTTGATACCACGGATATATAGGTATATGAAATATTAAACAATCTATCTCAGAATTTTATAACATAAAGTAAAGACATAAAAATCGCGTTAGAAAGATCTGAATTATAATAATATTTTTCACATCAAACATTGGCCTCCTGCGCACGCATTTTCGCCTGCTTGTACATTCTTTTATAAAATTTTTCTAGATTCTTATAAAATCCGCGACCCGGAGAGTAATCTCGATCGCACTCCACAACACTGAAATAATATTTTCAAATTTACACATTGTATTGTTACAGATGATTGAGATGACAATAATTTTATTCTCTCTCTCAACGCTACTTACTCGCCTGTCACTCCAGTAGCATACCATTTTTCTTTAGTTTTCTGAAGATTTTCAATTTTAGATTGCAATCTGTAAAGACATAGCGATCGTAACGTGAAAAACTTTCAAGAAATTCGTCTGTTTTCAAACAACTCACAATGGCATTGCTGCTTCTTCTTTCGTGTCAAATACCCCATTTCCACAAATACAACCACATTCTCTAATGTCAGATATATTTCTGCAATATTTTTGCTTAGTGTCAACATATTTCTTGACTATAACAGAATCGTCGTGGCATTTGGGAAAATAACAATTATACTTGAAACAAACTGGACAATTGTCCGTAACGTGGATATTGTCAATGACAGTGGATTCGGCTAACTTTGGGAAATCTGGTCGACAAGTGCATATGGAATTTCTCCTTATTGAATGGTAACATTGATCAATTTGCGATCCTATCTGATGACTCGTGATATACGAAGGACATTGATGAGAATCACTTGATCTCTGACGGTACCTATTTATATGTGACATTTGTTTATATTTTACACATTAATAACATGTCACAATAATGACAATAAGGTCTACTTACGGTCGACAGCTTTGAGATCTCGGTTTACTCTTGACATGGCACACTCTCCGTTGCCTTATAATACCTTTAATCGGACTTTTCCTCTGTCCACACGCCGTTTGCTGAAATTTATATATATAAAGGACCGATATTGTGTGTGCAAATACGCGAGTCTCAAGCGAATATACGATATTAAAAGAGAAAATTTCAACGATACATGGTTGTCGATTCCAATCTGTATCTCTATCAAGTACCTTAGAGTTAATCATTTTTGGATTGATGACATAACATTTGCTCATACTTGTGTCATAGGAGTCCAAGATTTCCTCGACAATCGTTTTGGTGGAGACCTCAATTTTTGGCGCTATGATACCCTGAGGCAAAAACGACAATTTTGTCTTAGTGAAAGGTGTTTTTATCGCAGATTAAAGAATTGGACAGCAAAAGACATACGGGAAAGCATTTAGTCGGCTCCATTAAAAGGTCTATATCCACACCGGCTAGTAAACCTTTGAAGCATGGCGCGGGATACAACAAATCTGTCAAATTTGTTTCAAACGTTGCCAGAGTAATGCCTCGGCTAGCCGGCATTGCCCACTGTATCAATTCCGCGTATAAAGATTCTTGCTCCAAGGCGCCTTGCAGCTCCGTCAGAGAAATTCGTCGAGTAAAGATTTTACTGAAGGTAAATTTGTCGTGGAACAAGAGCGGGAAAATCGGACTTATCCTGTGGGATTCCGCACATGAGTCGAGGATGTTTATTCGCAGAGCCACTTTGCCATTAGGGCACAGCCAAACGCCGGGGCACGTTACCTAAAACCGCGCCGCGTGAGAATGAGAATTGCGATACTGTATTAACACGATAATCGTGATATACGTACCGCATGTACATCTAGCTGTACTTTAACACGAAAAGCTCTGCCTGCCATCCCGCCCAACTGTCTATAATGATGACAGTTTAATTAATCGTACGATATTGACAGCCGAGATGGGCGGGATGATGTGTATGTACGTCTGTACCATGGATCTCACTATCGCTTCGATAGCTTCATGATGGACGATAGCAATACGCGAATTTTCGACTTGTACGTTCAGGTTGAATATCCGTGTCCAGATCTTACTTTCTGGACTTAACTCGATAAAAGAGCATACGCGTATACTTAACTTTAAAGACCCATGCCATCTTGCGAAAGAGTTGTTGCCAGGGAACAGTGACACAACATCACCGCGCTCGAATCAATGATACCTACTTACCGTATTTCGTCGAGTTCAGCCGACCTTAGCGATTACTTGCAAAAAACCAGAGAGCTTACTACTATATATAAATATACTATCGCTAAAAGATCTCTGGCACCTTTCTTTAACCATGTATTTAGAAGAAAAATTTGTTGAACCTTCAATTATGTATAAATGACATTTTATTCCATAATTTGTTTCAAACTATAATGTCCCTCAAATATATATTTTTGTCATGTTTTAAATGGCACACCAGTAAATCTTTTTTCCGGCAGACCTCTCTGCAATTTTCGACGTACGAGTTCATTCGCGATAAAATCCGATTGTTTCCTGGAGAAGCGTAATCGTGGATCCTTGGTGACAGGTACTAGCGGTATGGTAAACCAGCCATATCTGTATAAAAACGGTTCGTTATTAAAATTAATTATAATTATTAGCTTTCATTTACTCGTTATTTGCTCGTTTGTCCACTCACTCCATGTTTACCGCTGGCGGCCTAAACGAATAAAGGTCTTTGGGTATCATCTCCGTCTGTCGTTTAATCAAGTTGATGTCGGTCTCTCTAACGTCCGACGGGGAGAAAACATCGTGTTTCGCATAGAACTTGCCAGTTAATGCTTTTGTATGAGTAGTAGGGATAAACGTTTCTCCTACATTTATCAATTTGTTCTCCTTTCCATATCTTTCTATATAAAAGCGCAGTTTTATAGGATTTATCAGCAAATTGGTCGCCATAAATTTATTCAACTCTCAAAATTATTAAGCTCTCTAGATCATGTTTTTGCAAATAATGCGCGAATTGGAGACGATTATAAATTATTATTTCGCAAACGGAGCAGAAAAGTTGACTGTTCTCGGAACCAATTTCAAGGTCTCTTATAATTATATTCGCATTTCGCAGTCTGCAGCTCTGCAGTCGTCGTCGTCGTCGGTCGTTGTCGCAACAACAACATCACGCTGTTGAATAGCGCTCGCATTCGTGAAAGGTAAAAAGAGTAATAGCTTAATTGAAGACAAAAAGTACTTGAAGAGTATCGACATTTTATTTTAAAATATTAAATATGTATATGTATATCAATAGAAAACACATTATACGTAACAAGCGGATTGCGGAAGACCTAGGGGCTGATCATCAGTCAGAAGTTTTCAGGCCTGTAATAACATCGTTGTTTCTTTTCTCGCGATCTCTGATCGATCCAATCAGATATTGCATATAGCTTTCATTTCATAAGTACACAGTCAAACCTTCATATTTCTTCCTATAATATGTCTTCCCGTTCTCTTCCAATTTGTCTTCTCGAAAGAGCAGCGCGATAGGAGTGAACTGGAGAAAAGGGAGGGAGAAAGAGAATAGGGAAAATGATATAGATTATAGAAGGAAGAATTACAAAAATCTGACTGTATAAAACGATACTTGCGTAAGGAACTAAAACGTGCGAGTTCTTTTCGCGCTTTTTCTTTTACCATCAGGCTTTGGCCTATCATGCCCTAAAGCGTCACGCTGCTTCGATCATCAGCGATTCGTTAATTAGTTGTTAATTGACGCTAAGTGACGCCGTGACGCCGGCGAGATAATTTTCTTGCTGCAGTCAATAATGTCAATAATGTATATTTGATAGGTTTATACTCTTAAAGTATTTATATGTATTTAAAAGCTATTTTTATCCTCACCCGACGAATATATGTACAATTATGGCAAAAGATAGACTGATAAAGATTCATCTGATATAATTTTCCAATTTAAAAAAAAAACACCTATTACACGCAGTTCTTTGTCAAGTTGACAAATTGCTTTGGAACGCAAGTTAGATCGATGAAATAAATGGCAAGATCTTTTCGCATCTTGTTGTCGCTGTGATATAATAGGAGAGCACACACGCGCACATACACACACACACACACACAGCTGGCTAACTTTTATATTTATATTTCTATAAACATCGGAGACAAAGTGCTCATTTAATCTGCATTTAGTCCTAGAGAATATGTCAATACAATTGCATTTTTCGATGTCAAAAAAGCTGAAACATTTGTGCGATGAAAAATAACTGTTAATTTTTCATATATATATATATATATATATATATGAAAAAGAAAGGAAAATAAATTAAAATTTCTCATTAGTTCTGTGTTAAACAAAATTCATCGCGGGTTCAGATAGAATTAGAGAATCCGCAAAAAAGGATTTTAGACCACATCTAAATCAGTAATTTTCTTTAAGCATTTAATATGACGATCTGTATATTCAGTCATTTAATGATATATTTATCGTTTCATTTTTATTGCCATCGCGACTATTTCATCGCCGTGACGAAAAAGCACGAGACATTTTAGTGCAAATCTTTATCTGTACCTATTATAAAATCGTTGTAGTAAAACGCGTTCAGTATATTATATTTTTATAAAATTACTTCTTTCCCGAATTAAATCAATTTCGTTCGGTAACTTAGATATATTCGACAGGATATCCGCAGCTGTCGAGGACGTATTCCTCGTTTCGCTGAAGCGTTGCATTAAGTTTCTGAAAAAGAGAAATTCTTCATGCGGTCACGATTATAACACTACACTGCTAACTCTTAAACAAGACGAAAAATTCAAAAGGTAAATTAAATTTTAAAAAAAAACAACAATTGAAGGTTGAAGGCGATTGGACGTGAGATTGACGATAGTAAAAATGGGTTTTCAGATTGTGATGGTTCGATAATAAAAATGAAACTTGAAAGAATTTAATTTTATACGGATAGATGGATGCGAATTCATTTTTCTTCATCGACTTTTTACTATGTATAAATCTGGAATCACACGATGCACGATTTCCATGCCTGCATCCATGCACGCTGACCAATGCTGACTTGAACGTTGCTCGGTTTGCTGTTTAAAACGTTAGCTTTCCATCGTTGCAAGCTTCGTATGATAACTTTATGTGACGTTTTAAACAGCAAAACCGAGCAACATTCAATGCATTGGTCAACGTCACAGTCAGCGTGCAAAGATGCAGGCATGAAAAACGTTCATCGTGTAATTCCAGCTTTTTATACATATACATATTTAACGTATTTTCTCGTTATATACCTTTTCTGCTCACCAAGCAGCTTACTCTCTCTCCATCCCTCTCGGCGATCTCCGCCGCCGTGTAAGCTCTTGATTTATCGACGCTAAACTGTTGCAAATCCAAATTGCCGTTGTGAATACATCCGTTTTCGCACCTGTTCAGATAGATATCCAGCAACGGCGAACGGCAGGTGTCGCGTGGTGACAGATAATCGGGATTGCTCGGTGACAGAATCTCCTCGTAATACTCTACGCTCTTCGGTTCTAGGCCGCTGACGGTGGAGCCATACTTTTTGGGCAAAGTCGATGCGCCTCTACCGTAATAGGAACAATCCGCGGTACCGTCATTCAGAAAGGATCTCGACAGAGGACTCTTGTACGAGGGGACTCCAGCGAGATCGTTGTCCGCGATGACGTCCGTGCTGTGATACTTGGCGCGGGACGCGACGAGATCCAGTGTCGGGGATCTCACGTATCTCCTCAGGGAATCTTGCGAGGAAGACGACAAATCCTTACCAGCGTAAGGATCGAACAAGGTTCTCGTTTCCGTCTGATAACCGTGCAACGGCGACGGCATGTTCAATGCGTCGCTGTACCTCTCTCGGTCGACCGGCGATTTCCTCGAGGACATCTCGTCGTCGCCGTACAAAATATAACTTTTGTCCTTCACTCTGCAAAATATTTTTAATTAATTAATTATACTCAAAATATAATACGGTTGGTAGGAGAACTCTTGGTTCGTGAAGCTATGGCTATTATTATGAATTGAAAAGGTAGCTTGACTTGTTTTCCCTATCCTTAATTTTATCTAGTTGCGATGGATATATACGCGTAAGGTAAAAGGGGGAGTTAATGACACTGTTGCAGTTCCTGACACTGACGGTACATTTATATTTGTAATAAATAAAGTTTTCGTCAAATATAAAAAAAATTACAGGCAAATTAAAGAGCGTTTTTTGCTGTTGATTATTGCACAGACACTTTTTTTTTTAAATGTGTCAGAAACTACTTTTTTTTTATGTGTCAGAAACTACCTCTTTTTTTTAACAGTGTCAGAAACTACCCCACTTACCTTACAGCTTATATTTAAACGGGCGAGAAGTCGCCACGCTCACCTCGAAGAGAGAAGCGAATCTCCTCGCGCAAAGAGCGAACTTACCTCGTCCTGGGAACTCCATAATTTATATGCAGCCTGTCGCGGTCCTTTTCTCTAGAACTGTTGAAGCTGAATCTTCTAGGCAGAGTCACGCTGCTCACTCCCGGTGGCGGCGCCGTCAAGGATGGCCTCTTTCGATCGTTGAATCTCGAGTAGAAACTGCGCCTTCGTATTCGATCTATCACCGATTCCGAGCTGTCACCACGCATGAATAGAGAGTACGACGGCGAGGTCGGCGAGTACAGATCGCCGCGATTGTGATTCAGGTCAGCCGAGCAGATAGACCAGGAATCGAAACTCTCCTCGGGCTCCTCGGGCGAGAATATCTCGCTGGTGCAATCATCCGGTGGATCTTTAGCCTCTTCAGTCATTCCGTGGCTAACGTCGTTGATCTCTTGAGAAGGATTCGGCTTGATCTCTCTCGACTCGTCCTGCTGTACAATCTCTTTCGGTTCGCCCGAAACGAGTGCCTCCTGATCGACGGCAACGGCTCGCTGGCTTGAGCGATCTCGCTCGTCTCCAAGTGATTCCTGCACGTGATTTTCTATGATCCTGGCCGCACATTCGGTGACCTCTCGCTTCAGGTCGGCGACGTCCCTCGCTCGCAACGGCTTGTCGATGATTATCTTGTTGCCGGTGATGTTGGCGTGGTGCGTCATCTTGGACAGACACTCCATCAGCTTGTCGGGACCTCTCTCACCTCTCGCTATCGGATCGTCCGTTTTGGACGATCCGACATACGGGATGGCGGGATTCGCCTTGGGTGACGTGGACCTAGGTGAGTCTCTCTTGGGTGTCGCGTGTCTAAACGCGTGTTGCGGTATCTTGGACAGATCGAGTTTCAGATTCGCCCTACTCGGCCGAGGTTGTTCCAACGGTTGTTGCTTCGACTGACAGATGTTGAAGCTCGACATCGAGTCGACCCGAGCCGCGGGATTCGTATTTGTAGTTTCCGGCATAGCATGCTCGGCATCCCCGATGGGAGCGATGGGACTTGCCTTCTCCGGCAAGTCCGACTTGGCGGACCTCCGTGTCGAGCAGGACGATTTCGCGGCTGCCTGATCCTGATCATTGGGATCGTTTCCTTTTCCTTCGATCGAACCTTCCTTTCCTCGTGCGGTGACATTCGCCGGGCCTTCGGGACTCCTCTCCTTTTTCATCGTCACGGATCTCGTCTCGGTTTTCTTCGCCTTCATCTTTGGCTGCTTCGATGATTGCCTTCCCTTCTCGTCGGACTTGCTCTCGGAGCTGTCGGACGATTTCTTCACGACTTTCCTCACGACGCGCACTATTCTCTTCTTCCTAGAACCATCGATCTCATCTTTACCTGCACAGACCGTATCTTCCTTCGACTTGATCAGCCTCTTAATCTTGTTATCGCCATCGGCTTTGTCGACATCCTCGCGGCCTTTGTCGATCCTTGCCGCGGCGGACTCGTTCCTGCCTGCCAGAGAGCTAATGTTCCTTTTGGTTTTCATCAGTTTCTTATCTTCGCTGCTGACAATGGACTCCGCGTGCTTACCTTGCACGATTTTCCGCAAAGAGGATGCAGATTCCGACTGGTCCGACGATTTTATTCTCTTCGGTGGGTCCACTTTGTCTGGCTTTATTTTATCCACGTACGACGACGACGCCGAGGAGTCCGGCGAGGATGGCGCCGCTTTTTCCAGCGCTCTTTTAACTTCCCTCGATTGCTTTTCCACCGAGGTTTTCCTTTCCTTAACGATCGACTCCTTTTCCTTTTCCTTTGCTTTCTCCTTCGGTGGCGATCTTTTCAACTCGCTCCCTTCTCCTACCTTCTCCGGCGACCTCTTGTTCTCCAGGAGCTTCTTCGTCGGTTTATTGTCGGTTCGAGCGAATTTCGTCGGTATTTTGCTCGTCGCGGTCACGTCCTCCTCCACGAAAGACGACTCGACCGACTTGACGCCCTTGGGCGGGCTCCTCTTCAATTTACTCATGATCGTATTCTGCGTCCGGCTGCCGCCGTTCGCGTTCCGCTTGGCGGTATCCGCGCTCGTCTTGAACAATCCCAATACCGACGTCACTCGTCCCTTCGATGACGTAACATTCTTCGCGTCCTTATCCTTCGAACCTTCACGACGACCGCGACGCGAGAGATCCTCCACGCTCAACGTCCTCTTCACCTCGGGCAAGCTTGCGGACGGATCAGGACACTCGATCCTTACGTTCACGGACACGGGCGGTGCGGAGCACTCGCGCAATCCGCGTTCCTTCGCGAGATCGCCAATATCGCCATCGCCCGAGATCGAGCCACCGCGGCCGTTAACAATCATCCTCTGCTTCGCAGCCGTGCTGCTCGTCGTCTCGTCGTTCGAGCGCAACCTCTCCAGTTTCTTCTCCAACGAATGCAAAAAACTGCTCTTCGAGCCTTGTTCTATCTTTGCTCTCTCTTTGCCCTCTTTGTTGGACTTGTCCTCGAAGGAGGGAGAGGAAGACGAGGAGGAGGGGGAGGGGGAGACGGCGGTGGCGGTGGCCGCGACGGCACTGTCCAGCTTATCCTTCTGCAGCGCGTTTATCTCATTCTTCAGTTCCTTGCAGATCTTCTCGTCCCTCGAGTCGTCCTCCTTGCGCTCCTTGCTCTCATTTTTTCGCCTCATGAACCGCGACTTCCGGCGCTCGTTCTCCGCCGCTCTCTGTGCCTCCTTCTCCTTCACGTACTGGCTCTCCTCTCGCGGCGTGTCGAAAAAGTCCGGTCGCAAGAAGCGCGAGATGCGATGTTTCGGTTTTTGGCTCCTATTGTTATCCTTGAGTTCAGCCTCCTTGCTGCTGCCGCTGCCGCTGCCTCTAAAGAGCTTGCTCAGAATTGATCTTTCCTGATTAACGCCTCCCACCGATGCGTCAGATGTGCCGGCGAACGATTTTCCACGGTCCACGCTCACGCTCGATTCTCTAGTCAACGAGCCCGAACGTAATCTGAGACTCGGGATGCAACTGCGTCTCTTGGACGCGACGGAGTTGCTAGATGACAATGGATCCGAGGTGGTCATCAGGATCTCCTTGTCGCACTTGTCCGTATCCTTGTAATTGCAGCTGAGATTCGGATTAAATTGCTGCGACGTCAGATTCTTCAATTTCGACTCCTTGATTAAATTCTCTGCCGCGAGCAGTCGGTTCTCGAAACTCTTGGAGATGTCGGACCTGCAGATCGACTTGCCATAGTCACCCAGATTCGACGAGGATTCCGTGGGTGAGATCTCGCAGGATCTGGCCAACACGCTCGAGATAGTGGTGGTGGTGGTGTTGTCCATCGACGTAGCGTTCGAGTTGCACCCGGATATCGATGTATTCTCCAGTATGGAACCATCCATGTCCTCTTTGCAGACGGACAGGTGCGTGTCGTCGCCGGGCTCTTCCTGGATCTTGTCCGTTCTGTAACCGTGAAAGTTATCTCGCCTCACGTTACCAACGACGTTCGATCTGACAGACTCCTTGTACTTGCGGCCGAGTGTCATTATATGCTTCGGTAGAGGCGGCAACAGCTTGTCATCGTAATCATCGTAATCGTCGAACAGGCTGATGCTTCTTCGCGGGGAGTGCCGTTCCGATTTATTTGGATCATATTTGCATGGCTCTAGCAAGCTGTTGGTCCTTCTAATACCTCGATCGAGCGATCTGCCTCTGTATTCGGTCCGATCGGAAGTCGTGGACGTGGAGTAACGTTTTGCGACCTCGCTCGGCTCCACCAGACTTTGCGCTAAATCTCTCGTTGGCGACTGATAACACCTGTTACTGTCGCGCGCGGAGGATGGTGAACGCGGGACGGATTGTCGGGTTTGCTCGATAAATTGCCTACTCAATCTACGTGCCAAGCTGGGAGTGAAATTCTGCTCCAGAGATTCTTGCGCCTCCTTCCTGACTTGCGCCGCTGTTTCCGCTTCCATGTCTTCTTCGCGTGCTTCTTCTACATTATCTGAAAGCAATCGAGACAGAATCTATGCATATTCCCGCATGGGTGTGTGTCCGCATATATGTGTCTGTACATATGCGTGATTGGATAACGATTGAGCATGTTGTTCTTGTTGCTGTTGTGTTGTAGGATGTATGCATAAAGATACTCGTAATGTCATTATTTTCACTTCTTTATTTCTACATACATAAATCCTTTTTATAAAATTTGTCGAAAAATGTAATAAACAAGAAGAGACATCCCCCTCTCTCGCTCACACATACACACACACACACACTCTCTCTCTCTCTCTCTCTCAAAATTTTTGTCAGGATTTTACCGGATGTCTTCTTAAACGTCTTCTCCTGTATGGCTATACGTGGTGCAACTGTATTCATATACGTCGATGTATATTTTCAAGTCATGGAAGCTCTCTAAACGCTGACTATTACGCTCTGTGAGATATCAGTGACTTGTTAGAATAGTGGAAGATTTCGAAATAGTCTTAAAAGAAAATCATGTACAAATGATACCTCTTTGAAAATATGCATCAACGAAATTAGCACTAGCGTGTATGCATACCGTATCTATTTTTTATATTTAGGTATTAATACAGAAAATTACAAGTGTATACTCATTTAACAGTGACCATGCAACTAAAAGGCTCGTCTTACATATCCGCGAGGAAACAATTATAGACTTCAAGTAACAAATAACAGTACAATTGGTAATAGTATTAAAATTAAGTCTTGTAGAATAAATATGCATATCACTTAGTACACTTCTAAATCACAGTATGTTAAATGAGTAGACTCAGGACAACAAGTGCACAGTAGGATATAATATTAAATACAATATATAAATATATTGCATTACATCAAAGCATGCGAAGACAATATAATAAAATAATAAAACGCTGTTATTTAAACTCTTAAAAACACAACAAATATCAGCCATCTCAGACAAGGGTTAGCTTCCACTTGCAAGTATACAATCATTTTCACTTTTTTCTTTTTTTCTTTTTTCTTTCAAATAACAATGTCACATAGATAATTCTCTTTCGTATAACAAAGTTGCTCTCAAGCTTTTTAGAACATGGCAACAGGTAACTTATCTAATAACGATTTTCGCGAGTGCACGGGTTCGGTATGACTTATTCCAATGCTGTGTGTACACAATGTCGCATCACGTTTATAGCTGTCACTCGTTAACATCAGAACTTTCAAGTACAATCGGTGTGCTTAAAACTATAGTATACGCACCTCACTCATCATCGGTTCAATATGCATTAAATATGTACATTGTCGTGTACTTTCTCATATTATTTTTATATTTTTATATCACTTTATCCAAATATATTTACATACATCTATATACACTCGAGAATAAATCATACCAAAGGTAACCCGAGGTTCACAGAGACTCGCGAACAGGATGTTTGGTCTCATTCAAAACGCACGTGACAAAAGATGTTAAAAGTGTATATTGTTTTCGAGCTTTGTACGTTGTTGCGCACAAGCAAAATCATTATAATGCGAGAATGCGTATGTTTTCCCATCCTGACGAAAATTTTATCATTTTGCCGGACGCATCGACCAGAGACTCTATATGATAACATAAAGATTGACCAAGTACACTTTCGAGAAACACATCGGGCGAGTGCGCGATTTCACCGAACGGCGAATAATTCCTTTTTTTTTTTCTTTTATATTCTCAGATGTACAATAAGACTACGTTCGACTTTACTGGCGTCACATTCACTTCGAATTAGACAATACAAGATATCACTACCTAACTTGGTTTGTCTACTGGGGATTACCGTCAGCCCGCCTACGTAGAGTCACTCGCACGGTCGCTGCAACAACCGTCAATAAAACCGTCAATCAACGTATTATAAAACGACGCTATTTGTAGATATTTTTTTTACAATATATCTTCGATAATAATTGTTTGCTAACTTAATGCGATGCCAACGAGATCTTTAATGTATATCTTATTAAATGAAACAGGGTCTTCCTTGGATTTTCTGTAATTTACATCGTTTATTTACGAAAAAGTTTATATTTTCTCTCTTATCGTCGTTATCATTTTACTCAATTGCATATTACTTTTATTTTGTATTTTTGTAATTTCTTTACATTTTCAGAAACGGGATCGACTAATAAAACAAAAGCTACTTTACGTTATCGATTGAATTTTTTCATAAGTATAAATAAAAAAAAAGTCGTTTAGAAGTCCCTGTCGTTAAGTTAATCAAGTCAAAAAATCATAAAACTTTTACTACAATTCTGACATGCACACGAGAGTGCTAACAAACAATTATTTTAATTACTGATTGAAGAGTCGACGATAGACGTAAATTAATGCATGAATTTGAATTAAATTTAAATGGATGTAATAAAATGGATTTCTGTCTTGGATAGTGGAACTGAGACTCTTGTACACTGTATATGGATATGTATGCAGACATGCTCCAAAATTTTATGTACACTAGGCGAACAAAAAAGAAGAAACTGCTACTACGATGTTATGAAATAATCAAAATCAACAGCGGCAGTGCATTGCAACAACTATGGCATATTACAAGGTTCTATGTCAGGCAAAGTGAGCTTGCTATTTACTCTGTTCCTGATATTTCCTTCATTTATTGGGGACAGATTCTATTTGTTATTTTATTAGCTATTTTCAATATTCAAACATATATGTGTGTTTCGTATTCGTATTAAAAAATATATTAATTTGCAAACACCCCATTACAGACTTACAGCCCCTGCAACTTTATATAGATTTTTGAATAAATAAAAGATTTGACGAAAATGTGTAAGTATAGAAAAAAAGAAATAAAGAATTAAAATTATTAGATAGGTTGCCCCAAAGGATTAAATCGAGCAAACATGCTTTTAAGAATGCAGGATCTAAAAAAATAGTCTTGTAAGAGATTTGTTACCCCTCAGTTATATTTTTAAGAGAGTTATATAGAATAATTCTTAATTATATGTGAATACTTGAAAAGTTAAAATATGAAGTTCGAGACAAGAACGAAATACGAATATAGATCTTTTTCTTTTTCTTTTTTTTTTTTGATACGTTAATGAGAAAGGAGGGTATTTAGGATATTATTTAGAACATTATCTTTAATTTATCGTAATTCGAAAAATAAACGACCCGTGTTTGTCTCTGTTTCATGTTAATTTTTTCTCTTACTTTGTGTGGATTCTACATTCATCCCCTGAGGTATCGACACATTATGAATTAAGAATCACCATGCGCGCGTGTAATTTATTATACGTGTGCAAGTAAATATAATTTAATGTTATATCAATTTAGGTAATTTTTTTCTTGCTTACGAATTAAATATTTAAATTTATAAAATCGCAAATAAAAAGAGATCTATTCCAAACGTATACCCATCTGTGCCAAACATGAACCATATAATTAATCTATAAGGTGTTAGTATCAAAAGTTGCAAAACATTGTCAGGCAAGAAATCAAAAAATTAACATATTGGAAAGAGAAGTAAGAAAAAAGACAGAAACAATAAGGGTAAAAGTAAACAAAAAGATGTGCTCTGTCTATCAACGACTCGACAACAGCTAGATACTAGGAGAGATGCATACTGAATACCATCCAGCATTTTCTCACAAGGCTAATAAGTTTAACCAGTGACGAAGTAGCATGATGACCGCAGCAATTTAACAGAAGCTTTTATATCATCCATCTTACGTACTTTTAATTAACACTTTTAATACATGATCGCTAGCAAATTATCACAATCGTTATGATATATATCAAGTCTATTTAGATATATCAAAATAAACAAAAAAGAAAAAAACAAATTTAATAAAAGGCCAAAAAATTACAAAATCTTTGGCTTCTGTAAATATGTGGATCAACATTCTACAACATTAAATATTCGCATGTACAATTTGCAGTGGACCTTGGTCGACAATTGATTCGTAGATTATTTCAATGCTGAGGAAGCATTTGTCACTTTAAACATTGACTTTTATTACGTATAATTTATTCTACGATCTCGTGTGTAAGGTAACCACATTAAATTGTAAAATATGACTATATTCTCTTACCTCTAGGCAAAGTGTTGTTCCCGATTTCAAAGACACTCTCTCTAGAAGGTGTGCTGCGCGATCCAGGACTATTTGGAGTTCCGGGATTGGAAGTACTGGCGGAGTCTCTCTTCGAAAATATATCCGCATCGCGATTCAGAGAATGTTTAAATTGCGATTCCGAGAGCCGCCTGTACGCACAAAAAAAAAACGACAAAACGTCACTTCTATGTAGATGTACGACAAATTATCTTTACGTTGGATTTACGTATTATTACGAAATATATTATGTTAGAAAGGAAATAGCGAGAGAAAGATGTTCACATCCAGTGAAGAATCTTCTGTGAAACGAGAGAGTGCAAAATAAGCAGGAGTCTATGAAGGCGAAAGTACCAGTACTGGCAAGGTGCAGAGATGTTGGCAAGAAGCAAAGACTGTCAGCCTATATTGATCAGCCAGGTATTGATAGCAGGTATTTCGGGCTTGTTTATTTTCACAACCTGTACTACACTACTCTCGGATATTTGAAGTGGCGCATGGTTAAGCCAAAGTGTGCGAAATTAGGTTGATACAAACGTGTACACGTATAAATAATGCGATCTAATTTTTAACCTGCTTGTAGCGTGTGTCCAATTGCAATTTCTGTATTTCGTTTTATTAAATGGCGATTCCTACTACTTGTATCTCAGCTAGCAGGCGCGTACACTAAGTTCTCTATTACAATCTCTTTCTGTACAATTGGACTCACGTAGTCATGGTCCGTGTTTCGACATAGCTCTCGTAGCTTGCACAGACAAGCACAAAACCATCATCTCTCATCATTATCATTATCAATGTGAAAAATTCTTAAATAACAAGTTAATCGTTGACAAAAGTTTTATCGAGATCTCAGTATTAATCTAGTCTTATTCTCGATATGCCTGTGTGCGATATATTAATTTTAACTATAAAAAATAATGAAATATTCCTCATACGAATACGACCACAATTCGAGATTGCGTATTTACCTGGACAACGGCTTGTTAAGACCCCAAAACGCTTGCGATGATTGGGAGCCGAGCCTACCAAACAGTCTACTGCTTGGGAAACCAACAGATCGATTATCATCAACGTTGAGTCGCTGTGTCAGACTTCGCACTCTGGACAGCAATGTAGAAAACAAGTTTTCGGCCGTCAATAACTCGAAACCGTCATCATCATCGTCTTCTCCAGACGACAAGCTGTCGGCGTGTTCGGATGGTTGCTTGGATGGTCGCGAACTCCTCAGCCGATGCATATGTCTTTGCAACAAATCCTCCCTGTCGAGAAAAGAAGTATTACAATTTCGTCAAATCTTGAATTTATATCTGTGTTGGCTGACGCTCCCTCATTGTCAAATTTAAAACCGAATTATTACGAAACCGAATTTGATGAAACGTCAAGATTAACTATATTATTTACCCATGTAACGGAGAGAAGGGAGACTCGTCCTCGCTAGCGTCCGATAAAAGAGAGCTCATTCTTCTTGGTCTACTAAATCGGGATCTCGGTGGATTCGTACTTGTCGGTGTGCCAGTCTTATTCTCCGGCTCCAGACTCCCTGATCTGGGAGTAACGTAACCGCCACCCTCTACCGCGATAGGAATTATGTACTCTCTAGGACTCTTCCTGATTGGTTCCGGTCCTATGGTTGAACCGAGAGCGCTGTCCGTGTCTGAATCGGCGGTCGATTGGCGAGACAGAGAATCTGATCGTTGAGACATTGATCTCTGGGACATTGGCGGTTTAGGCGGTGGTGTGGATGAATGCTGTGTACGCTCAAGCCCTGCCTCTACCTATAATTTTTATGACAATTTTGTAGATGTAAAAAATCGAACCTTATATTTCATCAATTCTCAAAATCCAGAAAAATATAGTATGTATGCTTCCAAAATAAACACGTTGATCTCTCTGTACCTGGATAGGTATAATTCTTTCTTTCGGCGATGCAGTCTTAGTTCGGCCTTCCGGTTCTAAGCTTGAACTTCTATTTGCATGGGGTACCGCTGCGGCAACTGGGAATGCCACCTCCGATCTTTGCGTGCGCAATTTCTGCGGCTGGAAAGCATCAATCTTAGCTTCTACCTCAGACTTGAACGCTACAGTTTCTGGCGGTCTGACTCCGGACAATGTAATTTCAGCTTTGCTTGTTTTTCGTCTCGGTAACGTTGCACTCTTTAACGTTATTTCCATTTTACTAGATATCTTAGGTTCCTCCAATTGCGAATTTTCGATACCAGTTGTGTCAGACGTACTTGTGATCTATTACAAAAAAAAAAAAAAAGAAAAAGAAAACGAAAGGAAACCAAACTAGATGCAAGTCAAATGTGTAGATAATCGAATGATATGAAATGATATGTAAAATACACTAACAACAGCATTTTAGTTTCCTACTTACAGTTGCCTCCGGTACTGCTGGTTTAACATCAAGGCCGAATTTCGTCTCGACCGGCGTAGAGACCGACACCGTCGCCGATCGCACATCATTCGGAGCAACCTGTATCTTCAATCCGAGTTTCTTGGAGTCCGGGCTCTGAGGCGATATCTGAGGCGGCGAGCCGTTCAATTTCTTCTGCATTGGAGGCTTACCGATGGCGCCACTAATGATATCGATAGCGCGTTTCTTCGCTTCATCTCGCTTATCCAATTTGTCCTCGGTAGCCACAATCTCTCGATCTCCACAATCTCCCAGTGCTAGCTTCTGCTCGTCCTTCTCGGCTTTCTTGTTGGTTGGTACATCGATGATAACTTTGGACGCGCTGGCTTTCGCAGGTGGTGGTGTGGTTAGGGACGAGAGACTGGCCTTTCGTTCGAAGGCTCGTTTCGCGCCTCCCACATTAACGCCAGGAATAAAGATTTTTTTCGGTTTCTCGTTTTCCACGGTAGACGACAGCTGATTAAACTTTTCAGCTGTCTCAAATATTTTAGAGCGCCGTCTCTCGACGGGTTTAGCAGGTGGAGGAGCGTTTGCTAACTCATTTGACAGCTCGGAATCCAAGGAGAGTGCCTTTTCTTTCAGCTTTTTAAAATCGTTCTCCGTTGGTTCTAATTGCTGCATATCTTGCGACGAGACGTACGTCTCGTTTCTGTCATTCGTGTCGCTTTCATTTGGCACTTTTGATTCCATATTGCCCGACTTTTTGTTGAACACTATCTCGTTCGCTACTTTATTCGTGTTTTCTGTAACAGTCCTCTCCACCACGTCTCCGTATAAACTCTTGTTAGGAGACTTCGTATACCTTTGTTGCGACTTGTCTCGCTCATCGCTAACCTTTTGATCGATCTCACAGATCTGCTGAACGCTCTTGGTAGATAATGGTTCACGTGACTGTTGATATTCGCTTATCAACGGAGTCTTACTCCTCTCTTTACTTGGCGATCTCTCCTTTGATTCTTCGATCAGTTCTAGACAAGCTGCCGTGTCTTCTATTTTATCAAAATCAACAGTCTTACTCATAGGAACAGTTACAATGGCTGCCGCTTCCACCTCCATCGCCTCTTCCGAAATAGAATTTGGAATTGGAGCCGAATGATGCCTAGAACAACAATACTCAATATTACATATTCTCTTTATGTTAAAGGGAATAAAATTTTAATGCCAATTAGAAAATAATTTCAAGACAAATATCTATAATATCTTGTAGAGGATCTACCTTGACGAAGATCTGTACGCCCTAGGCTCTCTCTCCGCGTCTGACCTTTCTTTCCTTCTGGACCTCTCTTTCCTCTTTACGCCCGCCGCGGCCGTCTCGTCCATCGACGGTGTTGTCTCTAGTTTTCTCTTAGCGTCTCCAGCCGCGGAAGACCTCGGCTCCTCCTCAAACAACTCTCTTATCCTCCTGTCGGAGCTATTCTGATCGAGCTCCATTAAGCTACCGACCGAATGACATCTAGTAGGCACCAAAGTTTCGGAAGACACATTATTCGCGACATCCCCGCCTGCCTGCTGATCGCCCCCCACTAGCAATTTCTCAGCGCTGGCCGACTGTGGCACCAGAGAAAGCAACAGATCCAGTCGAACTGGAGTCTGAGCTGCCAAATCCTCGGCGATATCGAGACAATTCTGCTCGTAACCTTCGTTCACCCACCAGTGAGTACAGATTCTCTCGATATCGGCACGTCTGCCGGGACACACTGTGAGCATCTCCTTTATAAGCGGCGAAGCGGCTAAAACAGAGGGAGATCGATCGAGTTGAATAGAGAATCGAATTGTCGCTCTAGTTATAATAAAAATTCCGTAAATAAAAAAATTTGCTTCATTGTCAGTACAAGATCCTATGTTTATCGAGTCCTATGTCTATGTGTGCGTGCTAATTCAATATCTGAGAAATTGACGAAAATTTCTCGTAATTTATAGAGCCGCGCGCGAGTCGACGCCGACGCCGATGCCGCGCGCGCACACGAGCATACTTATTATACTCACGGGATGGCTTTTTGGGCTCGAAATAATCGGATTGTGAGATCTGTTTGACTAGTCGTTTAAAGTTGGACCCATCGAAGGGCATAGCACCGTAGACCAATGTATACAGTAGAACACCTAGACTCCAGCAATCCACTTCCGGCCCGTGATAAGGAGTTCCTTTCACTATCTCCGGACTCGCGTATAACGGACTGCCGCAAAACGTGCTTAATAATCGCTGCTCGTCGAACACGTTCGAGAGACCAAAATCGGCTATCTTGGCGTTTCCGACTTGGTCCAACAAAATGTTCTCAAGCTTCAGGTCTCTGTGACAGATTTTGTGTTTATGGCAATAGAAAACAGCGGTGGCTATCTGTCGGAATATTCTGCGGGCCTCGTGCTCGCCCAGAACTTTGCGCTCGCTTAGATAATCGTATAGTTCTCCCCCAGCCGCATACTCCATCACCAGCACCATCTTCTCTCTGTTTTCGAATACTGTAAAAGTACAATACAAGATTGCCTCTCAAGAATCTTGCTATGGGTAAGCCCCCGAGAGGGCTTACGAGCGTAGGGCAATATCTCTCTCAATTTTAATCGCGTATACACAATACCTACACCTATACCTACATACGTATATAGATATCAATCGATTCTCTTTCCTGTCAACTCATCAGCTGTCACGTCGTAGACAAAGGAGAATTTAATCAAGGCCATCAAGGCTAATTGTAGTAATTGTGCAAGATTAACTAGCTTATAAATAGCATAAATCTCTCCTACACCTGTCTCACTCCTGTCACTCGTACCATGTTATGTTATTTCACAAACCTTACCTTCATAAATGTGAATAATATTCGGATGTTGAACACTCGACATAATCTGTATCTCCCTCCGTATTCTGATCAGATCAGCTTCCGTTTCTATTTTGCATTTTTTAATTGTCTTTATTGCCACCTCTTGACCAGTCTCCTTGTTTATTCCCAATTGCACCTTACCATAGGTGCCCTGTCCTAATTTCTTTATGATGTCGAATCTGTGAGACATTTCGAGACGAGAATATTAGACAATTTAATCGCTTTAGATCGGTCTAATCACACTAATCGAATCTGGCTGTGGAATGCAAATTTACAATTTGCGATTTATCTATATTGGATTTGGATTAATCACTACTTGGACATTAAACTTTATTCACATCTCAAACTATTTATATTTGGCAATTAAGTACATATTGGAATCTTCTTTGGTTTCATGTTTTTTTTTTTTTTTTTAAGCCATTTGAAAGCGCATCTTTATAAGCAGAAACGTGAATTACGTGACTTATCAACTTATCAGAATTACAATAGATTTACAAACCTTTGCTTCAGCTTCCGCTTGTGATTATGAAGACGCACGCCACCCGTGCTCTCCATCCCCCCCATTATATTATGTATACTTGCTTCTCCGACAACCATCTTGTCCGCGTTTATCTGAAAAGAAAACGCATCACAAATTCAAATGTTTTTCCGACGTGTACGATATACAATACACTTCATTTTAATTTCACTGTAATTTCGTCGGGATATCAACATTATTCTAGCACGATTCTTCTTCTTTTCTCCCTTTCTTTTTTTTTGTCGCTTCCTGTCTTCCAAGCGAAACCATCGGCGCGGACGGGGTCTTACTCTGTCGTAAACGAGGATGACAGCGGCAAAGGGTAGTTATAGCCATCTGAGTCTTACATTGAGAAATGAGGAAAACGAAAACGAAGAGATGAGAGAGAGAGAGAGAGAGAGAGAAGCAGAATGTGGCAAGTTTATTTCAGGAGTCGAGACGCCAGTGTACGTGCCGTCTACCCGTCGTCGGTGGGTTTCTTCTCTGCACTATCTTCTTGTGCGCTCCCTATACGTACCAAAAAGACTTGTCGCTAATTTCGTAAATTTTTTAGGAAAACTCTTCACACACAGGGTAGCATTTTATAGTAAAATATACCCTAACTGAGCACAATAGTTGTCTACATTTCTTAATCGCTGATCACTGATCACTGATATATCGTACAATATACATATGTAGGTATGTAATTATAAATGACAGGAATCACGTGTTGATACAATCAATGTGTTAATTCAGTGGGGTTCAGTGGAATACGTTGGAGCCGTTGGAGGAGACTTGATAGAAAGACAATAAAGTTAATTAAATTGTATAATAAAATTGTAACAGTAAAATGTAAACCAAAAATAGCAGAAAAAAGTCTCAGCATATAATGCCACGATATATAGGTATATAAAATGGTATGTTATTGTGAAAAATGGAAGATGCCAAAGATGGCGAAAGAGAAGCGAGAAAAGAGTTTCCTCAGAGAGAGCTGGACACATACTAGCTCATACAGATCACTCATACTTGATTTCGTTGGGCTATAATCTACGTAATCTATGTAAAACAAAAGTGTCAACGGTACAACAATGGTATAACAGTGGCCACTGGCCAGTTTGTTCGATATACGATACCTATGCATAGTGTATGTATTAACGAGCTCAAATTCTAAATTCTAATCTCGTTTCTCTCGAGTACCTTCGAGTAATTCTCTTCACCTTTAGTCTACATTTTTACAACTCTACACGTGACTGACTTTAGCCACTTTAGCTCCGAAATCGTTAATTTCACTCTCGAACGACTAAAGAGTAAAGAGGCATTGTCTTATTCGTCTTACCGGGTGCGGGGTGCGGGCGCAAATGCAAATGCAAATGATCACGAATCACGTCGAATCGAACAGACAATTCTCATAGTCTTTCGCGAAAAGACTTGATAATTTTTCGTCGCCAAAATAGCCTTCGCAAAGCAAAGCAGCCGCATACAAATTACGCCACAGTTTCGTCAAGACTCGACGTCGACGTCGACGTCGACGTCGACGTCGACGTTGGTTCGCCGGCGAGCCATCGCTGCATATATCTACAATCGCTCGGCTATTAATGCATCACGCGGTCGGCCGCGGCGGTGGATAACGGCTGACTCGAACTCGAGGGCGCTTTTAAGTTCAGGCTTCAGGCGTCCGCCACTCGCCGCCCGCCGCCTCTGGCCTCTGCCCGAGGGTGAATGAAACCCAAACCGAGAAGGCGACCGCGACGTCTCGAGTCACGAGTGTCGCGACTCGCGACGTTGGCTGCATCGTCTCGCGGCTCACGCAGTCACGGCTCACATTACGGGCACGGCTGGAACATGGAAGCTTCGTACTTCCTGTACTGTACCTACTCGCGACCTAGTCGCTTAAACTAGGAAAAATCAAAACGGACAATAAAAACGGGCGTGATTCTCTCGCCCGATTCTCCGCTCTCGAGTCTCGACCCGATCGCTCGCTCACTCGCTCAATGTGTTACGGTATTTATAGCGAGCGCGTAGACCCGCGACGGCAAAGCTCCCCCTGTCTCGCGTCGGCGATTTCCAAGGACCGATCGTGCTACTCTAAGCTCTAACGACGTCTAACACTCTAACTAACGAGTAACGACTCGTTGTCTCTTCGTGCGCTCGATCACTCAATTTCTGCAGGTCACTCCGCTCCGGTCATTCGAGAATTTCCAAGAGATTTATTTCATTCCGGAGATTCCGTATAGCCGTATATGGCGTACAGTATAGTATCATTATCGTCTTCTCTACTTTCTACTCGAGACCTTAACGAAGCGCGCGAGAGCGGAGACGGTCGCTCTCCAAGAGTCGGCCGACATCCGACTCGATCGGGTGAAACGAAACGAAACGAAACGCGGGCGTACGAGCCACGAGGAATACGAGCCATACGAGGATGCACTGGATGCATGCTGTATTTCTGTACGTATTTTTATTTACGAGAGCGACCGCTATCGTTGCACTGTCGTGTATGTAGGTAGAGCTCGTATCGACGAAAATAGGCGTTCTAATACCTCAAGGAAATTTCTTTCTGATAAACCAGACCATTTACGGAACAGTAGATTCGAGTTTGCGACCACGTACGCGCATGCCATACCATATACATACGAGTATATCTAACAAGCATGTATCTGTGCACTCGCAGTCGCGTATGCACGTTATGTATGTATGTAGTGAGTATGTACACGCGCGTCATCCTCTCGCAGGCGAGCGCGCTCCTATTTAGTCTTTTATCATTGGGTAACCACACGTCAACCGCCCACAAAATAGCGAGATCTGAAAGAGACAATTTTCTCTTTCTCGCCCTCTGGTCTCTGGCCTCTGGCCTCTCTCTCTGTCTCTCTGCCAGCCAATTGGGGTTGGGGAGCCCACGTACCCTGCGCAATGATCATATTTGTAACATTTTCTTTCACAACTAATAATGCTGTCAAGAGTGTGTATGTATAATTTAAGTATATACCGAGATTGAGCATTGAGATTGCCGAGATAATACTTTTTAATACTTATAAAAAAGGACCAACGTGATCCTCTTGGATAGCATTACCTTTACTTTACCTTGTTAGATATTATCTTCTTTCGAAAGAACCCGATAGCACGTGAAAATCTGCTCGCCGGTTCCTCCATGTATGTGTGTGTGTTTTTTTTAATACTCTATATAGTATTCTCTGTACTTTTTAGTCATTTTGTGCAGTTGTATTTGTATCAATATTGGGATTACTTGAGGTGTCGGCCGAGTACTTACACGTTACACCGCGCACCGGCACCGGTTGATTTCGAAATAACTAAAAAATGGAGCAAGTAAGTATCAAAGAGAATTCCTGGCGAATCAAGTAAATACAGAATACAGTAAAATAACACGATATGCCGTTTCACATAAAATTAGACCCTTAGTATTCTCCCTACGATCACTCTCTTTAAATTTAGCCCCTTTCCAATCTCTCTAACCTTCCTCCGCATTCGTCGCTTGACGCTTACCAATACGGCAATACCTCTCTCACCCTCCTTTCCTCTCTCTTTCCAATATCCTCTAATTATTCTCGGGTCTCGACACTCTCGACTCTCGGATAGCCTGACATGCCCTGACATTTGCGTCAGCAGGTTTATCACGATTTTCTAGCGCTAGCCTCTCTTCCGTCATTCCATTTCTCTCTCTCTCTCTCTCTCTCTTTCTTTCTCCCTTTCCCCCGTACTCTTCCTGACTACAACGGATAATAAATGATAAATTCGTCGCGGATCACGCGGATTTCGGTCGCCCACGGTGACGATGGAAAGCATTGAATGGGAAATGGGAATCGCCGAGGAACCGAGGATTCGAGGAAGATGATGAAGACGCATACGTACGTACGTGTGTACATATGTACATACACACGCGTCGTATACACGCACACACGCTCGCACCGGCCGCGGCCGCGGCCCGGCTAAAAATAGCGGGAATTCGTACCTTACGGTGTGAACTCTGGAGCGCGGATTATTCCTTCTCGCTCTCTCGCTCTCTCGCTCTCCCTCTCTTCCCCGCTTCATCCGACAGCCGACTGACTCACTGACTGTCCGTCCTCGCGGTCCTCGAGCAAGCACCAAGTACCGTCCACGTCGATCACGTCCACCAGCGAGCGAGAGCGAGACCAAGCGGGACCGCAAGGACCGCACTCGCAGTAGTCGCAGTTCGCACTGTAAACTGTAATTTCTGAATTTCTCACGCACACCCTTGAGCTTGACTCTGCAGCGAGGCAGCGAGAACCTTTCAAACCTTTGTCAAATTGTCACTTGTCGTTGTCGGTCACACGGCGAGGTCGAGGTCCCACGAGCTTTCCTGGACGATCTCGTGACGCACGGCACGTTTCCACTTTCCACTTCATTTTGCCGAGCACTCCGCGCTCCGCACTCCGCACTCGTCACTCTCGTCAGTCGTCGCGAGACCGAGACCAAGCTGACCGAGACGTCGAGGAGGAGAAGGAAGAGGAGGAGGAGGAAGAGGAGGAAGAAGACGACGACGACACGGCGCACGGCTCGAACGCTGCCATCTCGTCTTTATTTACTAATTTTGGACATGAACGCCAGGAACGGCCAAACGTTCGGACCGCGATAGGGTTCATATATGGGAGTTGGGCGAAATTTTAATGCATCTTAAGATAAAAAAGGCTATTCTAACTTTATTGTAACGAACGTAATATGTAAGTATAACGTATATGTATTGTATTTATAAAGTTTAACGGATAATGGCGGCAGTTCCGGGAACGGCATTCGCCAAACTCCCTTGTAGGAACCCTACAGTACCGCGATGACTACGGCGCCACAGGCCCACCCACAGGAACCTGGAACCTGGAACGCGGTGACGAATTGACGATTAAGGCCCATGCACAATGCTGGGGACCAGGCAATAGGAACAGGAAATAACCTCAAATTCGTCAATACAAACCTAAGAAATTCGAACGATATGATTGGTTGGCAACAGGAAATAGGCACAGAATTTCCAACGTGACGGAAATTCTGTGTCTATTGCCTGTGTCATCGTCTATTCTGCATAAATACAAGGTTACTGATTTCTGTTCCCTGTTCCTAATAATTGCCTGTTGCCTAGCATTGTGCAAGGGGCTTTAGCGGTACTAGTGGCGGGATCGATCCCGAGACTAATCGAGAATCGAGAATATCGAGATTCGGGAGTGTATACATAACCTCCAACTCCAACACTCGAACTTCGAAGGCGATTCAATTGTTGAAAATGAGAATCGTGGAACCGGTGGAGCGTGGATGAGCGTCGCGCCGTCGCCCGGATTTACGAAAGGAGACAAGGAGAGGTCGAGAGGACAGCTTCGAGAAACAAGCGAGAGTGCGTGTGGCAAACATGGAATTTGCCCAAAATTGGGACAACGAGGCGGGCGCTTCGCAAAATGACGACATCGAAGCCGAAGAAAAGGATGGGCTACCGACAGTGCCGACCCGCCTTATTCCTGGATACGCCACCTTCGACGATTACCTCCAGGTATCCGTATGCTTCCTCGACACCCTCTCGCCAGGATTATGGCCGGTATTCATAGTCGGATCTTATATTTAAGACCGTCTTAAGTACAATCTTAAGATGTCATGAACCAATCACATAGGAGTATTAGCATCTTAAGACATTACTTAAGACGGTCTTGAAATAAGATCCGACTATGAATACCGGCCTATGTCCTTGCAGTCCTTGTCCTTTACATAAATACATATTTTGGCAAATGAAATGAGAAATTATACCTACAATCTCGAATATATCTACATATTTCGCAATATATTTCAGGATGCGTTCGATGCTATGAGAGCTGGAATCAAAGCGGCTAATAACCTGCCTGTTGGAGACAATTTCAACTACTACGCTTGCTTTCCAAGCTTTAACGACGCCAAACGCAAAGACACAGAGAGAATACTGGCTACGATGCAGAGCATAATAAAAATAGCAGGTGGTTCTACCAACATCCAAACTCGAGACACGGATGAAAAATTTAATCTTTTATTGGAAACAAACGACCAGCTGTTAGATCAAGCTGTGAGCATCTTATAATTACATGAGCATCACTTTGACTCTTTTCATATTTCAAATTTAGTTTCTTAATGATTTCTCTTCCCCCCCCCCCCCCCCCCCCTCTCTCTCTCTCTCTCTCTCTGCTACAGAATATATTGATGGACGAGGAAAGTGGCATTCTACGAAATCCTCAGGTAGAATTAGTCGTGTCGCAAATGCCAAAACCAGTTGTGAACGGCACTTGGAATATAAGGACTAATCATTCCGACCAAGTCTCGGATGGTTCGGAGAAAGTACGGTTGTTGGGTGGTAAAAATATTCAAAGACCGCAGTTGACGTTCAAAGATAAAATTGACAATAGTTTCAAGCCATGGATGCCTCGAATTAAGGAGAAACCAAACTCCCTGAAGCCGTTGGCTCTTTATGTCGAAGAAGGCGAACACGGCGAGGTCTTCAATCACCCTTATGAGTTTGAGCTGAATAAGTTTGAACCGCCGGAATGTCAATTGAACAAGAGAATACCCATCGAGTACAAGTCGTTGAGCGATACCAACGTTATATTTATCGACAAGCCGGCCGATATCAAGATTCTCCTGGAAGATCTGAGAACGCATAAAGAGATAGCTGTGGATTTGGAACATCACTCTTATAGAACGTTTCAAGGTATAACTTGCCTAATGCAAATATCGACGAAAGATACCGATTATTTGATTGATACTTTGACCTTGCGATCAGAGTTGTATCAACTCAACGAAATTTTTACAAAACCTTCAATCCTGAAAGTCTTTCACGGTGCCGACATGGACGTTTTATGGCTTCAAAGGGACTTGTCGCTCTACGTAGTCAATATGTTTGACACTCATCAAGCCGCGAAACAGCTCAACCTACCCTATCTCAATCTGGCTTATCTGCTAAATAAATATTGCGGTATAGATCCCAATAAACAGTTTCAATTGGCCGACTGGCGTATAAGACCTCTACCGTTAGAACTGATGAGATATGCGAGAGAAGATACGCACTACCTACTTTACGTTAAGGACATGCTCAAGAACGAGTTGATTGACGTGGCTAACGGCAAGAACAATATCTTGAAGGCTGTGTACGATCAGAGCACCGAGATTTGTAAGCGCACATACGTGAAACCAATTTGGACAGAGGAAAGTTGTATCAACATGTACAGGAAGAGTCAGAAGTCGTTCAACAATAAGCAGATGTATGCGCTCGTCGAATTGCACAGATGGCGAGATCTCACCGCGAGGGAGGAGGACGACAGTATCGGCTATGTCTTACCGAACCACATGCTGCTCAACATAGCTGAGACCCTGCCGCGCGAGATGCAGGGTATTCTGGCATGTTGCAATCCAATCCCGCCATTAGTGCGACAAAATTTATTGAAAATGCACAAGATAGTGCTGAAGGCTAGGGAGCAGCCGCTTGTAAAATCTATTCCCGAGCAGGATATCCGGCAGAGACCGATGCAACAAAATCACGCGACGGACACCGGGGCTTCCGCTTCCCTATATATATCGCACGATGTACCGAGCGGTACAGAAGCGAGAGCGGACTTGCCGTGCCTTTTGGATAAGACGGTCATGCAACAAGGATCATTGCCAGGGACAAGCATGTGTCAGACGGTGAAGCATACTGTAACGATATTCGATACACCAATTACATCAGAGGTAAAGTGATTGTCTGAAAATAACTATGAGATAATGATAATCATACCTACTTGTATAGGAAATGAATAATCACACACACACGCACACACAAATGTTCAATGAATTATATGCTTCTTGTTTCAGGATGAATTTCAGGATGAAATGAAAGGCAGTAAGAGAGAGGATAAAAGGAAGACTATATTTATAAGTCCGTTTATGAGATACAAGTGTGTCATACCAATGATAATGGATCAGGAAGCTAAAGAATGTGAGAAACGACAAGAGAAGGGAGAAAAAGAAAAAGAAGAGGATCCGACTGCAACTGCAAAAATCGTGGACGAATACGTAGACGAGGCTGAGATTAACGAGAGTAAAAATAGAGTTCATGAACACTTTAAACAAGTGTCTCAAACAAATAAACAAGTTAAGATTCTGCCGAAAAAGAAGAAGAAGAAATCTAAGCAATTAGTTCTAAGTTTAAGCCAGATACATGGTGGAAAAAGGAAGAGAGAATTTGATATTAGAAATGAGAATCAGAAAAAGAAGGGCGATAATGACTTTTCTACGGTATCGACACCGTATTTAGATGCTGAAACTCTGCCTGTGTCCAAGAAAGCGAAACACGAAGTACAGGAAGCGATCGAGAAGCGAGAGATGCAAGAGAGCCTCGCGCCAGTTCAGAGTGTTAATTCTGAAACATTGAAATCGATAAGGTAAGCTGTTTGTTCTAGGAAAGAAAATACTATCTATAACATACTCGTACTAATAACAAAATTTTTAATTCGACAACAGAGCTAGGAAAAAAGGCGACAGGAAAGCGAACGAGAAGCTGCTGAAGGAACAGGGTATGTTACCATCCGAAAAATTCGATTACAAATCAGTAGATTTCAGCAGCTTCCAAGGTGGCAGTATGCAAAGTAGCGCAAATCAGTCACAATTTCAGCAACCTCGAGTAAGTAGATATTGTTTTATCTTTTTATGAATAATTAATATTTAAGATATATTTTTACGTGGAAATTTCATAACAGCGAAAGAAGAAAGAGAGACATCGGAACTGGAAGAAGCAGAAACTTAATATATAATTGTAACGTGACTTTTTCTCATCATCAAATTATCCTCAGAAAGAAGAAAAATCCTGACAACAATAAGGACTGTATGTAGAAATATATACTGTATATAGAAATATTGTTTCTGGATTTAGGTTAATATGTAATATCGATTTTTATTTTATACCGATCGATGAGTTCTTGATGAAATTTTTCCACATTTTTTAAAATATGAAAGTATGTACTTGAAAATAATCTGTCAATCTACGTAAGTGTAAATTGCCTATAAAATCACTCATTTACTCATTCTTTTTTTCCTTAATAATGTACAGATTGTAGGTATGTACATCAATATAAAAGCCATGTGTATGTATAAATATAAATGTTATGCATTTTTATGAAAATCATGAAAATAGATTCCCATAAAATCCATATAATAATTACGTCCGTCTATACTCATGTACCTATGTGTTAGAAATATCTTGTGTAAAATTAGTTTTAATTGATTAGTTTCAAATTGAAAAATTTAAATCATTATTCTCTCTCTTTCTCTCCACAATTTTTCTTATAATAAAGAAGAATAATGGCTCTTTTTCTAAACGAACCAAAGTATTGTATGTATACAATATAATAACAAGACTATATTGGTTTCGATAACTGGTATTGTCGTCATAAGGCACGTGATTCCTCTTTGCTTAATCAGTGTTGCTTTGACCGTACAAGAGTAAAAAAAAAGTTGTTTATCTAGAAACTTTCTGATTAGTTTTATCTAGCCAAATGTGATGATCGGGTATTTCGTGTGTAGACATGCATATATTAATTGAGGGCAACACAAGTGCCATGCCATCACAAGTCAATGGGCTAGCGTGCACAACGATGTCAACGATGGCATTTATCATTCTCGCGTTCGCCCTGTTAAATCAATTTTCCATAGGGGAGTGTTTTCGCCTGTGGCAGCCGCATTCGACGAACGTGACTCAGCCTCTTGAATATGCATCGAATAAAACGACGCTCGTTACAAAAGCTGTGCCTCTATTTAACGAGACTACCCTGACGAATTTTACATACACGTCCACTCGCATAGGCAATGACAATACGAGCGAGTTGTCGCAACAAGTAGATTGCTTCGGGCTGGGAAAGACAGTGGCGGTGGCTCTGGAATGGTTCTTCAGGAGTAAACCTAACGGGAGTGCCGCCTTGGACGTGCAATTTTTTCTGTCCTCTAGGAAACAGGCTCACCGCGTGCAAGTGGTGCTCGGCGAACAGTTTGGTCTAGAATGGACAGACTTTAAGATAGAACGCAGGACGGTGATCATAGTGCACGGTTTCCTGTCTCACGGCCAGGAGACGTGGATCAGGGATATGGAAAAAGCGTTACTCGAATGGGTGAGTCCGTCAATCGCTATTCGCTATCTCATTTTCGAAACTCATTTCTTATAGAATTGTGTGTGTACGTACACAGGATGACATTAACGTGGTGATAATAGATTGGAGCGCTGGCGGTAATACGTGGAATTATTATAAGGCAGCGGTTAACACCAGGATAGTAGGATATCAAGTATCAAAGTGCGTAAAGCTAAAAGTGCAATGCGGTATACATGCTACATTTACATTATACTACATAGTAATTTGTAACACTGTAACAGGCAATGCAACAAGCTCGAAAGAAGCTCCAAAAGACACTTTCGAACGACTGTATTGTCACTGACTGTACAGTGTACACGTTAGTAGTCAGTACTAGCTTTCTAATGTACAGCTTGTATTCACCAAGATTTGTAGAACACGTAACAAACGCTACGGTCACCAACAACGGGCCAGACGTAAATAATTGGGGCACTTTGCATCTGATAGGACATAGTCTCGGCGCTCACATTTGCGGATTTGCCGCGAGAGAGCTGAAAAAGAGGCAAAACAGATGGACTGTACAGAGAATCACCGGTTTGGACCCAGCGCAGCCATGTTTCCGCAATACTGACACGTCTGTCCACTTGCATAAAAGTGACGCACCGTTCGTTGACGTGATACACACAAACGGCAGATTACTCACGAGTCTAGGTCTTGGCTTTCCCGAAGATACAGGTAACTCATTGATTGATACTTATCTATCAATGGCTTATCGCGCACTTTTTCCTTCTTCTCCTTCGATGGACGATGTATAATTTTGGGATCGTAATTCCCGAGAAATTCGTTTATTTAATTTTTTAATCGTTATCCTAATGTGTATACTGTATATCTAGGTCATATTGATTTCTATCCAAATGGCGGTAAAACGCAACCTGGCTGTGTAAGAACGAAATCATCGTACTTTAATTATTTACCGATTCCTATAAATGGTTAGTGCTAGTAAAACGATTATTAGCTGGACGAACAATTAACAATAAGGAACGAAAGTAAAAAAGAAGAAATATGTTATTATTGCACTTGTAGAGATACAACGAGCGATATGTAGCCACGGACGTTCTTATGACTATCTCACTGAATCTTTGATATCTGCTACTGCGCACAATTGTAGTTTCTGGGCACACCAATGGAATTTAACATACAGGCATCTTTTACAAATAATTGCGAAACCATGCAATAGAAACATCTGCACGGAAATGGGCATTAGAGCAGAAATGTACAATCAGCGTGGAAGTTTTTTCGTGGCTACAACCAGTACTAGGCCGTTTTGCGGTAAATGTATTGTGGTACTTAAATAATGATGTAATTAGTTGGCAATCTTGTTACAATCATTTTTTTATATAGCCAATAGCACCGATGTCGTAGAGGAAGTAAAGAGGCAACTGCAACAGGATCACATTGGCGTCATGGAGGATTAACAAATTGCACATTGCAGAACATTGTAGACAACTTATTTGCAAATAAATGTATTATCAGCACTTTGTGGTAATATACAATACTTAAATAATTTCTTATATCTGGATATTTACAATTGATTGTTTGCATGATACAAATAGTCACATGTGTGTATGTATATATATATATATATGCACAATTTTTTACGTTTGTTAGCACGAGCGTTTTTATACTCTCGCATAAATTGTTTCGAGAGGAACTATATTTATTATTCTCTCACAATTCCTCAATATAAGTTACAAGAAAAAAATTATCATACATGTGTAATAATCTTGGCGTTAAAAATGAGATATGTATACAGCATGCTTGAAAAGTAATATTCCCAAGACGAAAATATAGCAACAACTCTAAGGAATAAAATTGTCACGTGCACAAATAAGTAATCATAGTCATTATGACAGAAAATAAAAGAATGTACACCAGTTATAAAGATTCGTATCAACATAATTTATCAAAGTAAACAAAAAATTAATGCAATTTGTATCTCAACATTTCATGCTAAGAAAGTAACTTGAAAGTAATTCTCAGTAAGACAGATCGTGCAAATGAGTTTTCAAACATCATGTATTGCATATCTTGACAAGAATAGATAATATATGTATATACGCACAATGAGTTAAAATGCATTGTCAGAACTGATAAAAATACTCGGTAGTTGTAACCCAGATCGATTTTTTTTTTTTTTTTTTTCCAGAACGGTACACATAGAAAAATATTAATTGCATAGTAATATGAATGATATAAACGTATTAGCGCAAATAGTGTAACGACATGATTAAAATATTTCCGCCAGGCCTTGTCGGCATCAGACGTATCGGATGTAGAGTGGTAACTACTATTTGGTATTAATTCTCAATTAATTTTTATGCGAGCTTGAGCGAGTTCGCGGTTGAAATATTCTCGATTTGTGTGCGTACAAAGTAATCGTTGCGTGTGTGACGTTATTGGCACATTATAATACTCTTACCTGATTTAACGAAGCCAGGTGGAAGAAGCTCCTATAAGAGAATATACTATCGTCATTACGTCTTACGTCTCGTCACGTCACGTGGAATTCTTTCAAATGTTAACATGTAGTCTAAGCACGTCGATAATAAATGATTCGCGTTTACTAATGAATGACTTGGACGTAAGTGGCAGGGAATATGCCGGTACGACCTCTGCACTCGCCTATCCACCAGCCGTCTGGCTGTTTCTGATGAACTGTTATCAGGTCTCCCGGACTGAGACTGAGCTCGTCGTTCAGATTTGCCGAGTACTGATAGATCGCTCGACACTGCTCCGTGCGTTCAGTCTTGGCCGTCGCTACTTCTGTACCATCAATCTGGTTGTTGTTGTCTTCCGAGTGACTGCTAAACTCGTCAAAGTCGCTGAAATCATCCTCGTCCGGTTGATTCTCCGAATTGCCGTCACCGGCGGTTCGATCAGCCCAATCGCGAGTCTCGGCGTCCTGATCCTTGGTCAAATGCATCTCGAGCTCGTCATCACTGTCCTGAATCTCGAAAGATTCGTTCTTTGCCCAAGAAGGAATCTGCAAGGAGAGAGGGAGAGAGCGAGAGAGAATGTCTGTCGCGTTGTCTATTTTTATTTTATCGGGAGAGAATGAGAGAGAAAGAGATCGTAATATGACTTTGTATATATTAGAGTTTAGAATAAGTATAGTTTATTGTACGTTTGTCCGATGTTAATTCTGCTCGTTCCGCGCCCTTCGCGAGAGTTCGATTTACAAATAATTTTCCCTGGCACGCTACTATATATGTATATGTATACCTTGAGAACACTTTGCTGCAAACCCTGCTTGTCTCTCGAGACCAAGATGTGCTCCGACAAGGGATGTTTGATCCGTTTGCTACCTTCCACTTCGGCGAGCGTACCGCCGACTTTATATCTAGCCGCCTCCAAGTACAGCAACATCGAGCGCATCTGCGAAAACATAGGTATGTGACAATTATTCATATCGTGCGCGCTCGTACTCGCGGCTAGCGCGAAATAATAATTCTCAACTATGTCAGATCACGGCGATAATTAAATATCGGTATAAGCGAGACGCGTACATGATGCAGCTTGTCCGTCACGTTTTGCGTGCTCTCGTCCGCCGCAAACGCTGGAGTTTTGACAAAGGCTCGATGTAACGTTTCCAGACCTTCTCTACCTCGTCTTTCCCTCTCCAGATCTTGCCTTATCAGATGCAGCACCCTGACCAACGCCTGCTTTCGCCGTTCGCGATTCATCGCCAGCGTAACGTGCTCGGCGTAGAAATCCGGCAGCAATTGTTCCGCGTTCGTCACATCGTGATTGTCCATTCGGCGTACGAGATTTTTCAGGATCTCCAGATCCTGCGACACATTGCAACTACGCACGGGCGTCAGCAAGCGATCGGCGCTCTGAGAAAGCACATTCCAAAGTGAGGCGTTGAATTACTACTCAGGGCCGATGAATATAGATGCAGTAGAATATAAATGAATATAATAGATAAATGAAAAGATTGAAAAGAACATGGCCCGGGCCCGGGGCCGTGCAGGGGGCGTGTAGTACTCTGTACTGGGTAATTATTTACAAAAAGACCGCACCCGCCAATGACCTTGTCCTTGACGTATGTTGTCAAGGTCACTCTCCTGAGTGACCTTCAGAAGTTTTTAGCCGGCGGTCATTATTCGTTAAAAAGTTATTAACAAAAAAAGTTTTGAAAATATAACAGTTATTTTGAGTGCTAATAGACATAAATGACTAATATTTATGTGGCAATAGTACATGTATATGAACGAAGGAAAGTTAGTTAAAGTAGCGAATTGTTGGTATATTGAAAGAAAAGTTAAAGCAGAGAATAGAGAGTATGTGCTTCAACTTACAAAGCACATACTTGTAAAGCGCTTCACTAACCTATAGGTTTGACTATAGGTTTGACAACATATGTCAAGGTCAAGGTCGTTTATGCCTTTCAATACTCAAAATAACTGCTATATTTTTCAAACTTTTTTGTTTATAACTTTTTAATAAACAATGACCGCCGGCTAAAACCTTCTGAAGGTCACTCAGGAGAGTGACCTTGACAACATATGTCAAGGTCAAGGTCATTGGCGGGTGCGGTCTTTTTGTAAATAATTACCCTGTACTGTACTGTAGTTCTCTCCCCCTGGTTATACATTCGTAAATCGTATTATACCTGCTGCAGTCGCGGAGCGAGCGCCTGCAAGTGCGTCAAGTACACGTTGGCGAGGTCCTTCAGGGCGCTCAGTCGATCCTCCTCGAGCAGTTCCATCTGCTTCGCGCCCTTCCTCATCGTGCCCTCGTACTCGAGCCTGGCCCTCTCGGCTCTCACGCTGACCGTGTAGAATTCGGTGTCCGCTCGGCGCGACGAATCTTCAGCCTTCCTCCGTCTAGCCTCGAGCTTGCTCGCTTCCTTCTCCGTCATGTGGTGACTCGCCGATCTGTTGTTGCTCTGCTGGCTCTGACCGATGGTCTGTAGCCGCGCCAGATCCTGCAGCCTCTCGTTCTCGCGCGCGCACGCAAAGCTCTGCTTTTTGTTCTTCGCCGCTATTCCGCGCCATTCCTGAAGCGACTTGGACGCCTTGTCCACCGAGTTTTCGATGCTCTTCCTCGACCGGCCCTGCGTCTCCGCTACGCCCACCTGCACACGAGACACAATAATACGCGTATAACCGTCTACCGTCTCATCCTTTCGTTTCTCGATCACGAGTCCGAGTAATATATGCTTTTTTTAAACATATATTTCACCGCAAGAGATGTACGCAACAGCTCGTAACGTGTGTGTTCTACGGCCGCGAGTCGTCGAATCTCATAATAGTCATAATATTAATATTAATATTGATATTGTCTGCGGAGTAGTATATATGTCGCAGCCTTATTGCAAAATCAGCCTTTTTGCAATAAGGCGCCCTTTTGCGATAGCACTTAAGACTTCCCAATAAGACTGATCACTGAACGCACTTTAGGCTTTTTGGCACACATGGGCTGGTGCTAGGCTAGGCACTTTGCAAAAAGTCGAAAATGCGTCAGTTTTATTAGAAAAACGATCAATGCTTTCGCAAAAGGGCGGCGTTTTGCAAAAAGGCTATAGCCTTATTGCAAAAAGGCTGATTTTACAATAAGGCTGCGACATATACATATGTATTATATGCGTAATCTCGTGTACCTATGTCATCCATGCCAAATTGTCATCTTAATAATATATTTGCGATTCAATACGCACTTTTCGCCAGCGAAATGTAATTCGTAAGAGATGAGAGAGAGAGAGATAACGTGCTCAGGGTAAATTTTCCTCGCGCGCAATCTCCGCGATTTTAATAATTGTTTAATAATTAATCATCGTTTCGCAACGCGACACGCGACGCGACGCGATGTTGCGTAAGTCGACGCGGTTGCGCGCGTCCAGTCTCTTCGTCTCTTCCACGCGGTCATCACAAGCTTCGTACGATTATAAAAGCACCATAATCTTCCTATAATAATATATTGACAAGAGACTCACTCTTGTGACTTACTCTGAGCGGTTTAGCGAGTTGTTCGCTTAACGCGATGCCCCATAGCCGGTGGGCTTCCGCCGCAGCCTCCATCTCCTCGCCGACACACCTCCATGCCTCGTTCACACCTCCGTTGCTATTACCACCTGCATTACGAAAGAGAAGATCGTGATCCGTACTCGCAGGAGATGATATTGCTTGGGCACCGCCTATCTCGCAAGAGAACGCGCCGCGCCGCGCTCTCCCATTCTCATCGATAGATACTTATTTGCCACGCTCGAAAAGTGAAAAGATAAGCCCCATAGGGGTCTCGTAGGGACCTGATTAACTGATTGTGAGAGAAAGAGAGCAAAGGTTCTTACTTCAAAATCTAAATTTGAATAAAGGTAATCTAATGAGATAACTCACTCTTATTGTATATCTTTCGCGAGTAAAACTCGCATCGAATCTACCTACAAAATATACGATATATGTATAAATGTATTGTAATTATGTAAGGTGTAGATTTTCAATAATAATTGCGATGAAAGAAAACGTTAGGATGCTTTCTTATATACTTATCAAGTCAAATCAAGTTTTCGCTAAAGAGATATTCTGGATACTAACTCTCTCATCTCACTCATCTTATTATAAATAAATGTAATTGCAATTATCACGTATAATTATATTATTAATTGAATGTAATAAGTACCGACGCGATGGATGCAACGGCATAAAACGTGTACCGAAAGAAAGAACCGATTCGACAATCACCTTGATCCTTGGCGCAAGCCTTTGTAAGTTTGCTACTAAGTTTGCTGAGTCCTTTCGCGTACGTAGCTTCCAGTTCGGCTCTGAAACATATATTTTCGCATTTTCCTCATTGAAAAATCGCACCGCGCAAATGACGAACGATGGAAAGGAAACGTTTAAATACCTTTCGTGAAGAATCGATGCCAATTCCTTGCAAAAATCGCCTCCTTGTTTGACGTACCTTCGCACGTCCTCGAAGCCACCTTGTCCTCCCTGCACGTGACAAGAAGGAAATTAAAAAGTTGCGCAACCATGAGACCCTTGCATACTAATTGTATAAAAAAAGGGAAGCCAGAAAGGTATAAGAAGAGGATTTTACAAAAGCGTTCCATTTCGCTATCCTTGAATCTAGATATTTTCTCATTGCAATAAACCCGATAACACCCAATTAATATACATATATTTCATATATTTAGCGATATCGCCATAAAATCTCTTTATAACATCATTAAATGTTGTAACATAACAGTAAAAAGCGTTGTATTAAAATTCAAAAGGAGAATTTCTATTACATATAATAAAACTTGAAGAGAGAGAGAGAGAGGGGAGAGAGAAAAGTGTTACTTGTAAAAATTCGATAATAAAAGAAATACGCATTAAGTAAATCAATTTACACTGATTATGAGTTATCAAGTTTGATACAGTATAACGTTTAATTATAATGACCATTGCGATAACAGAATTATATGTATTTTATCATTATATATGTATATGTATATGTATGTAAATATGTATGTATACAGTATAATATAACATGTGCATGGGCCTTGCATGTGCGCGTGAATTTTCTCCCCCTTTATTTTCTCATTATTAAATTCTTTTGTATCTTAACGGGCGCACCGTTTTCAACTTGGATAACATTGCCGCGTATCTTGGGGAAAGGAAGCTTCTCTTTTCCAAGACTCCCGGAAGTTGCAGAAATGATAAAATCGTAAAACACCAGCTATAATGGAAAGGCGTTTGTTCGCGCGCGATAAACGTTCCCGCGGCTATCGGATATCGTACTTCTTTTCGTTTGCCGCGCCAAGGTGACTGACACTTGATTCGATTTAATGCCTAATCATAGCCCGCAGCACTCGGTGAAAGCAAGCGTTGACTCGCTAGGCTTTGAGGAAAGTCGAAAGAGCTGTGTGCTAATTAGCTAGGTAGGTATGTATACTCCTAAGATAAATTTTTATATATAACACGTATATACAATCGTACATACCACGTATACATATAAACGTGTAGAGGACTATAACGGAAGAAAACAAAACTGTCGATAGTCATCGCGAGTTTGTCGAATTGTTTAGTTCATCGATCCATTGGATGGTACGTTCGCTCAAATAAGATTTCGTTCGCCAATAACGGAAATCACCTTTCTACGGAGCTATTAGAGCATGGCGATTGGCGTGTTAAATACGACTGATAATTGTCAGTTAAACGAATTAGTTTCTACGTCAGCAGTTCTGATGCAGACTGTTGACATATTACATGAATCGTTAGCGTCAACAAATAACGTAAAAATAAAAAGCAGAATAACATCTAAATCAATTTCAAACGACGGAATGTCGTTATAATTCGCCAGTTTTGTTAAGTACCGATTTTTCGCTGGAAAAAATATTTCTGGGTGAGAAGGAGTCATCGATGCAAACCCGACGTTTGATCATAATGTGCAATCATGTTGTGTAATATCTCTCTAGATGTAAGTGGTAATAGTATAGAGTAGTAGTAGTAGTAGAGACGCTAAACCGGCAAGGATACTACATTTCCGTGTGTCTGCATACTCTTGCGATTATAGCGCGTACGAGTTATGCAAGACGTTAAAAAGTCGCACTGTCTTAAAATCTTAGAAAACGAGTCGGCAATAAAGTTGAGATATTTCTAATAAATTCGGCGCGTCTTCTTCAAATGTGATTGACAATTTTCCAATCGTTGACATAGGTCTTTTCGTCGCGTTCTTCTTCCACCTGGTTTTGCAAATTGGATATTTTCTTGTCGTTGTTATGATAATCGAATCACGTATCGGCTAATGCGCTTTTGCTATTGACGATTTCAGATTTCGGTTATTGTTTAGACTTTAGAATCAATATTATCGATAAAAGTTCTTTTTAAAAAGATTTCAATCAGAGAGAGAGAGAGAGTAGAGAATATGTTTAATGAACAAAGTGAGAGACAACTCCCAATAACCTGATAATTTTCCCTGATGAATCATTATGTAGTATCTTTTTATCTGTATGGAAAGATTAAGAGTTTTGTATACACAAAGTACATCATTTATCTTTATGAATTGGAATTACTATTTGTAATTTTTACCGTGAATGTTAAATAACTGCACAACTTCGAGAGATATATCTGCGTAATAATTAATATTCGCAACAATACGCGTCGTTTAAAGTAACGCAATAAAACCTCACGTTAGATTTGTGCATATATTATTATTTAAAAAAAACTATGCGATCTAATATAGACATGGTCTATTTTTAACACGACTAACAAAATGACAGAGCAACTTTCTACAGACTCGATTCTAAATTCTACCGAAACAAGCATTTCTTACTTGCCATTTACAATTTACATTTACATTTTTACATCTTCTCAGCATTTCGTCAAGAACGAGCGATAACGCCGGGCGACAATTGCATCTAATTATAATTATTAGATATATTAAGAAACGCACAATTCTGACACTTTACTTTACGCTCGGTATATATTTCATATTGAAAAACACGACAGTTACTAGTTTTATTCTAAAGATTATAGACTGAAAGATTTCTACATCAGCTTGTCGTATACATATCGCGTGTGTTACGGGCATTGTTGGGACAATCTTTTACAATAAAAAATTAATACGATGTTTGAAAATTAATAAGCTCACGACAAAAGCTGATGCCCGTAACACACGCGATAAAATGGGATATTGATGTAATGAGATAAATGTGTGAGTGTGTGTATAAGAAATTTCTAGAGTCGGCGACATGGCGAAAGTTGTAATTGGTTCGGTCAGCGAATCGATAAAATGTCACATGGGGGAAACAGGTTCATTCGCCGCTATATCCACAAGTTCGCCTCGAATCTTTTTCACGCTTGCCAGACAGCAATTTGCCTTGAGTATTATAGCTTTCTCGTTTCGTTGCAGCGTTGTAACGTACCTGACCTAATATCGTAAATTATCTAGCAAGTACCAAACTCTGACCAGATGGCAATAATTAAATGTTCAACGATCAATGACCGATTCGCCAAGTGGCATATTCACCGTGTCAATCGTGTCATAACGTTAAAAAGTGCCATCGTTCGTGCCATGAGCATTAAGAGACAATGAAATCCTAGTCTATAACCGAATCTATAGTCGGTCTATATGCGTAACAAAGTCCATCGTGGAAATCTCTACCCCTACTCGGGTAGAGATAAATGGAGAAACGTTCTTCTATTTTTATAAATAGAATACTCGCATGTCGCGCGAGATATCAAAAATGAATATTTTTTGAAAGATTTTCTCAATATTTCTAACAACAGAATAAAAATAAAGAATTTTGATTGGTTGATAGAAGTTTATGCGTTATGCATTATGCGTTATGCAAAAGTCTGTGCTCCATCCTTTAATTTGTTAATTTTTCAATAAAAATGCAACAAATCATGAAAGTAATGATGGAGAAATGCGAAGCAATTAAGGATCAATCGTTTTATGTTGGATATACTTGCAGAAGACTGTGGAAAATATGTTTTTCCAAGAAAATGAGTAATTTTTTAAATAAAATATCATACAAAATTAATTATACGAATGGAGCGATTGAATATCCCAATAGAGCAAGCGAGAAACAATTATTCTACTAAAAATCAATAAGAAAATGTTGATAAACTCTTTGAGATATAGTTATAAACAATAGAGCTGTAATGCAGGGTGTAACGAAAAGGTTGTCCGCTACTTTAAGGGTGAAAAGTATCACATCAAAATAATGAAAACAGTTCCTATCAACCTAGGCTCGCAAATGATCTCCTACCGAGTTATAGGCATTACAACTTTTGAGCTTAAACTGTTGTTAAAATTATTAAATGAATACAAACAATATTCAATGTAACTTTCAACTTCTTCTTTAATTTTTGTACGTATTTTGACAACTTAAAACGTATTCTGTTCGTTAATAAACCGAATTTAAGCTCAAAAGTGTAATGCCCATAACTCGGTAAGAGATCATTTGCGGACCTATGTTAATAGGAATTTTTTTTTATTATTTTGATGTGTATACTATTCACCCTTAAAGTAGCGGACAACCTTTTTGTTTTACACTCTGTATAAAATATGTATGCCGTTATATCTCACAACAAAATGGACAAATAACGCGTGCTCGTAACAGCGAATGCGATTGTAAGTACCTGTGCATTCACGGGTAACGGTCGAGATGAAACGAGTTGGTGTAACTATCCTATGTGTACCTATTACCAATTCGGACGGCTAAAAGGTTAATCGATACAGTCGATTATAGTAGGTTTGTCGATGACGACAAACGGGCGTGCACTTGCAACAGGTGGTTCATTTCCACTCGCCTCGTCTCGCAATGGACAGGTGCGCCAGTCAATGACCAGTCGCCACCGAATTAATCTATTACAGCGCACTTTACGTGAATAAAATAGAAGCATATAAGCGATCTAGCATTCCCGAAATAATCATGATATGTATTGTATGATATATGTTACCTATATGTAACTACAAATTGAGGCGCTCGCTCGTTGGCACTTGGCTCACTTTTATTGGCCAATTCAATAATAATTAATTTATTCGCGCGTCCAACTCATTTTAAACGCATTTACCTAAACGAGAAATTTACCTAATACGAGAGTCCGGTCAAAAAAAATATATATATTTATACGGCGCAACTATGTAAAGCCAACCGCTCGTATTAACGCGAACGTGCCAGTCGCTCAATGCGAATATCTCACTCTCCTTCTTTAATGCGAGACAACGCGTGCGAACTGCGAATTCCTCCGAATGAGGGGGCTTGGGGGAGGGGGCTTGTCTTTTATATCTCGTTATATCGGAGCATTCATCTATACATATTTATCGTTAAACAAAGGAACTTTCATCATCACAAGCGTTTCTTTCTGACTGTGAATCAACCTGTTCTGATTGTGACCATCAACCTGTTAAATTGTCACGCCCTAATTTGTAATAATACCACACAAGTACATAATCAGAAATGCACACGATAAAATGCAGATACAAATGCATTTCACCCGTATCCTACGCAACAATTAGTTTGCGCGGTATCGTCTAGTCTAGGGCACGGAGCTTTTACGATTAATTGAAGCTAAAATAATGGATCGTAAGCAAAACAGAATTTGCGTTGAGCATTCGATAGACCTTAACGAAAATTATTGACCGTCGCAACAATTGTCGTATATCGATCAATGTTGCTCGATGCCAGCTAAATTGCCCGAGATATTTCTAAATGTAAGAAGTGAGCGAAAAACAGTTTATTTCGCTTTCATACTGACAATTTTTTGTTCACGGCGCGCTCGTGAACGAATGATACGTCACATGTATATGTATATGTATGTACAGCTTCGTATCGTCTATTTTTATAGTGCACGGAGAGTTTTATCGGCTCCTGTGCCACGCTATCGAAAAACTCGCGGTCAAATATAGCTACAGTCGAGTCTCTAAATACACGGAGAAAATTTTATATTAAATTTTACTATGGTGCCGCACCGACTGCGGACCATCAAGGAGCACAAGTTTAAATGCTATAGTCTCATAGTAAAATTGCTATGGCCATAGCATTAAATGCTATGGTCACAGCATTTAATGCTATAATTATAGCTTCGTAGCATTAAATGATAGGGCCATAGCAATTTTACTATAAGACTATGACATTTAAACTTGTGCTCCTTGATGGTCCGCAGTTGGTGCGACACCATAGTAAAATTTGATATAAAATTTTCTCCGTGTACGCTTACAAGTGCATGTGATTTTCAGGACACATGAGAACACATAGGGAAGGCGGTCAAGTCTTGTGCACGTGCGCACGCGCGCGTGTGTTTGTGTGTGTGTGTATGAAACAAAGTCGGCTATTTTCTCCGCGTAACTTTCCCACACTTTCCATACACTTTGCTCTTGCGACTGCGAGGCTCCAAGGCATGTTCGTGCCTGGCCGATTAGCGCCATTTCTCTTGGACAGTCGATAAATCTCTCGATTGGACAAGCAGCCAAGTAAAATTTCAACTCGGGGAAAGCAGAATTGGAAAACGACAAACGACATTTTCGACATTGACGTTATCTCGATCATATGTAATTATATTTGTAAATTAATTATTAAACATTAGCTCATATTGATTTTTCAAGATTTACATTTCTTGGTTTTTATATTTTTATAGAGTTATACTAGAGGAAAGTCCCCTATTATGAGATAGGATTCCTAATATGAGATAACGGGGTTTCTTTTAAAATATTAGGCCCTATCTGGGCCTATTTGTTTAAAAGAAACCCCGTTATCTCATATTAGGAACCTATCTCATAATAGGGGACTTTCCTCTATATCTAACAAGATTTACATTTTATGTACCTATACAAAGTTTCACACGAAAATTTCAGTAAAAATTTATCGAGAAAATATCGAATCTCTCGACAAACGTGTTCGAAATAAACCTTTCGGTACATTATAGAGAGAGATAATTAATAAGAACCATGCAGGGTGTCACAAAACGGAAGAAAAAATATGTTCCATATGCATGACAAATCCGCGTAAATAACGTGATGATGATTTGATAGATGAACGAAAAGCATTCTAAACGCTTTAAAAAAAGTCTATTATGGTGAAAACAATTTTCGATGAAAATAACGTCATCGCTAACAGCAGCATCTGGAAAGTCTCTCGTAAGAACGAAATGCGTCACGACAAAGCGCGCAAATATACTTTAATTTAATAGTCACGCAATACTTCTATGCCCTGTGTCGCTGATTTATCGCGCGTGCATCTCTTAGTCTCGTCGAAATGGCTACTTTGTATTTGCTGTAAAATATCCGTGAAAACGTGGAAATATCGTGTAGATATGCCCATCAACGAACGTGCTATGATCAGTGAAGATCAACATGTCAAGCATTTGCGTGACTTACGAAGAAAATTTTTTTTCTTCCAACATTCCGCAATAAAACATATCTATAAGAGATACATCTTTTGAATTTTCGCGTTACGTTCATTCGTTACTATCACTCCGTTTTGGACTTTCATTGAAATCTATAAAATCGATTAGTGTACGTCTCACATTCTCTCTTATTTAAAAATCTTACTTCATACTTGTGGTCTTATTCATTGCAAGCGCGACGTCCCCCTCCCCCCCCCCCTCCCCCCCCCCCCCCCGCGATACGCGAACCATCCGACGTGACAGAAACGATCGCAAAGTGGCATATTTAAGTAATAGAATACGGCCAATATTCCGAGCAATATTTGGGTGTTAATAAAAAAATAATAATTTTTTAAAAATATATGTTTAATTAGCTAACGTTTCGACCTAACTTGGTCTTCCTCAGAGCATAAGATGGTATATTACATCTAAGAAATTTAATATAAAGACAAAAATTAAAATAGAATAAAAATAACCGTTGGAGTTCACATTGAAAAAAAACAATCATTGTCGAAGACAATATAACGCGTTGGAGAAAACAGTCAAATTTACAAAGGTCAAAGTCATATTCGAAATTATACGCTGTCACGGTAAAAAATTTAACAGAATTCATGATTACCGAAAAGATCGGAGTCGCAGTCAGCGAGAACATATGCTGATTTATGATGCAGTTTCTGCATATCGGAAACAATGGTCTTCAATAGGTAGTAACAATGCTCCTCGTCGGAGATCACCGATGTAAGTCCGTGATTGAGTGGAAGTAGAACTCAAAGTTACCATTGAGTACAAAGAAAATCGTTCTCTTAGTTTTTTAGACCTTAGACTAATCGTCAAGGATAATAAAATCATTACGGATTGGTTCCACAAAAAGACGTTTTCAGGCAGATACTTATCCTTCTTTTCTAGCCATCCGATGCAACAAAAGCTAGATACCGTTTATAGCTTCGTGGACAGAGCGTGGACAGAGTTGTCTCACCCTTGTTTTTTCAACAAAAACTTATCATTTATCGTTGATATGTTACTTGACAATGGATATCCTGTTGACCTGATATTTAGACATCAATATCAATTTGAGAATCGAGAAGCTCCAATTCAATAAAAGTCAATCTGCGAGTGAGAATAATAGTGATAGCAATATCAAAGACTCAGAACAAAAAAAGAGGTTTATAGCCCTTCCGTATCTTAAATCTGCCTCCGAAATCATCGTGGCTGCAGTGGACAAATCAAAGCTATCCATAGGCTACAGAATTCTCAATAAACTCAACTCAGTATAATCAGGGTACAGAAGGACAAGAATTCCTACTTTAACAATATCTAATAATGTAATATATAAAATTTGTTGCAATAATCGAGGTTTATTTTGACATTCTGAGTGAGCTCTCTAGCTTTAATTATATAAACATTGACTTTGCGATAGCGCCATCTGACATACAGTTCGCACTTGTCGTTAGTATAGCATTATATCCTCGCTCCGATAAACATCGTAACTGTAATGCGCTTCACAACAGGGTACGGCGACCACTTATGTGTAAGTCCATCTTTTTTTACTTTACTCAAAGCATAATAATGTTATACGTTTAGTAGAATATTAAAATTCCCATATTGACACACAGTTGCCACTAAGGATGGTCACAAGTACTTCTTAAAAATCTTTGAGTTCTACTTCCACTCAATCACGGACTTACATCGGTGATCTCCGACGAGGAGCATTGTTACTACCTATTGAACACCATTGTTTCCGATATGCAGAAACTGCATCATAAATCAGCATATATTCTCGCTGACTGCGACACCGATCTTTTCGGTAATCATGAATTCTGTTAAATTGTTTATCGTGACAGCGTATAATTTCGAATATGACTTTGACCTTTGTAAATTTGACTGTTTTCTCCAACGTGTTATATTGTCTTCGACGATGATTGTTTTTTTCAATGTGAACTCCAACGGTTATTTTTATTCTATTTTAATTTTTGTCTTTATTTAATTTCTTAGATGTAATATACCATCTTATGCTCTGAGGAAGACCAAGTTAGGTCGAAACGTTAGCTAATTAAACATATATATTTTTTAAAAATTATTATTTTTTTATTAACACCCAAATATTGCTCGGAATATTGGCCGTATTCTATTACTTAGCTTTTGTTTCGGACGAGCGATAATACGTTCTCTTTATTGTGGCATATTTAATTAACGATGCAGCAATAAGAGTCAGTCTACAATATTGCAGGCTCGATATTCCAAATACTTACTCTCTACACAACTAAGCAGTCTCTAACGATTTCTGCCAGTAATTTTAACAAAATTAAGATTATTCGAAATTCAGTGGCGTTTTAGTACTTGAATATACGCGTGGCACGCGCGCGCGGGTGCATGTATATTCCGCATCCGGAATTCGCTTTAGAATAATTGTTAAAGCGTCAATGTAGCACGCGTACAGCTATCGATTACGTTTTTTAGTCTCGTTCGTTCATTCGTATCTATCTTTCCATTTCTTTCATTCTTTCTAGCTTTCAAGAGCATCATGTTTGGTCGTAGGATAACACAAGTTATCCTATGACAACTGCACAAACGTGTCAGAGATCCTAGTAATGAGAAAGAAGCAACAAGAGCGCAAAGTACCTCGTCGGACTCGTAGGTCTGCAACAGATGAGTCGAGGCCATTAACCCTCTGATTGACCCGAGCATTCTCCTCTTAATCAGACCGCTTTTCCCACCGTGGTCCCTCGACGCTTCAGCATCACCGCTGGTCCCCGCCATCGCCATCGTTACTGTTGGCGCCGGCGGCGTCGTCGTCGTTGTCGTCGTCGTTGTCGTCGTCATCACCTTCATCTCGTCGTTCTCCGTCACTCGCGAGTATAGCTTATCCATGCTAAAAGACCCTGGCAGCTGCAAACTCGTCCTATTGTTCTCCAAAATATCGTCCGAACTGGCCGTCTTTCTTCGCAGGTTGCCGCACAATCTTCTCGCATCATTTGCCGACGTCTTTCCCGAATCGGGCGACATTGCTGACATTGGCCTCTCGATATCATCGGAAACGTTCACCTCCTCCGACACCGACGACAGACCAAACTCCTCCACCCTAGTGATCGAACCAGACTCCTGGGTGCGAGCCCGCGTCAGATCGTAGAAGCCACGCTGCTTGCTCTTCGATGTTCGCGCGGGAGTGGCACGATTGCTTCGCACCTTGATGCGAGAATTTTTCTCGATAAAACATCGATCCAGGTAAAATAAAAAAAATTGGCGCAAGTTAGAAAACCCACCGCTTTTGCGCGAGAAATTTCAATCGCGAGAATTATAGGTAACCCGTGCATTTTCTTCGTTTCAAATCTTACAATGCATGGCCGAGGTATGTCGACAAGTCGGAAATCTTGGAAACTCGTATCGCGTTATTTAATCTAAACCTAAACTTTATATACTGTGACTTTATTAAGTCGGTATTTGTTACGATCGAGTGTATTAGGATCCTCGGAAACATGTAATGTAAAGAAATTAAATTGAGAGCAAAGCAAGTCTATAATTTACAAGGTCCAGTTCAAACGTCGTACTTAAAACGATGAGTTATACTTATAAAATATAAATTATCAACTTCGCGCTTCTCAACCGCGAATTTCACGCTCTGAATTTCATATCGAGCAGCGCAACCAAACATTATAGTTAAGACTGACTGACTGATGATTTAAGCAACTCGGCTGATTCTAAAAATTTTATCAGTAGGGGAGACCGGGGCTAAACCGTCAGTTTTTCTTCGGTGCCGATTTTTAACAACAAAATAAATAATTTTAGTTAAATGTGGTATACCATTGTAAAGAGTGAACCTTTAGCTACAAAATTTATATAGAAAATTTTTGTCTATAACGTCGCTTTGTTTAACCGATATAGAGCAAAAACGACAACGGTGGAAAAATCGAAATCTCAACAATGCCGGGGTGAAATCGTCACTCCATAAATACATAATTCCGATTATGAAAACTGATAGGATACATTTTATTAATTATTTGGTAATAGAAAAATGTAAACATTTATTAATTAGTGTTAAAAAATTTTATTATTTTGTGTTTTTGTGTGTGTGTACGGATTCTATAACTCAAGAACTAATCAACCAAATATTAAAGAAAAATATATGAAATAGAGGTAGAAAAGACTGAAAAATATAATAAAATTATAAAATTTGCCAATATTATAAAAGTCCACCCCGGGTGCTTACTGACGGATTAGCCCCAAACACAAGTTTCAGGTTTGATCGCCCACGAAATATTAGACATCAACGATAATGAAAAAACTACACTGGATTCGTGTTCAGCATGCATTACTCTTTATAATCGCGTACCTCGAGATTTGGAGAGCAAATATTATTGCAGATATCACAAAATTTCCACGCGCAGAAAATTTCACCTTTATCTTCCGAAAACACGTTTGCCCTCGTAAAAATCATAACACGGCAGGTAACCTGCCGAAACTCCGTTGGTCACATGGGTACCATAAGCAGCGTTTACAATGTTAATAGCGAGTTTGCACAATATACAGGTTCCGAGATATTTGATTTGACGGTTTTACCCCGTAGACGGTTTAGCCCCGGTCTCCCCTATATTATAAAGACCGTTTATACTATACGTTTAAAATCATCGTCGAGAATCAGATTAAAATTTTCGAAAACAAAATGCGGGTGCATTTCTAATTTTATCAATCATCTTTACTTTCGATCAATTTTAACTATAGGGTTTACTTATTGTTAGTTGTGCCAAGATTTCGTTTTATTTCCTTTTCTCTTTTAATTTTTCGGCACTACCTCGGGACTGAGCGCGCCGACCGCTTGCAACTTGGCGTGCCTGTTGACCACCTGGCCGATCCTCGTCTTCTCTTCTCGCAACCAGCTCCGCATCCTGCCCCAAGCCTTGCCCAGTCGTCGCTTCTGCAGCCTCAGTCGCTTGCTGCGGTCCGAACCGCCGCTCTCCGACAACGCCGCCTCCTCGCCCGCGCCGTGCGGGCACTCGGGATCTGAGTACGAACCCGACATCGACGCTATGCCGGCGTCGTAACCATCGCTGTCCGACGCGCCGTAGCTTCTTCTGCCAGATTTGAGCGATCTGGTAGAACGTTTCATCCGATCGCGTTGTTGATTCTTCTTTTCAGGCGAAACTATCGTGTTCGCAACTTTTTGCGAGTCTTCCTGTTCGAGATCGGTATTGGAGATCGGCACCTCTTCCTCTCGCGATTCGTTCGAAGACACGTCCTTGCGCGCTCGTTTCGGCACGTCGTAAGGATCCTGACGAACTGCCGGTAACGAGGATTCGCCCGAATTTATTTTTATTTCCTTATCACAACCGGGTCGTTCCAAGGAAACTCGATTACTTTCCAGGATGACGCTCTTAGGAAAGTCGTACAACTGATTTCCCGACGAGTCAGCTTGATCGCTCGTGTCGACCTCCAGAATAACAATCTCGTCGCCGTTCTCGTCGTCGTCGTCGTTCTCGTGAAAATTCTCATCGGCGCGTAGAAAGCTGAAACTGATCGTCGGCACTCCATCGGCGTCTGTCTTCACCGTCGTGGTAGCGTTTAGTTCCATCGTAGTACTGTGTCTCTTCTCATCCCGAGCCCTCTCGTCCACACGGTCCACGCGGTCCACGCGGTCCACGCGAGACTCGGCGGCGCGGGCGGGATTGCCGGGATTCACTCGGAGTCCTCGGAGATTGTCCGAGACGCGGACTCGACTCACGACGGCATCCGCTCGTGAACGGTCGCTCCGCGATGACACCCTGCCAACGCTGTCGGAAGACAGGAAGAGTCCTCCAGATCGAGCCGACGCGGACGTCGCGGTCGCGTCTTTCTCCGAACACTCGACGTCCTTCGAAGACCAGATTCTCGTGGGACTATCTCTCTCCAAGGACTTGGCCGTCGTATTTTCCTCGACGAACCTCATTTCCATCTCGTTCTCGTCGTTCTTGTCGCGTTCCGCCTCCTCATGGAACTCATGACAATGCACGATAATCGGCATCGGGACATCGTACCACGTTGCCGTTGCGACACTCGCGACGCCACTGCTCAAGGTAGAACTCTTCGCGGGGGTCTTCAGACCTGTCAAAACGTGCCGCATCTCGTTCATCTTTCCGCTCTATTATATATATATATATATATCTATAATCTCTATATCTATATAGAATATCCTCCCTTCTTTCTTGGTGACCGCTCACGTTTGACCGCGAATCTTCTAAAATCGATTCTTCGGCTCGAATCTCAGCGTTCTCTTCTTCTTCTCTCCGTTTGCCGTAAGAGATGACGGTCGAATCACGACGGACAATAACCATCAGGTGAAACGTGTTTCGGAAATGTGTGCAGCGCTGTTATCGATAACGCATAGGAAGAACTGCTCGTTAGTCGACGCAACGTCCAAGTCTCTCCTTTCTTATCTTCGAACGAAGAGAAAAGTCTTTCGATCTTGGACGTTAAATTTCGTTGATCCGTCAGTGGAAGCGACCGCGACGATGCATGGTGTCGATCGAGATCAGTTTAAGTACTTTGTTACTGCATTCGCGATGAGAGTGAGATTCGAGTAATTAATACCCCGGTCCCCGATTAACATCCCACGCTGCATGACTTGGTTGGTGAAGGATCTGAATTATTCTTATTGTTAGTACAAAAGTAGTCGCGTGTAATTATAGCCCGACAACGATTCCCGATGGCACTTTTAAGGCATATATCCTCTATTTTGCGTTACGCAAACATGCGTTTTTCTTTAAGTACACCTGCAGTGTACGCACAAACTTGTACATCACACAAATTACCTCAACGCATAATACATAATTATATTCTACATGTTCTATCTGTCACAAGTCGCGCGAGATCGCTTTCGTTTCGCGCGAGGTTCGCGCCCTATCCGATTGTGCTGCGTTTCGCAAAATTTGCTTATCGAAGGAATAGTCGGCGACATCTAAATATTCCTGTATTCCATATTCGGCAAATTTATATTATACCTATACAAGAATAAGAAGAGTAGCTATAAAATTGTAAGCCTCGAAATTCCCACATCTTGCATCTACCGCGTTCCAATTGTGTTCGTTACAATTTTCTGCATTCTATACATCTATAGATCTATACATATGCATCACACGTAATTATGCGTATCGCCAAGATATCTCTTGCGTCCTATAACTTGGCTCATAGGAAGAACACTGGACGAGAAGCCTCAAGTTTCTCCGATAAATTCTGAGCCGACCAAGTTCTGACCAATTCCGTCGAATCGGCTACAATCGTCAACTTTTTTTGTTCGTCGATCGCGTCAATTATAGATTCGTTATAGATCGCGGCAAGAAGTTTGGTGGAATTTGGTAAGTACCGCGATTAACAGGAGATATGAAACGTATAACCGTACGATGCGTGACGTGGGGAAAAAAAGTAGAACGACGCGACGTTTCGTTGCAGTTGCAGTTAGACCGGGAGCCAGATACGCACTAGTGAATGAAAAAAAATGACGTCTTTGCGTCAGTATGGCGAGTACTCAGAGACGCCGAAACGGTATGGCATGTTCATATTTGTTGATAAACAATTAAAATCTATAAACCGGGAGCCAGCGACAAAAATCATGTATGATCGGTATCACGACGAAGCTTTTTAGGACGATAGCCGGTGTCATGGAACATGCGGAGAGCTAGATTTTAATTGTTTATCAACGAATATGAACATGCCATACCGTTTCGGCGTCTCTGAGTACTCGCCATACTGACGTAAAGACGTCATTTTTTTCACTAGTGCGTATCTGGCTCCCGGTCTAAGTGGTGCAACGCTTCGCGACGCCGCGCCGCGCGCTGTGGAATCGACGCGACGGCGTATACGCGGTATACGTATATGTACATTCAACGATCTCCTGCAGATCGAGAATGCCGACGACACGGTGACGGGATAAACAAAGTGGCGTTGTGTAAATTTACCATATCTTATACGTTGAATTTCGCGTTGCTCGTCTCTTCGATTGGTCTATCTGCTCTACCATATTTCGAATTTTGAGTCATCGGCTTGACTCGCGCTCGCGCGACGCGACGTCCGCGTCGCGAGAGCGATGGAGAACGGCTGAAGAACGGTGTCGCGGTTTTGCCCGCTCGGCCGCGGCCGCTCGTCCGCTCATACGGCTCATACGAGAATTATAAGCACGTGCGCGTACATAATATACGCCCACAAATGTATACGTATATACTATATAATGTACGAACGTTTTATTCGAGCGCAAGCCGCGACGTCGAGCACGTCGAGCACGTCGAGCACGGAAGCAGCGGATGGATGACGTACGGGGCACGATGCACGATGCACGATCACGCGCGCGTACTGAGCCTTCGCCCTTCACGAATCCAAACGAACGACGCCACGACACTACGATGCCACGCCGCAGTCGCACGTCGCACGTCGCACCGTCCTCAGTCTCGGTGTTACGTATTACGTAATTACGTAATTACGCGGAGCCGTATGACGAGCGAGTGTGTAACGGGTGCGCGAGAACGGTGCGCGAAGTACCGCGTTCCAATTCTCTTTGAATATAGTTGTTTAGCCCGTTGTTTTTTCCTCTTATTGCTTCACGCTCTCGTAGCGTATCACGCGCGTGGCAATTGGCGTCACGTCGCGGTCGCGCCCTGAATAGCGCGCTAGGGCCGCGAACGAGACGGATGGCCAGATCGAAGCTCTCAAGTCGCTCAAGATCGATCAATTTCGAGCAAACAAGCAAAAAGCGATGAAGCGATCCCGCTATGACGCCTATGACGCTATCCCCGACTATCCCGAAGCGACGCGCGAGAATTCACGTTCGCGCGTTCGACGCGGAACATCGTAGCTAGATAGCTAAAAAGACCGTCTAGATAACGTCTGGACTAGAGGAAAATGCAGAATGCGCGCGCGCTACATATATATTCTGCATTTTATTGTCAGAAACAAAAGTGCGAAATGTGTTTCGACCGGAAATTGAATACCGACCAAACGCTCTAATTCAATAATCAATCGCTATCCTATGATGATGATTACTCGAATCTTCACTCGAGGATCCTGCAACAATTCGATTTCCGAAAGTAATTTATTCCTAATACGGCGCACTTGTCGTCGATGACGGTCGCGAACAATTTTCGCGCGATCGTCGCATTCTCGCGCGGTAATTCACCGATCACCGATTTTCGATCAATATCTTCCAATATCTTCAAACGGTGTCAAACGACGGCGCGCGGCGCGGCAGAATATCGCGCAAGTTTTCGCAACGTTCGCATCGGAGCGACGCGACGTACGATGACTGTCGCACGACTGCTACTCGCAGTACTCGCACTGTCGGAGACCCGGCCGCCTGATGGAAGCCACGTTATACAATCGCGCGCGGTGAACAATTACGTCCGTATTATACCGTACCGCGTGTACGCACTTAATACGCATACCGCTTTTATCACACAATCGTCGCGAGTTCCGCGCGGTTGCGCGGCACCGTGACACCGCGGCGGAGACGCATCACGCTTGCTTCGTTTTCGATCCCAAGAATCGTCCATTCGATCTCAAATTAGCTAACATAAGATTCCGTCTCCCATTTTATCTTCTTCCCTCCTTCCCTCCTATCCCGACTACCGACACGCGCGATATTAGAATGCGTCGGAACAAAGCGTTCGCTTCAAGAGATCATCCTGCCTTGGTCTTAATTCCCGCGCCACGCGTTTTTCTGCACTTTAAATTTAATTTACGTGTTTCGTTCCTTGCCCTCGCCTCGTATAGCAATCGGAGGAAAATAACTATTAGGGAACAACAAATCTACACATCTTTTTGTCCTTTCTTTACTTTCTTTCGGTTCCTTGTCCCTCTCTCTAATACTTGACGAGATATTTAATTGTTATATACCTAAACCTCTCACATGTGTGCGAGGCGAGAAAGGTTCGTTTGAAAGACCTGATAGCTTTTATATTTCTTTGATACGAAAACTCTTGCACGATATATACGATCGCTTTGCATTCCGCTCTACAAAGTTGTAAAAATTGAGGCCATTCGCCGGCATTCCCACATTTCCCACTGTTGCTCGAGTGAGCAACGCGCCGCGGCGGTATTATCACGAAAACACTGCAGAAACTTTACAAGCCAAAGTTAGTCTCCCTCGCAATTAAAGTTGTCATTTTAATCTTTAAATTTTAAATCACCATATATAATTTCAATTATAATCTTACAATTAGTTAGCATATTTGGCAGCACTAAATATAGGATGTATAAAGACTAAAGAGACGATAAATACACATCTTACACAATAAAGGCAGAGATGCGAGATGCGAGATGCGAGATACGAGATACAAAATACGAGATATGTACCTAATATGGCAGGATATGTAGAGATCGTCGATCTTCTTCATCGGGGGAAAATTCAATGCTAAGAAAGACACGAAAAAGCTGCGCACTAGAAATTTAACGCACTATAACGCTTTCTTTGACAAATAACGCGCACGTGTACGGAGTAATACCGCACTTAAAGTCCAAACACTATAAAAGGGAATTAATCAAAATTTCGTTTTGTTTCGTTTCGTTACATATTTCCTACCGCATATAAGATACCTGAATTCTCTTACCACTGCAACGATCATATGGACAAGACACAAAATCTTTCGAATTTATAGTCTAATTTCGATAACACTATCATAATCGAAACACCATCGTTGACAGGTAGGCACGTAATTGTAAGAGCGTATCGCTCTTATTACACGCGTAAAACGCACATACGTGCACGAGCGTTGCACCGAAGTCACTGCAGCGGTCGCGGACCGTTTGTCGCGCTTGCGGGAACACGAACGAGCGCGGAAACGCGCAAAGTCCGCACCGGAGGGGGAGGGGAGAAAAAGAGAGCGAGAGAGAGAGAGAAACTGGCATGTGCTCCGGCATAACCCCAAAACGAATGGTAACGAGCAGTGGATAGTTTTAAGACGACTAAACGTGCGTTTCTAGGCGGGGGATTACGCAGTTTGTATGCGCAGTGTTTTCTGATCTACGGATTATATTTAGCCCGCCACTCCTTAGCTACTCCGCCAGTATCTCTCGCCTCTCCCCTCTTGCTCGCCGGCATGCCGGCTCGTTCGCCCGTGTCACATAACGAGAGTCACACGTCGCACGTATATGTATACCTACCTCGCGTCGATTCTCCTTGCATTGGGGGCTGGGGGGTAGAGAGAGAGAGAGAGAGAGAAAGAGAGAGAGAGAGAGAAGAGATAAGGCATGTATTGCATCCCCCTTTGTACTTTTGAGAAGAGCTTCAACGCATGTTGTCTCTCTCGAATCCTCTCTTACCTATTTAAAATTAAAAGTTTATCAAGCTTATCAAGTATTTTGCATTAGTGACGAATATTAAATTTATAATAAAATGCACATACCTTCATTCGGAATAAATAAAATAATTGTAATAAAATAACAGCAAAGCTGTTAATAATGATGAGAATATTAGATATTCAAGTTATAATATTAAGCAAAGTATAACTATTGGCGTGCCTAATCAGTAATCTTTATTAAAATCTCTTATCATGCGTGCATGGTATAAATAACCAGAATAAATCAAGCATCGCGCTGTTTTATGCTAAGTAAGCGTTACGTTATCGTCAAAGACACAGTACGTGCATCTTGCGATAAGAATCGATCGTGACAATATTAGAAAGAATTGAAACTCTAGTGACCGCGTATATTTCCATACTATAATACGCGTATATGCAGGTGAATGTTTTACGAAGTCATACGGGCTTTTTACAAAATTTTAAGCACATTTGACTGCAAGAGAGTCGCATTCGTCGAAAAGTACATTTTTATATCTTTTTGCCATTTTCCTATTAGCGAAACATGAGTTTACCGCGTGGGTAATAACGATAGCGGAAACCGTCAGGCAATGTTACGACATTATCGATATCGAAGAAACGACGGTGGTCGCAATATAAGGAAACGTGATAATTATCGTCGTCCACATAACACGATTTCGAAAAGTATACGTACATTGGGCGGAGACCACACGGAGACGTCTGAAAAGGTGTATCAGATAGCGACAAATCGTGCGAAAGATGCTGAGAAAGTGGTGTTACAGGAAACGCGCTAGTCTAGAAAAATTATTTATGTAAAATTAATAGAGCAATCAGCTTTCACGCGTGAAATTGTTGTGTGGCTCAGGTTGTATGTGTGTGTGTAGCGTGTGCGTTGTCTCAACTTATACATTATGGTATTGAGAAAGGCCGCCGCGCCGCGCCGTATTGAAATTGTACGGAAACATCACGTATGATGGCTGACGCCTCCTATGCTCTCCCAAAAGTATTATATCTCTCTTACACCTTACGTTACTCGCCATTTTCGAATCATTAATAAGCACGCGGGTCTGCAATTCTCAATCTTTTACATCTTATGACGTGACAATTTATCTTTTAACCAAGCAGGGGACTGCAAACATGCTTCCCATGTGTCGTGCGATATATATATATATACGTTACTTTCTTTTACCAATATAGAACAATACCTATAGAAAAATGCTCAAAATTGTAACGACCAACTCCCGCAGAAATTACGCGCCGCGCAAAATCATCACGGGAAATAGCATCGATAACGGGTATGATAACGAAAAGATTTTACATACGTTACATAAGATTGTAACGTATAGAACACGAGCTGAGAAAAAGACGCAACGTTCCTGCCGTTACACTTGTAAATATATTTATACATATCTGCACGTTAATTGACTGTCGCCGCCGCGATGGAAAATTATTCGCGAAATGAGAGTGCGATCTATCTAAAATCTCACTGCTTTATACGCGAATGTATGTAGCTTAAGCCCGGTCTACAATAAGGTTTTAGCTGGTTTTAGCGCAGTAGAGCAGTAGATCGTAAGGAAATAGTAAAGAAGGTGTTTTCGGTAATAGATCGTCGCAGAGAACGGTTTCCGGTGTAGCAGATCGTAGCAGTAGTTCGTAAGGAAATGGATTTGGTTCATTTCGCTTACAACTACTGCTACGACCTACCACATCGGAAAAACCGTTCTCTTACTACCTTATACTGCTAATGCGCTTAAAACCTACTTAAAAGGTTCATTGTAGACTGGGCTTTACGCTTTCGCAAATTTTGCGCCCGCGCCGCTTTAAATTACGACGATGTCGAGATAATATGCAGCGCACGTCAACAACGTCGTCCTTATCACCTGTATGACACATGCATTTTTACACGTTACATCTCGCATGTTTTTCCTCTCTATACGTATAACGGTTGAAACCGTAAAAATTTTTTTTTCGGCAAACTACTTTATTTATTTTGTTTTAAACAACGTCTGATAAGCATTGCTTGATTTGTCAACATTTTCACGAAATCGAGCGATAGTTTTGCAAAGTGAAAGTTATATCGCAAAATATACATGTTATAATTAAAGTAATTTAAATCGACCGTGACTGGCAATATATAACGTCTTTCCGATATGAACATTGAAAAACTGTGAGCCAACTTGGTTTGTCGGATTCACACAGCCCTTTTTCGGATCAATCGTCGATACATTATTAATTTCGACCATGGGTTTTGGTCAGTTGATGTAATTTCTAAATTAAATAGTTTTAAATTTTTATTGCGAAAAAATATCACCCCAGCCAGGGTTTGAACCTGGAACCTCCCGTATACCGTGCGGGTGTCGTGCCAATTCGACCACTGGGGCTGTGGTAATATTATATTTATCGCAATAACAACTATAAGATGGAGCACCGATTCTTCGGTCGACGGTGTATAATAAACAGAATAATAAATTTCTTTCGCCAGTATAGAATAACAATTAAAGTAATTTAAAATACGGGAGGTTCCAGGTTCAAACCCTGGCTGGGGTAATATTTTTTTGCAATAAAAATTTAAAACTGTTTAATTTAATTTAGAAATTACATCAACTGACCAAAACCCATGGTCGAAATTAATAATGTCTCGACGATTGATCCGAAAAAGGGCTGTGTGAATTCGACAAACCAAGTTGGCTCACAGTTTTTCAATGTTCATATCGGAAAGACGTTATATATTGCCAGTCACGGTCGATTTAAATTACTTTAATTGTTATTCTATACTGGCGAAAGAAATTTATTATTCTGTTTATACATGTTATATTGTTATAAATGTTTGTGAGAGCATAAAAATCGCTTAATCCATGTGCTGAAATACTGCAGTTGCAGATCAGTTCATTTAGAGATCGTATCGCGACGAGAGCGTTGTCACAAAGCAACACGCCTTTGATGAATGGCGGATGCGCCAATAAGGTTTAATAATTAATTTTGCGTTAATTTCTGTAATTTTTCGAATCACACTCCGACACACGCGGCGTGCCAAAGTCGCGTTGCCTCAGCATACATTTAAGTAACTCGCAACCGCGAATCCACGAGAAAATTCTGCACCGAGTAGTGGTACCTTATAGCTAGACGATAAAACCTGGACATTGGACAAATTTATCGACGCATCCTAATACTGATCTCCTTCCACGTTCTTATACGCATCTACCACGGGTTACTTTCTCGCGAAATCTCACAATCAGCATTCTTGTCTCATGTCTTATGCTGTACTTGTTGCGAGCGAGAAATTATTCAAAGAATCACGGAGAAAGTATTCGAAGCGCGCGTAAAAAATTAACGAATCGCAAACCCGTCAAGATAAAATCCTGTTGTTATTCACTACTACATTTACTACACACACACACACACACACACACACACACACACACACACACACACACCCACACACACACACACACACACACACACACACACACACACACACACACACACACACACACACACACACACACACACACCACACACACACACACACACACACACACACACACACACACACACAATTTAAGAGAAGTTCAGAACTTAAAAGAAACGCGCGACTTTGGAAATTCATGTAAATACATGTGTGAGCATTTTTCGTGACGCATGACGCTCTTATACAGTATGACGCATATAGCGGATTTCGAACACGTGTCGCGTATCCGGCATATCAAAAAGAGAAGCCGAATAAACTGCACCGCTAATAACAGGCGCACGTGTAACAGCGTGCCCCTTTTCTTACCGACCACATTGTAGGTTCGTAACGTATTATACATACTCACGTGGAAGTTTTGCTGGGACTTGGGAGTCTTGGGACGAATCCAACCGGGGAGCCAATGACGTGAGACCGGAAACATTCTAACGTCGTCGTGCCGATGTGACGCACGATGTCCATGCACGATCGCGTTATCGTTGTACCGATTGTCGTAAAATGTCGTAAAATCCAAGTGTTGGAATGAAACTCGAGCGAAAATCGGTCTTTTTCAACTTTTGACTCGTCTCGCAATTATATCCCTTTCACTGTCCTTTCAATCCCTTAACTTTGGCCTAATCCCCAAGGTATTATATGTATTAATAGATTAACTAATCCGTGATTAAAAATCGAAACGCTTTTTTTTTAATTCTTGACTGATAATTTCTGTAGCTCAACGATTTCGACGACAGAGCATTATTGTGAATTGACCATTGAAAATCTTGGACGTTTTATGCGAGCTAAAGATAAAAATTGACTGGCACGAAGCGGCGTCCGCGTACAAAATCGTTGTTGCTTATCGCTTATTATTAATCATCACGTTATCTAACTCGACAAATTTCTCCAAGATGTCCAAGTCCCTCTCTCAAATTACAATCGATTTCAGGTTCACTTTTTCTAGAGCGGCTTAATTATTAAGGTACCGAAATTATATAAAATATAATTTCGGATTCCAAATTTTTCTCACAATTTCACACATTTAGGTGCTACTCGGTCAACTCGTATGCCCATGTCAACCGCGTATAATATTCGACGTAGGTACGAATCGACCCTCGACGAGTTCGACAAAAATTTAGGGGGAGTCTCAAAATTTAATATTCTAAACCCTGCGTAAACTTCGCTTACGATTACGCGTAACATGGTGTGCTATCTACTACTTTCTCGATTTCGTATTCGCGTAAAAGTTTTAAAAGTACGTAAGCATAAAGTACTTACGTCTCCGAAAGGCTCCGGGAGGCATCTCCTCTTTTGTGGACCGTGAAATGGCGAACGACCGGCAACATAGATGGTATAAGTTAATTGACGCGTGCAGTAAAAGTGCTTATATCGGCCAGATGTTTCTCTTCTCACAAACAATCTAGTTTGAACTTCTGAACGTTCGGAACGGAGAGAGATTTAAAAAGAACCAAGAAAGAGAAAGAAAAAAAATAAAGAGAAACGTCATCCTCGGATAATTGCACGCCATAAACCTGTTACTACGTTCCGCGGAATAGCGTGTAAGCGTATATCGTGCGCAAAAACGCACGCGCAAGGAATTATGCCCCGTTACATCGCATCGTTCGGTAAAGCATTGGTAAAGCACGGCCTTTAGTAGCGCCGCGCTTCGTCACCCTATCTTGTCACTGGATGCCTCGACAAATTTGGACTCGGTTCTTTTTTTATTTCGCGAGAGACAAGAAGCAAATCTTTATCTATATTTTATATGTACCTATATTTATACATGTATGTGTAACTTTATATGAGATTACTAATATACATATACATATTTGAAACGTGACGTTCAAGAAAAGTGTCGTAATTTGTCGTATCTTGGAATTTAAATGAAAAAAAGAAGAACAGGATTAAAACCAAGAAAATCTTAAAAAAAACATGGCGATAGTCATCCGATGATGTCAATATAGATAGATAACGTTAACAAGTTTTCGTTGTCCAAGCGCGAACGCATACATATAAAGCCATTTCCTTTGACGTCGAGAGATCACACCGTTACGATACGATACAAATCGTTACGTGTTTTATGTGTTTGGTGTCAATGAGTCTCTTCGACTAGTGATAAATAGATAATTGACGCGACTTTGTTAAATATCGATTTTGGCTAGTCGCGAGGTCGCGTTTAAAACTAGACTGCTTGTTCACAACTAGAATTGTTCCTACTTTCTGCAGGTAATGTGTCGGCAAGTTTGTTACACGCTTTGTCAAACGACTGTACAACGAGCTTTACCAAAGCAGAGATTGGTCGCTCAAGAGTTTTACTTAATTTACACGAGGATATATACATATATATATATTTTCGATATAGAGAATAGAAAAGACTCGATTAATTTGCACGGATCTATTCTTTCGTAAAGACATGTTTTATCAATGCAATACAACGTACACGATATCGCGTAACGGTACTATACTATATAGCCGGACCGCTGTCGGGGCTAACCGGAAGCGCCTACCGGAACCAGTATTTCTTTCACCGCGCGACACCATCCGCTCGACAGGTATGTGACAAACGCAAAAAATACACGCGCCTCGCTCTAACCTACATATAATACGAGTAACAATTAGTGTAATAATTGTTATTCGTAAAAAGAATCGGTGCAGATTTATTACCCGCTACTTATCTCATTTTTATTATACTTTCGACTGTTCGACTAGTTCCGAAACTCCCTGTACAGTCTCATAGCTTTTTAATCTAGATTCTACATTCTAGAATTCTGTAAATGTTTCAATTCGATAGTATATCAATATCAATGATCGCGTACGAGTAAATCATCATCATCGAATCTCTAGAGATGTAATAGGTCTTGAGATCAGGAGTCATCTGACAATTAATATCAGGTCTGTAGCGTTATCTACAAGAAAGCCTTGATTGAATTTTCGAATTAAAATCCCCTAAATATCCCCCCCCCCCCTTCCTGAGCGAACCCCTGTGCGAGATCCCCTTTGAGAGATCGAGCGAATATGTATACGCTCTCGTCAAAATTATCATTTCGCACGAACGATTACAGATTATACACCAACGAGAAGAACCGTGTCCATCGCGACCAGCAACCAGCAACCCTTATACAAGGTGACAAATTGTAGCGATCGCAATAATTCGCTCGATCCGAGATCCGCCTTAATATGTTCGATCGGCGTAATGCAAAACGGCTGATTTGCCGATCGATCGTTTTCTTGGCATTTTCTTACACTTGGCCATCGTACCTCGCAGGGCTTACGTACAGGTATACATATATAGTTACGTACAACAAAATTCTACAAAAGGTAAATAGAGAAATCCCGCGATTAATCTGAATGATATTACTTAAAATATATTATGTAGAGTAACGTATGATATGTAAATAAAATATATATTATCTGACCTATAGGTATAGCTGACCCACACAAGCATTAAAACTCCTGATCCTCTCATTTCAACGGAGGAAAAAAAGTGTCAAACCTTTTCCAACAGGCTTATTATAAGAATAGATAAATATAACATAATATGCTCGATAATATGTAATTGACGTACGATGTGGTAAATACAGGTTAAGTAGTTTAAGTGATAAGTACGGGTCAAAGGAAGGGTCCAAGTATGTATATGTACCTATAGCATACAATACAATACGCTACCAATACACATTGGTAAGTAAATTACAACCGTTTCTAAATGTAGCATATACTTATATTATATTTCGCGTTTTATCACAGGAAGAGATATATATATAGAGATATAGATATATTTCTACGCTATCAGATGACATACATACGATAAGCGATATAAAATGTTAAAAATGTAAATCGATAAAGAGAGAGAAAAACGTTAAATCATGATGGGAAAAGAATGTTACAACGAATCGATATTTGATAATTGAGTAATAATGATGCTTCGGTGCATCTGCGTGCATCGAAACTTTCGCGCTTGTGCTAGGTATCTATTGAAACTATATAAGAAAAAAAGCACACGATACTAAAAAATAATTTAAAGCAGACATTTCATAACAAATTGAAATTTGAAAACGAAGACGAATATATGTATTTGAACGAGTTTGAAATTGAAATCTTGTACAACAATTTTATTTGTTATAGATTTTGTACCTATCTAAACTGTGACTTTTTCAAATTTCAATCTTAAATACGTCCAACTGCATTGCGTGTCAACGTAATAATTTCATAAATAAATTTTTTTCGATTTTAATCATGTAAGAGTTTTAGTTGTACTTTTAAATCATGTACTTTTAAATCATACTGGCGCTGCTCAGCGATGTTCCGCGCGATCGGTGTGAAGATCGGTGTAGGATAGCGAGACGGAAGAAGGACGTGTGCGATGAGCGAGGAAAAACAGAAGCTAGCGAGCATGTGAAGAAGGAAGATTGTAAATAAATTGTGAGAGAGAATTAAATAAAGGCTCTAACAATTTCAGAAGTGGGATAAAGATCCAGATCCTGTAAGTTCGGATCTCGTGAATTGCGTGACGAGAATCGGTCCACGAGTTTATGTATTACGTGACGATTCGAGGTAAAACGAGAATCCTTAGAAAGTAACGATTCGACATCGAGAATTGATGATGGCGGACAACGAAACGAGGAAGAGTCCGCAGGATTTTACGATCAATAGTCTGAAGCAGAAACTCAAGCAGTTAGGCTTGAGTACGAGTGGAAATAAACTTGAGTTGATAGGCAGGATAATGCAGGCAGATCCAGAAGGAACGTGGATGAACGAAGACGATGAAATGACGGACCCGCCGCAGGATTCAACGTCCCAGGTAACCGGAAATGTGGAGGACCAAAGGTCAGTACTACCGGCCGAAACGGGAAGATTCGATTATGCTCGGGAATTCGAATTTATGCGACGTGAAAAGTTGTTGATGGAACGAGAATTAGATCTTATGAGGCGTGAAAATGAGCTACTGAGGAACGCCTCTCCTCGTTCACATGATTCTGAACGCGTTGCTAAATCGCAGATTAATATTAAAGCAATTGGCGAGCTGCTAGGCGAATTCACGGGTATTGATTCCAACTTCGAGCAATGGGAAAGGCAGCTACGATTTCTGTGTGAAACTTACGAACTCGACGATAATACCGCAAAGATTTTACTCGGATCTCGACTTAAAGGCAAAGTGCAAAGTTGGCTGCATTCCAAACCGGAGTTACTACCAATGACGATCGATGATTTGTTAAACGAAATGAAAGCGATGTTCGATTGTCGACCAAATAAAATCGATTTGCGTAAACAATTCGAGGCACGCATGTGGCAGCCCTGCGAAAGTTTCCATGACTACTATCATGACAAAATCATTAAGGCGAACCGAATATCTATAGCAGCAGATGAGATTATGGATTATGTTATAGACGGCATTCCTGATCGTCAGTTGCAGAATCAAGCACGGATGCAAAATTTTCCGTCTATGGCAGAGTTAATGCAGTCTTTTAAGAAAATCACCTTACGCACTGAGATGAATGTCAGGCAGGGAGCAAAGATGGCCGCCGATAAAAGTCTTCGAGTCAAAGAGAACCGGACGAGCGAGGAAGATAAGAGCTCAACAATCGTCCGATGTTATAACTGCAGCAGAACCGGCCACATAGCCGCCGATTGCAAACAGCCCAAACGCGAACGAGGATCCTGCTTCAAATGCGGAGCAATGGGACATGCAGCGAGGGATTGCACTAAGAAAGAGGAGAAGAAAGAAGTGGCCAATGTCGACAGCATCGCAGAGGAGACAGATTTTCAAAAGAATGTCGAATATCAGATAAGCTATGAAAGTAATAATTATAATTATTCCCTACGTACTTTGTTGGATACCGGAAGTCCTATCAGTTTCATAAAGGAACAGTTCGTAAAACACTTTAATATTCAAAGAGGCGATCATTTATTTAATAAATTTTGTGGAATCAATCAATCGCGACTTATTGTTAAGGGATCTATAGTCGCTAGTATTACGTTAAATGGTCATACTAAAAAGAATATTACGTTATTAGTTGTGCCTAACGATACGATGACATCATGCGTTGTTCTGGGTCGAGATGTTCTTAAGTTATTCCAGTTAGTTTTATCCGACATAAACTTAGAGGAAGAAAGAGAAACTATTAATGCAGTTATGAATATAGATGTTGAAACTGCAACTACTAAAGACATAGATTCCTTAAAAATAAATCCCGACATACCTTACGAAGTTAAGACGGAGTTGAGAAGATTATATATTACGCATTATGTGGAACCGTTACGACCAGAAAAGCCCGAAACTCAAAGCGAACTTAAGTTAAGACTAAATAATCCACAACCTTTCCATTTCCAGCCTAGACGCATGTCTTATGCAGAGAAAGAGCAATTACGTGTAATGTTGGACGATCTGAGGGCTAAAAATGTAATTCGACCCAGCGAATCCGAATACGCTTCTCCAATTGTCATGGTGAAAAAGAAAAATGGCGAGCCTCGTATGTGTGTTGACTACCGTTTTCTTAATAAGATTTTAGCCAGGGATAATCATCCTTTACCACTGATCGAAGATCAGCTTATGCTCTTAAATAATAAGAAATATTTTAGCCGGCTAGATTTAAGGAACGGATTTTTCCATATTACTATGGCGCCCGAATCAATTAAATATACTGCTTTCGTTACTGCACTAGGACATTTTGAATATTTAAAAATGCCTTTTGGATTGAAAGTCGGGCCGCCCAGATTTCAACGGTTTATTTACGAAATATTCAAAGAGTTAATAGACTCTGGAGATGTAGCGATATACTTAGATGATATATTGATAATGTCAGAAACGTTGGAGCATCATTTAGCAGTCTTGAAGCGAGTTTTTCAACTGTTAGTGCGTAATAAACTGGAACTAAGATTAGACAAATGTGAATTTCTTGCCACTAAAATAGACTATTTAGGATATACCGTCTCTAGAGAAGGAATACAGCCCACCATGAGTGGCATATCAGCAGTTGAAGACTTTCCAATACCTCAAAACACAAAAGACATGCATAGCTTTCTCGGGTTAAGCTCTTATTTTCGAAAGTTTATCGAAGGATTTGCAGTCACTGCTAAACCTTTATATGATTTACTTAGGGCCAATACTCCCTTCAGATTTGGTAATAAGGAATTAGAAGCTTTCGAAGCTATAAAATCTAAACTCACATCATCTCCGTTATTAGCCATATACAATCCTAACGACATTACTGAACTACATTGTGACGCAAGCTCCCTAGGATTCGGTGCAATTCTTATGCAACGTAAATCAGATTTAAAGTTTCATCCTGTATTTTATTTCTCTAAACGAACTTCCGAGGTAGAAAGTCGCTATCATAGTTTCGAACTAGAGACGTTGGCAATAATTTACGCCCTACGCAGATTCAGGGTTTATTTACAGGGAATCAAATTTAAGATCGTTACCGACTGTGATTCACTTAGATTGACGTTAAACAAAAAAGATATCAATCCACGCATAGCACGATGGGCGCTGGAACTCCAGAATTTCGATTACGAAGTCGAGCATAGAATAGGAGCACGCATGCAACATGTGGATGCTCTCAGTAGAGTAAATAGTATTTTGGTTGTTGAAGACAATCCGTTAGAATTTAATCTTTCGATATGTCAGGGGGAAGACGAAGTTATCCGGAATTTACGTGACAGATTAGAGAAAAAAGAGGATCCTTATTACGAAATGCGAAATGGTCTAATTTATAGAAAGAAAGATTCAGGATTGCTATTTTATGTGCCAACGTCAATGGAAAACAATATTTTGTACAAGTACCATGATGAAATGGGACACTTGGGAGTAGAAAAAACCATAAATAATATTATGCGCAGCTATTGGTTCCCTAACTTGAAACATAAGGTCGAAAATCACATAAAGAATTGTTTAAAATGTATAGCATTCTCTCCCAGTAGTGGCCGAAAAGAGGGTTTACTTCATTCTATCCCAAAGGGAAACATTCCTTTTGATACCTTGCACATAGACCACCTAGGGCCAATAGATAATAAACATCCATCGAAGCGATATGTATTTTTAGTGATAGATGCGTTTACCAAATATGTTAGATTGTATGCGACTAAAACTACTGCTAGTGCAGAAGCTATCCGTAATCTTATCGATTATTTTAGACATTACAGCGTACCTAAAATGATTGTTTCGGATCGGGGAAGCGCATTTACTTCCCAGGAATTCCACGATTTTATACTCGATTATGGTATTCAACATATACTTGTAGCTACCGGCTCGCCGCAAGCCAACGGACAAGTCGAACGCATAAACCGTGTGCTCACCCCAATGATAGCGAAGCTTATTAAGCCGGATAAACATAGAAATTGGTATCAAGTTCTGTCAGACGCCGAATTTGCAATCAATAATAGTTTCAATAAGAGTACTGGCGAAGTCCCTAGCAAACTCCTTTTTGGTGTCAATCAACGTGGTAATTTGAAAGACGAAGTTGCTAATTACTTAGCAGATGCAAACGAAAGTAATAGGGACCTAGACGAAGTTAGAGCCAAAGCAGCACGAAATATAGTCACAAATCAGCAAAAAAGCGCAGAACAATATAATAAGAAACGAAAAGAAGCTCATCGTTATCATGAGGGAGATTTAGTAATGATACGTAATTTTGATTCAAATCCAGGAGCTTCCAAAAAGCTAATTCCTAAATTTAAGGGACCTTATGTGATTGCCAAAGAGTTACGAAATGATAGGTATGTGGTGGCTGACAAAACTGGATTCCAGAATACCAATAAACCTTATTGTGGAGTATGGGAAGCCTCTAATATGCGACCATGGTTAAATAGAACTGCCCCGTCCAACATTTAAGTAATGCGTTGATTGTTCAATATTAAGTTAGATATTAAGTAAGCAATCAATTAAAATAATATCGTTATTTTTGCTTTATGATTATAATAATTAATTGTCCGAGGACGGACTGTGAGTCAGGATTGGCCGAAATTGTAAGAGTTTTAGTTGTACTTTTAAATCATACTGGCGCTACTCAGCGATGTTCCGCGCGATCGGTGTGAAGATCGGTGTAGGATAGCGAGACGGAAGAAGGACGTGTGCGATGAGCGAGGAAAAACAGAAGCTAGCGAGCATGTGAAGAAGGAAGATTGTAAATAAATTGTGAGAGAGAATTAAATAAAGGCTCTAACAATCAAAGATAACATTGTGATTAAAATCGCATTTCAATGTTAACCCTAAAAGTACACCTATATTTTTTGCTACTTAGTTATATACTTTGAGCGAGACCTTGAGTCTGTGAGACCCGGTCAACTTTTGAATGTCGTTTCCGCAAAACTACGTCTATTTGGATGTATTTTTTTTTTTAATTGAAGAGGAGACTTAGGAATACATCTGTAAAAACAAAATTTCTGTGCGGTTTTAGCCCAGTCAATAGAGACATTGGAAATTGCATTAATTCCGGGCCGCGATTTTTTTTTGTCTGTTTTGGAGGGTCATGGGTAGTCTAAAACCGGATTTTCGGGATTCTAACCCTGTTGCGTTAGCCGCCATTTTGATTAGAAGGGTGATTTTGTTTTTATTAAATATCTCGCTTATTTTCAACTTTAGAGTGAAAGTGGTAATAACCAAACTTGTAGAAAATTTAATTCTCTACACTTTTAGTCCTTATCATTTTTCACCTAGGATCGATATTTTGGGTCTTAGACTCGAAAGTGGGGGTAAAATTTTTTATTGCATTATCTCGTTTATCTTCAACTTTAGCGCATAAACTATAATAAACAAAGTTGTAGGGAATGAAATTTTGTACAAATTTGGTCCTTATCCTTTTTCTCCTAGAGTTGATATTTTCGAACTTAAGGGGTAAGGCCACCCTGGGCGTCAAAAAGAAAAGGTCAATTTCGGGATTTTTTTTAAAGAGTATAGTAAATGTTATCGAATTTTCGTCAAAAGTACTTTATAAAACTTGCCTTGAGGCACAAAAATAAATTTTTTCAAAAATTTTTATTAAAAAATGGCGGCTCCAGAACCAGGCTCCGACGACGCCTGTATATAAACGGGCGGACAGAAATCTCCTTCAGATTTGCACCTGGAACAAAAACCCAAAATTTTTCTTTTAATAGATACCCTAAACTAGTGCACCACGTAGGGAAATTTGAAAATACTGTTTTTTCGGAAAATGGTGAGCATATGAACCCAAAATTCATTTTTTCACGTAAAAATTTTGTCATTAATTGTTTATAAAAAACAAAGTTTATAAGATATCAAAAAATCCCTACGTGGTGCACTAGTTTAGGGTATCTATTAAAAGAAAAATTTTGGGTTTTTGTTCCAGGTGCAAATCTGAAGGAGATTTCTGTCCGCCCGTTTATATATCAGGCGTCGTCGGAGCCTGGTTCTGGAGCCGCCATTTTTTAATAAAAATTTTTGAAAAAATTTATTTTTGTACCTCAAGGCAAGTTTTATAAAGTACTTTTGACGAAAATTCGATAACATTTACTATACTCTTTAAAAAAAATCCTGAAATTGACCTTTTCTTTTTGACGCCCAGGGTGGCCTTACCCCTTAAACGCAAAATTGGGGGGAAATTTTAGTTTCTTTTGCAATATCTCGATTATTTTAAACTTTAGCGTATAAATCGAACCTTACAAGTCGAGATTGTGAGCTGAAAGCCTTGCCACTAGACCACACTTTCAACTTATAAATTTCATACTCCAAATTGATCATGCTAATTACACCCGCTTCGATTTACGATTTTTGGAATTTACTTGAATTAATGAAAAACATTTTTGACTTGTAAGGTTCGATTTATACACGCTAAAGTTTAAAATAATCGAGATATTGCAAAAAAAAACTAAAATTTCCCCCCACTTTTGCGTTTAAGTTCGAAAATATCAACCCTAGGGGAAAAAGGATAAGGACCAAATTTGTACAGAATTTCATTCCCTACAACTTTGTTTATTATAGTTTATGCGCTAAAATTGAAAATAAACGAGATAATGCAATAAAAAAAATTCACCCCCCCCCCCCCACTTTTGAGTCTAAGACCCAAAATATCGATCCTAGATGAAAAATGATAAGGACCAAAATTGTAGAGAATTAAATTTTCTACAAGTTTGGTTATTACCACTTTCACTCTAAAGTTGAAAATAAGCGAGATATTTAATAAAAACAAAATCACCCTTCTAATTAAAATGGCGGCTAACGCAACAGGGTTAGATTCCCGAAAAATCCGGTTTTAGACTACCCTCTCCGAAACAGACAAAAAAAAAATCACGGCCCGGAATTAATTCAATTTCAGCGACTTTTTCTGTCTCTATTGACTGGGCTATTTGTATTTTTCCCAAAAAAGCCGTTTTTAAGTGTATAGAAATTTTTTTGCTGAGAAGGAAAAATGCGAGTTTTGCACTTTTTCTTTGAAAATTCATAACTTTGAAACTATCCGGTAGAATTCAATTTTTCTTACGGATTTTGAAAGAGCAGATTTCAAATCTTAAAGAAAAAAATAAAACGATGTAATTTTTGTTCAGCAAAATCTCTAGGGGTCAAGTAGGCCGATTTTGGAGATCTCTTTTGTTGAGACTTTTCAAAAATTGATGTTTTTGACAATTTAATATTAATTATTAGCAACTTTACTAATTCTATTATATTCTTCAGTCTTTTCTACCCCCCCCCCCCCCTATTTCATATATAATTCTTTAAGATTTGGTTGGTGAGACCCAGCTTTATAAGGCTCCTACGTTTGTACGCGTTCCCCGAAATTTCAAACGTTTTACACATTCTATAAAATATTAATATCAAAGTCATACTTATAAACCAATAAATAATTGTTAATATCGAAAAACTATAACAAAAACGTTAATATTTATTCAATACTACTTATTTAGTACCAAATTAGCGAAAAAAAGAGGCATGTATTTACTTTTGAATTTCGACCGAGTCGTACTTTACTTTATCGGGTCTAGGAGACCCGATACTATTTTCACGTTCGCACTGTTCCGCAACTGATTGTGAGTGACAATTGAAGGTCTCCCTAGCGGCAAATGGTAGAGGAAGGACCAAAGTTTTTTTACGCCGCAGACATCTTTATATTTTATAATGTCAAGGGCCCCGCGATGCCAGTCTCTCGAAAATTTGGCCGGGTCTCTCAGACCCGCGGGTTTACTTCTAGGGTTAAATACATATATTCGGAATTTTGCATTTTAGAAGCGTGAAACTTTGAAACAGTCTGAAATTGCAAAAAAACAACAAGATAATCAATGTTGATGATTTTTCATCTTTATCTCACGTCGAGATAAAGTGTCGCACATATGCGACACGCACACGCACACGCACACGCGCGCAATAACCGATTTACCGTTTTATCATCAACGCAGAGCGAAGTCAGTGGCATATGCTCGCCATTTGCCGCTGCAATGTTGTAATGCGCGCATTTGCGGTTTGCGCACTGTTTGCATATGTACATACACGGTAATTAATGTTGACAGTTAACTGTATTACTGCACCGGTAAAGGTATAACGAGTTGAGTCGCCGAATCTAGAATTTCCAACAGTTTTCGAACGCTCGCTCTCATTGAGGATTCTGATAAATATATGACAGACGGCTGCGTATGTCGCAGCTATACACTATACTGACTATACAATACAGGTAATGCACTATCAGATAATTTGACTGCGCTGAGTTTACGTGGCCACAAAGAAACTCACAATCTGCAATCCCGAGCAATTAATGAGACTCGAGATGAACCGCGGTGAACCGCGAGATCCATCGGGCCGATCAATCGCGGCAGAGGGCCCTCGGGGGTGAAAGTCTTATGTCAGAGACATAAGTACATCTTATTATGCCGGACAAGCGCGTGACCCACGCAGCGGAACGGATTCCGCTCCTACGGAAAGTCCGGGAACGTGTTCTCCTCAAGAGAGAAAGAAAGAGAGAAAAAAAGACGCTCTCAATTTCGTAGCGGCGCGGCGCACAGTGTGCGCCTGCAGATGTATGTATTAATACCCGCAGCGATCTCGAAAGTGAACCAATTTGTTCCCTAGTCAATAATTAACGGTAATCCCTAATAGTCCAAATAGTTACGTTGGTTCACGGTTTAATGACCGCTTTCGGTATACGAATCGTAGCACGATTCAATTTCTTTAATATTAAAATGCCGCATGCATTAAATGTTTTATAAAAATTTCTCTGTAGCGACTATATATTACTATACATATGTTATTATTAATTTAATTTTATCAATACCAATTGTAAAATGTCATCATTAAAATGTTAATAATGTATTTGCGTTATTAAGACTGATTCGCATTCAATTTTTACTCAATTCTCTATTAATCCAGACGATTCAATCGTTTATCTTTCACGAAACATATCTTCCTAGCGTTTATTAAGGTGGTTCATGCGTTTAGGTCAAATGTAGTTAGCCTGGAAAATGTGATATGAAATGAAAGGTTAACGTTCCTAGAGTGTGTCTGTAAAATTTCGGATTTTTTAACCGATTGGTTCCGGAGATATATGTTCATAAACTTTGCCAATTTAACGCGGTGGGGGTAGACCCTATGCGAAAAACGAGGCTAAAGCGCTTATGCTGCAAAAATTGCAATACTTCAAAAATAGATGAACGAACCAAAAACTGACGAAACGATGCAATAAACATTGTGTAAGATACTGGACGAAAGCCCGAGTTCATTGACCGAACCATATAATAATAAAACGTAATTTTCGATTGACTAAATCGACAACACGGAACTGATGGCTAGACTCGAGCGGCACTAGGCACTAGCGGCAGCTTGGCAACGTCGCACGTGTCAGCTGATGCGTAAGGCGCATACTTATCTCAAAACTTTCAACGTTTACCACATTTGTGCACGTTTGTCTCGAAACTTCCCTTACGTCGAGGCTGCTCGCTCATATTTGACAATTGTACGTAAAGGTTATATAAATCGCGGCGACGAAGACTGCTTACCACGCGTGCTGCTGACTGGTCGTGTATAGTGTATACCGACCGTGCAAAAGATGTGACTTTTGTCTCAATATTTTAATTACGTAGAGGTTGTATAACATTAAAGATTTCATAAATAATAAACCTAATCATATATGCTGATTTTTACGGACAAAAATCACACTTATTTATCACTAATAAAAATAGTTGCCTATTTGACTTGCAAGTACTGCATGAACCAACTTAAAATTATTAATGCGCACGTCGCTCGCGCTCGCCTTCTCTCGAACGAGCGAACATGTCGCGCGACAACGATGGCGATGTGACAGGTTATTAATTTAATTATTAATTTATTTGACGGCCTGTACAAATAAAAAAGAAATTCGAACGGTTTACGCTCCCTTGAAAATGCGAAGCAAACGGGCGAAGGCAAACTTGTTAATTCGCCGACGACGCTTTCGCCCACGTGTTGATAGAAGAAAAAAAGGAAAGGACGAGAGAGTAGAGAGAGAGAGAGAACAGTTGCATTAACTAGATGTAAGATTTTCAACCTTGTACACTCGTCGCCTTTTGTGTTTTTCTACGACGCGACGCGTACCTATATAGGTATGTATGTATATACCTACATACATTGTTTCTGTCTCGTTGTGAATTTCTGTCGATTATGCGAACGCGGTAATGTGACGTTTTACCGAGATATCGCGTTATATCGCGTTTCCAAAGAGAAAGGCATGGATCAAGAACGCGAGGAATAAAATAAAGAAATAAATTATAAGTGATGTGTAATTATAATATAATAAAGATATAATAAATTAAAATAATAAAGATGTGCAAAATGCGGGCGCAAGTGTATATCGATCGGCATTCAGGGCATTCACGCGTTATAGGTATACTTACATATTATGAAACTTTTCCGAGTGAATTCCGATCGAAATTATTCCGTTTTCCCTAGAAAAACACAATGGAAACAATTCCGATCGGAATCATTTCGAAAAGGAAGGTTCCATAATACGTATCTATAAGGTATCATCTAGAACGCATCAATCCACGATCGATTTCAATGGCAGGCAGATTCGTCTTGGACGAATTTATCATGGAGATTTGCATGCGACATGCGTGATGGAGTTGTAACCATTCGCGGAAACTCTGATGCGCTTGGAACACACGTACGTAATAGTTAATACGCATACGCCGCGAGTATATTCTAATCTATATATACCGTGCAGCCGATCGAGACGATTGTTGCACGACGATAGGTATAATATAATTATCCGGCGTTATGTCATTCGCGTGAATAATAACCGATCGACCGCGCCGCGGCTACGTTTCAATTCTCGTAGGTATAGGTACGCAACGGCGATAAGCGACATCGTCATTTACCTAACAATAAGTATATAATTATAGAGACGCGGCGAAACTGCGCGCACGCGTGCGATTTTGCCGGATACGAATCCGTGAGGACTGAGGGTGAGGATAGAGTGAAAGCACTATCGTTATAAGAATAGATGTACCGCTTTTACCGCGCTGCTTTTACCGCTTTTGCAGTAGTGGAGTTTCTCGCTTCACAGAAGCGTATCTAATTGTAAGTATACGGGCGCCGAGCGGGCCGAACCCGCCGCGCTGCTCCGCTCCGCTCCGCTCCGCTCCGCTCCGCTCCGCGCCGCGCCGCGCCGCGCCGAGGCGCAGCCGAGTGAGCAGAGTAACCGCATCGGCATGGGTGATATGGGTGTGATGGGTGACGTGAGCGCTGTCACGTTTTTCCTGTCTTACCGATATATATAGATATTATAGATATTTTTTAAAATAATTATCTGTCGGCTATTATTTATCGCGTCGACTTCCTATAATTGCACCTTGCGATCGATCGAAGGATAGTTTTTGAAAAATATTCTATGTATCGCACGACAGTGCGTTTAACTTTTAATTAACAATTAATAAGAGCGTTTTTGCGTTACCGTCTGCATATACCTGTCTGGTGGTCTGGTACCGCATCTAATGTAATATATGCGAGCACGTAATATATAATATATCTAATTATTCATTAGGGCATTAGGCAGTGCTGACTGACACGGAACTGATGATACGCGGAGAAACGTATCCTATATACGTGCCTAATATGCATGTGCATGTGTATCATACGCATCAAGTGCATACTTACCGCGTACTTGTCCTTGTAAAAGATCGAACTCGTCGACATGGTACCCCCCCTCGAGCGATGCCCGCTTCTCAATTCGAATTTCGAAAGTCACGTCGTCATCGCCTGGTCATCGCCGCGCGTTACCATCCTGATCGTCCTGACTCCTGATGCGTATGTAGCACCTATAGCAACTTCTTAAATTGTTTCCGCCCCGCGGAAACACTCGTCGCGTCTCGCGTCGCACGGTCGCACTCACACACTTTTGGCTTACTCACGCGCGGACTATGATGCGGCTCGCGATAACACGTACTACGACGGTACGACACTAATATCGATATCTACGTACAAATAATAAGATTGGATGGAAAAACGAGAGAAGTTAATTAATATTTAACCTTTAACGTCACATCACGTCACGTCGCGTCGCGTCGCGTCGCGTCGCGTCGCGCCGCGCCATGTCGCGAGACTCGCGAGTCGCGAGACGCGAACAAGCGAAACGTAGTCACGTCACACGATCGATCGATCGATCACGATACAGTCATATAGCCTATAGCCATACAGGCCGATCGAGAGCGACCGAGGGACGCACCTTTTCGCCTTCTTTTTCTCTGATGTATCACTCGCGCGTACGCGCGCGCTAATTAACACACGCGCAACGTAAGAATGGACGCCCCGCGCGCGCGACGAATTAAATGGCAATCGACAAGTCGCACCTGAATCGAGCCTGCCGGAGAAAGAAACTGCTGTGTACTCGCGTCCACACCGCGTGTCCAGTTAGTTTGCGGTAGAACCGTAGAAGAGTGGCTCCCCACTCGCGGGGATGGCGGGGACTTCGTCTCCTCACCCCTCCCCAACGGATGACCTACATTCTACAATCATCTGTAAACTCCGCGCGCGCGACTTGACTGCTTTAATTGTTTCTATATTCCTCTTAAACTCAAACTCAAACTCAATTAATATATATGTATTATGTATATCTATATTGTATATGACGTGTTTATACTTTACAGCACACACAACACCCACACATATTTAATTGTTTTTATAACATGCTCATATGTAAATACATATTTATAATATATATACATATATATATGTATATACATGGATGTTTCATGTGATGCGTGTCGCGATTCATCGCGAAATCGGCCTTTTCTTTCCTTATCGCTCGCGCCATCAATTTTCGCAAGCGGCCTTCTTCTCTTGAATCGTTATCAAGAAAAGAATTTTACATGACAAAATTATTTGCGATAATTCGACGCGGCACGATCGAGGGAACTTGTTCTTTCCCTCTTTTTGTTGCGAATATACTACCGCAATTCTCGAATGAGAATACTTGAATGAGAAAGAGTCGAGATTCGAAAAGCATAATTGCATTTTGCTTCTTTCTCCACGCGGTGTATTACACCTACATAATATATACTACATATGTGTGTATAATACACAATATATTATGCATTATTTGATTCAAGAGAAACAAACGAGAATACGTACGCGATGTGTCTGAGGATATTCTTGCCAGCAGCTCAACGACGATACTTATATAATCAATTTCATGTAATCTTGAATCCTTTCTCTCGAGGTACACGTATATGTATATAATATATATAATACATATACATACTACATATATACACGTCGAGATAAAACAAATCTCGCGCGCGAAATGAAAAAAAAGGCTATAAGAAAAGATTTTTGTAGACACGTACAGAGTATACCTACATATTAAAATGCAATTGAAGAATAAAATCGATGCATACCTATATACATATATCAAATGTATATAATATGATGTATATAATATATCAAAATGCTTTCTCAATTCACTCATCAGTTTACGCTCAAGTTACACGAAAAACGTCAGTCGTTGGGTATAGCTGGCTCATGCATTTGTAAAACTTAATTATATTTCGTTAATTGCGTAAGGTAAAACCCGTAAAATTAAAAGGTGCGCATACGTGTGTACGTTATTCCTACGAGAAAGAGAGAGAGAGAGAGCTGATCATGAAATAATTGCACGAAATATCGAGTCGAATCTTGTCTCGTCTCGTCAGTCTCGTCACAGAGCGGGACGAGATCTCGCAATAGTCTCGAAACTCGAAACTCGATTCTCGAATCGGGTCCGCCCGTACGCCCGCGCCGCGGCGCGGGCGGCGCGGTGCGTGAGCAGCGTGAGTGCGCTACATGCGCTGTGTGTTTGTTTCATTCTTGTTGCGTGCGAAGCCGTCGGAAACATGACGCAGGAAAGCCAGTAAGTATCTTAGGATCGACATAAATTTGTGTGAGAATTCGTATCGTTAGACCCGCGAACGAGCTCCGCGGCCACATGTTCGCCTACAGTCGCGGCCAAAACTGCCGCGGACGTATAAATGCCGCCCCGTGCTTCGCGGATCATCGCCATGTTGGTGGGACGGTTTTATTGATTCTCGAAGTTTCCAGGCGAGCGACGACCTAACCGCGGCGGGCGGTCATCTTTCTCCCGAGCGAAAATTCCTGACACAATTATTCGCCGCGTCCGCTCTCCGCCGTTTTCGATTTGCCTCCTTTATCTCCGTCGCGTTCTCTTCTTCGCCTCCTTCGTACTCGAGTCAAATGGTCGCGATGTCGGATGTCGCGCGCCGCGCGATAGCGTGCGCGTGCTGGAGCCAGCTAGAGGCTAGAGGACGGCGACGATGACCGATGACTCGCGTTTCTCGGGGGGTGCTCGTCGCGTTTTCATCCCGTAATCATCAACGCGATACGCGATGCTCTTCGCGTCGATGCGTGTCTCTGGTCTCTTCTTTACCTCACGCACACGTACCGCGTAACGGCTCGAGGGCGAGCGGCCGCTTTTCTATCTCGAGCTTTTGTCCCTAACCTGTAAGAGGCTACAACAGGTCTTCTATATCATACATATATAATGCATATGTATATTATGTATAACCGATGCGTAATAAGCAGAGTAGTATGGGGTTTTAGATGTACATATGTCGAAAATTTTATGAGATAGCATAATTAATTAATGGATAATCGTTAAAAATTGGGAGTAAAAATTGAGAGAGAGAAAGAGATGGGTACAAGAAGAAAGGACGCAAGTTCGACCGGATCGGACAACTTCTGCTTTCAAGTTTCAATTACTTAGAAAAACTTCGTTTTTCAATAGCTTTTTTCTCCACCTCTCTCTCTCTCTCTCTCTCTCTCTCTCTCTCTCTCTCTCTCTCTCTCTCTCTCTCTCTCTCTCTCACACACACACACACACACACACACGCACACACACACACACCCTCTTTCAAACTGATATCTCTTAGTAGATAAATATATGCGTATGTATATGTATATCCAGTTTCTGTTGTAGTTTAACATATACGTCCTTGTCTGAGAATTGCAATTTTCTTTTCTACTTTATTGAATAATTGCAAGTTTTACCAGTTTTACTCTTAATACAATAAACCAATATTTATTTAATATTTATCACCGTTCCTTTTACAACTTTTACAGGATACCTCCCCCACCAGTCCTGTGGGCTCAAAGAAAAGATATCTTATTTGTTACTATCTGCTTAGAAGACTGTAAAGATCCTATTATCGAAATTGAAGCAGAAAAGATATACTTCAAAGGAGAGGGAGGCACAGATAAAAAGATGCACGAGGTTACGATTAATCTGTACAAAGAAATTGAGCCCAGCAAAACCGTAAAAAGCATGAAGGGTAGGACTTTTGAATTGATTCTTGCTAAGAAGGAAGAGGGACCATATTGGCCACGGCTAATTAAAGACAAAACAAAGGCTCACTGGTTAAAGAGCGACTTTAACAAATGGAAGGATGAGGATGATACCGACGATGAAGGTAGCCCGCCAGATTTAGAAGAGGTAAGAATGCACATGATATATAAATATATTTGTATGTATTCGTGTATGCATAGCCCATAAGGTATGTAAAAAGGTATGTGTCGAGGTATTATCGATTGATAATGATAAATGCCTTCTCCCCGTCATTTCGTAGATGATGCGACAGATGGGTGGTCTGAGCGGCTCCGGTGACACTAAGCCAAATTTCGACGACTTGGATGAATTAGGAGACAACGACGCCGATAGCGACGATGAAGATCTTCCCGATTTATACGACTAAAGCTATAAAAATAATCATACATCGGTCAAGTAATTAATTAATTACATTAAAGACAAATGGCAACCTAAGGATAGTGCACGATCGGGCAATATTTCAGTAGGCCTTGCTGTTTGTATCTTCAATTGCAAATTTGTTAAAATGGCCGTGTTGCAAGTAGCAAACGGGGCGCGCAAACTGGACTGAAAAGAAAAAGAAAAACTGTAAATACGCAGTGCGGCAACAGTCGACAAACAGTAATACAGCTCTCGAAGAGCCTCCACAGGTCTCTCGAATCCCGCCTCCCCTATTAGCCTGTAGCTCGTATACTAAGTTATAATGGACAAGCTTTTTTAATAATGTACTTGTGTAAAGTAACGCAAGAAGAAAAAGGGGAAAAGAAATGAAAATAACCAAAATTATCTATGGAATTGTTCATTTTGGAAAAAATCCTGCGAAGCGCTATTGGCAGACGGGACAAAATGTTATAAATGTCTGAGATAAAAATATCGATACTTTATTCACTCTGTCTCTTTCTCTCTATCTCTCTATCTCTCGATTGAATCGGTCCGTCTTCGTCTCCATCCCTACCGGAATACCTCCATTCTTTGTGAACGAGACTCGAGGGTGCTCGAAGCAACATTGCGAGATATTAAGACATAGATGTTTACATATTTAAGATACAAGTTGTCAACTTGGGTTGACTTGTGGTTGGATGTCGCGTTGCGGGTTGCCGGACCATGCATGGGCCACGATGTATAGTATATGACGTGACTGCCCACTGCTAGTCGATATCGAGCGTCGGATCGTTTAACCAACGATACTAGACGCTCCGCGTAAGGCCAGATATCCGGCCGTTATGTCCATCGGTAAACTGCGAACAGTTGCGAATTCTTCGGCAGTGGTATAATATAGTTTTGTTTGTGGATCCGTGTATCGTGCCTATAAACAAAATGCAATTTGTTTATTTCTTAAATGCAGTTTACCGCGCTTACAAGTTGACAGCATCGCAGGAAAGCGTAAAAATTGCTTTATTGGTAAGTATCACGGAGGGGCCATTTTGCATTTCTCTACACTCACCGGTAATCCGGAAATATCCGAGTATTTCTTTGCAGGTTTGAAACTCGGCGGTGCATTGATGGAACTGTCTGAAATTTATGTGAATTTATGCTACAAAACTATACGATAGGTCGTGTTTGTGTGTATTTCTCTCTCTCTCTCTCTATCGCTCTCTCTCTGAATATTTAATACATGGTGCATAACTATATTTAGCTTTTTAGTTACGTGTAGATTATTTCAATGTCTCATTACAGTTTAAATTTTTTCCGACTAGTGTATAAATGCAATTACGAGAGGAAATGATATTTCTTCATTCACATTCGACGCATACAGTGTTTTACTGTCGCTGGCCACGGTAACGAACGCTCCTGAGCCAAAACTTGTTTCAACGATCGCCAAGTGCGTTTCTTCCCAGTGGTGCTAGTCTGCCGAAATTTCTGTTGAAACGAGCGATTCTTAAATACGGGCTGTGGTTTCTTATTGGCCTCGATTATTTCCTCGCTCGCCATCTCTCGCGATAGGTATCTTCTGAAACGAAACAGACCCAGCCGGGTAATAAATAAATGAATGCGAACACACGGTCGGAACGAAATTGCGAGATCCAGGAGGAATTTTACAGCCGGGACAGAGTCAATAATCAGAATAATCAGAATCGGAATAAGTTATCTCTCGCTGGCAAAATAATCTATTTTTATATTCATAAAGAGAAACAAAGAGGATACAAGGAGTTACGGAACTATCGCTTTGCCCTATGTATGTATGTAGTGTATCTCGCACCTCGCAGCTCAGCCGAATTGTCGATCTTGGTTCTATCCTAATGGGCGGTCTACAATGAGTTGTATCGTAAGTCATAAGTCATAATCCAGACAGCACACATGTCTAAAAGCATCTTAATGACATCTTTTACGATATATTTTAGACATGCGTGCTGTCTAGGAAGTCATATAGGGCACGTTAAACGGTTTAACGTGCCCTATATGACTTCCTAGACAGCACGCATGTCTAAAATATATCGTAAATATGTCATTAAGATGCTTTTAGACATGTGTGCTGTCTGGATTATGACTTACGACTTACGATACAACTCATTGCAGACCGCCCATAAATCTAAATCCTATAATCTTACACCATTTTATTTCAATCCTCGAGCGACGGATCAGCCGGATCAGAGTTTTCAAGCGAGAAGTTGCCGCTCTTTCGTGCAGCATTCGTCATTACGTCGTTAGCAGATTTTGTCAGATTTCGCAATGTTGTCGATAAGAATTATATCAAGGAACGCTATCTACGTGACTCACAGCGAGCTACCACTCAGATATCTTATCGCCCCTATCGGTCGTGTGTACCGTAAGTACGGTTTTGTACGGTATATATGTATATATACCTACCTAATAAGAAAATCCCAATTTATAAATTATCACCCGTAGTCCGTAGAGTGCCCGGTGCCGTTGAGAAGCTAACGAGAGGTTAGGGGTCTTGTGTGATCTGATTTTACATTACGCACAATCTTAAGGGGATGCTGGATACCGACATTACAGTTCATTTTCTTTGACAGGATGGATCTTCGAATTGGCTTTACGGATTAAAAAATCCTTTGACAGGTATAAAGTACGCACGAAAACAAATCCAGCTATGCTCAATTAAAGACCGAAAAAGGCGTAAAATTACATAATCATATTAATTGAGCTGTCAACACACAGACGCTCACTCACAAACATTCACTCGTATAAAAGTTTTACGAGGTGAGCGGCATAAATCGAGAGCATAGCTGGACTCGGACAGGAATAATGAACATTGTGGTAGCGATAAAAATACGAACAAGTCTCTAATAAAAAAGATCCATCCTGTCAAACATTTTATTCACATGAACCTAACTTACCTAACCTATAACCTTGTCTATCCTTGTCTATTATCATTGTCTATACAAGGACAGATATAGAATTTTGTCGGTAAAACAGCGACATCGTCGGAGTTCGGCCGTCGCTCCAGGATCCCCTTAAATGAGACGCGAACGCGAACGTGAACGAAATTTCTGAGGAGCGAGGACTTGCGCTGATCCTTCTTTACCTATGGCCCCGTGGCTACATATCCTAAATTCTACATCACACATGCACTGACAAGTGATATGCACCCAGTACGGGGATTTTCTAACTTTGTAACGACAATTTTCGGATCACTAACACGATATTCATACCTGGGCAGCTAGTTTCAACCAATTACGACTCAGCGTTGAAAAGATAAACGATAGCGAAAATTGCCGTTAAAAAGTTTGAGAATCCCCGTACAGGTGTCGGTCAGGTGTCACAGCGAAGCTACGAAGTCACGAAGATTAGGTGTTAGGTTAGGTTAGGTTAGGTTAAGTTAAGTTGCGGTTAAGGTTAAAAGGAAGGGTGTCGAGAGACGCAAATATGCGATAGTTGTCGAGCACGATATATGAGATATGCGAATACTTATGCGATCGACGGATAGCCGCCGGCTACGCTAAAACGATGGGAAATTGGGAACTACGCGAAGTCTCAAGTCGCGAAGTACGCGAACTGCGAAGGGTAGCGAAGCGATACTACTATACTAGCGATGGTCCACGATGGTCATGGTCCGGTGGACCCATAGATAGACTTATATAGATAGACCGGCCCCTGCCGTAAGCCGTAAGAGCACGCGTCGGAAAAAGAGAGAGGACCATCGCAACGGCTATGTCTGCACCGTAGGTCTTCCGACGTGTGCTCTTACGGCAGGGGCCGCCGGCCGGTCTATCTGTATAAGCTATTACCTTGTTTACGCGAGCGAGGTAATTGTCGCGTATCGGAGTATCGGGCCGGTATTCATATACCTTGTTTACGCGGCGGCGCTCTGCGTTTACGCGGTCCATAATTTTCTACCGTTTACGCGTGCGTAGTATTCTGCGATACTTTTTGAGAGCCGTTTACGCAGGCGCGAAGTATAATTGTTCCTACGGTCCGTCGTGAGGTTCCTCTCTACATACGCGGTATTTTTGAAAGACATAAATGCGTTTTAGAGGTTATCAGTTCAAACTTCAAATAATAAGTCAAAATGGATTCGACAAGTAATATTGTGAGTACTATTGCTGTTTTCGTCAAACAACATCAAGAAATATTGACGGCTGAACTCTTGTGCACCCTTGAGAATCAAATTCGCCGTTTACGCGAGGTATTAGCACGGAAAGTATTAGCTATTTTCAGTAACTTGCTTCTATTATCGTAATGTAGTCACTAGTCAATGGCTACTCACCCCCGTTTACGCGGAGTGACTTATCGTAAGTTACGATAATCTGAGTGAATTATCGTAAGTTACTACAGAAGTAACGCTCGCGTAAACAAGGTAAAGTCCAATCTCAAGTCAACGCTTAAGACGATCTTGATCAAGTCTGCTTATGCAATACCAGACCGTTTCAAGATTGATAGATTTCATATATTACCTTGTTTACGCGGCAGCGTAAACAAGGTATATGGGTGGACACCTAATCTGAACCACCTAACCGTCCTAACCTAACCTAACCCAACCATTGAACCAAGTGGAGGGGAGAATTGGACGTTGGCGGTTGGACGACTTGGACGCTCATTGCTCAATGAACACATATGTATTGCAAAATTATTACGCAATACGTGATACGAAGGGTAGGGGTAGGGGTAGGGGATCGTGGAATCTGGACTCTGGAGTCTCGGGTGGTCTCGGGGTCACCTTGATGCGCGCGTGCGAAGGTTGAAAGTTGAAAGTCGAGACTCGAGAGCAGTCGAAAGAGTAGATCTGTAGATCGCGGACGACGCGGAATAAGTAGGTAGGCAGGTTCGAGGTTCGAGTAGAGGTAAGAGAAAATCAAGTTAGCGTTTGATGAAAAGAAGACGATTGTTCCGTTGCAGGTCGACTGATCGCACCCCAAGTGTCACGAGACGTGCATACGAGAAAAATGGGACGCAGATTCTTCGTTGGCGGTAACTGGAAGATGAACGGCACGAAGAGCGAGATCGGAGACATTGTCGCGTTCCTCAAGACCGGTCCACTCGATCCTAATGTCGGTATGTGGAATGTGGATGCATTTATCAAATATCGTAGCTGATAAGATATAAACGTATTAGTCACCCTACATCGCCCACACACAGGACGTTTAGCGTCAGATCCAACATAGCTGACATTATCGTTACTGTTGTTTACCTATTTATCCAGTTCTTTTTTCCCATTCAATTTACAATCGTAGAATTATGGATACTTGGATACTTGGGCATGAGGAGATACTCAAGATGAAGACGATGGAATTTTTTACAGATGGATTTGAATAGATGGAAAAAAGATAATAAATATTAAATATATTCCAAAAATCTCCCTGTGTGTGTCGAGTTACGTTCTTACAGAATCTTCAGATACAGCCGCAAATTTAATAGCGACGTTTGATGCTTACGTAACATCCCGTCTCTTTCTCATTCAATGCTCTGACCTCTGACCTATACCCATACTGGACGAATATCGAAACGTCCGTAAAGGTAAAGACTGTCAGGAAGAATGATACTTTTGTAATTTGTAGAGGTTGTAGTTGGCGTTCCATCGATATATCTCACGTACGTGACCTCCATCCTTCCTAGCAACGTTAGCGTCAGTGCGCAGAACGCGTACAAAGCTCCTAAAGGAGCGTTTACCGGTGAAATTAGCCCGGCTATGCTTCTGGACAATGGCGTTCCCTGGGTAATTCTTGGCCACTCCGAGCGTCGAAATGTCTTTGGCGAAACGGACGAGTTAATTGCGGAGAAAATTGCGCATGCCTTGGAAGCTGGATTGAAGGTAGATATATAAGAATCGATTATCATTATGTAATCATATATATGTATTTAAAAAGATGACGCGTGCTTAAAATGTATTGATATTAATATAAATACATATATGTAATCACGCGTAATGTAATTGTCGCGCGAAGGAGAAGGGCAGAAAAAGTGAGAGAGAAAAAAAGAGATCGCTAATTTTGGCTTCTCTAGGTGATTGCGTGTATAGGCGAGAAATTGGAGGAGCGCGAGGCGGGAAAGACTGAGGAAGTAGTCTATAGACAAACCAAGGCGATAGCGGATAAGATTAAATCTTGGGACAACGTGGTCTTGGCTTACGAACCAGTATGGGCGATCGGCACAGGTAAAACCGCGACGTCGCAGCAAGCGCAAGAGGTTCATGAAAAATTACGCGAGTGGTTGTCAAAGAATGTCAAGCCCGATGTCGCGCAAGCTCTGCGAATTATCTACGGTGGTTCCGTAACAGGAGCCAATGCCAAAGGCTTGGCAAAAGAGAAGGATATCGATGGATTTTTGGTCGGCGGCGCGTCATTGAAGCCTGAATTTGTACAAATCGTTAATGCTCGTGCTTGTTGAACATGCACGAGATTATGAATTATATCCTCCATTAGGATTACGCGCAATAAGTTGCGTATTACGTTTATGAGAGAAGAAAACGCGAAACGGATTATATAATCCGTTTTGCGCGAGCGATTAAATGTTGTCACTCAAACGAGACTTGTGTATCTTATTTCTTCATTCATCACATTTTTTCATGCCAAGTTCTTGAGCTCTTAAGCTCATGTAATGTAGCCACGTTATTCGGGATGTTGCGTCGTTGTTGGACGATTGTTATATACACGTGATTCTTACAAACGACAAAAAAAAATCTTTGATGTATTTACGGTACTGCAAAAGATGTACATACTCGCGCGTGAAAGATTAATGCATCCTCTAGCAGCTTTTGTCTGTATAAGTATAGACTATAGAGTATCGTCGACGCGCGTGACGCAAATTCGGAAATTATATTTTAAAAAATTAACAAAAGTAATAAATATGGAAAGAAGAAAACTTGTCACTTTATTTAACTTGTGAAGGATTATTTAATCAAGCCTCTTACGACAATGCTCTTTGGTACTTGGATATTCATAGTAGCCTTGAAATGGTCTTGCTTCGCTCTCGCGCACGCGATATCGGTAATAGCTTTGAAAGATCGAGGTTCCCAAATTGCCAAGTCGGCTAGTGACTTTCGATTCAATAGAATATTACATCTCGTTAATCCTTCTTTAAGGGTCGCGAAATTTATACCATGTTCGCTCGTAGCAGCTTCTACCCTCTGCTCCCGCAGCTGAAAGTGGAAAGGAGAAATGGTATAAATGCAAAACTTAAGAAATTTATTTAAAGAGCTTTATATGTGCAATTCTTATTCCTACATATCTCGGTATATAAATTTCTCTCACCGTACCTCTTTCATATCTTCCTTCTTCAATTTTCTGCCTCGAGTGCAGTATGTTAGAGCTCTGTGTACACTTTTGATAGTTATACTGTAACAATTCCTCCTTCTACCGAGATAATGCTAAAAACGTGTTCAAAGCGTTTCCAATTTATTTTGTCTTATCGATATTACATTTCAAATTCACGGTCAAGAGCACTTAGAAACATCGCTATATCGCGTGACGAGAGACTTACCGCGGCAAGCTTGAATATTTTCCGTTTTCGCCAAAATTCGTCAGGCCCACGGGCTCTGGTTAAAAGGTTCAACGACAAGAAAACCATACTTGATTGTAAATCAATCGATCGAAGTAAACTTTAAATAAAGGGCAGATTACGTTACGGCAGAGGTTACGGTTACGCTTGCGTGAGAGGTTACGTTACGTTGCATTAAGAGTGCAGACAGTGCAGTTAGTGCAATTTTAAAGCGCCTCTATGTCCACAAAATGTGGACATTGAACTAATTAAGGGTCGGCAGGAGACCCAGGCAAACTCCGAATTGATATTGGAGACCTCGCGTGGTGGCAACGCGAAACTCCGGTTTCAGTGTCACCAACGTTGAAAAACTAATTTCAGGTTCCATGTAGTGGTGTATGTCCGTACACGTACACACACCACTGAATTGCTTACGCGGACGCACGGATTCTTAGCAATACGGCCCGAAAATGCTTTCTGGCCGTCCGTAGCAGAAGGCAGTAACATACCAAGGCTAACAAGCACCCGCTTTTTATAAATTACATATATTCTTATGCACACATGTGCGTAAATACATATTTTATTTGCTTTGATTGCTATCAGTGTCTCTTACAATTTAGTCAAATATTAGCCTTTAACATTTAACTGTTTTGCTGTAAAAAATAAAAATAAAAATTTCGAAAATAATTCATATCTTTTGATCGGCTTAACCGATTTTGATGAAATTTTAATATGTTGTAGATATCATTGAGACACATTTGTGGAAAATTCGGGAAAGATTTCTGATGACAGAAAGATTGATAAAAAAAATAAATTAATGTTCTTGATTTTTTTCAGTCCCGATATCTTTCTTGTACATTTACGAAAAAAATTTTCTAGAATCTTGTAGTAGTTTCCTATCGGACATAATTTTTTGGAAGCAATAAAATGGTTAGGTAGTACTTTTAAAAAGTACAGTATTTTTTTCAATTTTTTAAAATATGATATATGCTTTTGGTACGATTACCATATATTTTATGTAGAATTTTGGGATAGTATTCTACAAAAAGTAATTTTTGCGAACCAATAAAATGTGTGAAAAGTACTTAAAAATAACAAAATCTTTTTTTTCAAAATTATCACAGCTTTTTGGTACTATCGTCATATTTTTGTTTAGAATCTTGGAATGGAATCCTACGACAAGTAATTTTCCGGAATCGATTAAATAAATAGGTGCAGGTACTAAAAAAATAATAAAATAAAGTAAATTGAAATAATTATAAAAGGATAAACTTTAATCGTATTAAATCAAATGTTTATTATAATGAAGTACACATACACATACACGTACACATACACTCAAAATAATGGAGTACACATACACATTTGTTCACTCTCATACTATTATTTACACTATTTACAGTTATATTCATATGGATGAACTAATCTTTATCACTATCTTTATTGATAATAGGAGTGATGCCATCTGTTTTAAATATATTTAAATATTAAATATATAATATATTAAATAAAATAAATAAAATAAAATAAAAAAATAAAAATAAAAATAAAAAATAAAATAAAATAAAAAAGAATATTAAATATATAAATACTAAATATATTTAAAACAGCCGGCATATCACGCCTATTATCAATAAAGATAGTGATGAAGATTAGTCCATCCATATGAATATAACTGTAAATAGTGTAAATAATAGTATGAGAGTGATTATGTGAACAAATGTGTATGTATACTTCATTATTTTGAGTGTATGTGTACGTGTATGTGTATGTGTACTTCATTAATAAACATTTGATTTAATACGATTAAAGTTTATCCTTTTATAATTATTTCAATTTACTTTATTTTATTATTTTTTTAGTACCTGCACCTATTTATTTAATCGATTCCGGAAAATTACTTGTAGGATTCCATTCCAAGATTCTAAACAAAAATATGGTGATGGTACCAATTAAAAAACTTATAATTTTGAAAAAAAATATATTGTTTTTTAAAGTACCTTCTACCCATTTTATTGGTTCGAAAAAAGTACTTGTAGAATACCGTCTCAAAAGTCTAATTACATTACAAAACATTACATAACAAAATAAATATGGCAATGGTACAAGAAGCATCATAAATTTTAAAGATAAAAAATTTTTTATTTTTTTAAACTTTCGCCTACCTATTTTATTGGCTCGAAAAAATTACTTGTAGAATACTGTCTCAAAATTCTACATAAAATATATGGCAACCGCACCAAAAGCATATCATATTAAAAAAAAAAAAAAAATACTTTATTTTTTAAAAGTACCGCCTACCCATTTTATTGCTTCCAAAAAATTATTTCCGATAGGAAACTGCTCCAAGATTCTAGAAAAATTTGTTCGTACTTGTACAAGAAAGACATCGGGACTGAAAAAAATCAAGAACATTTATTTATTTCTTTATCAATGTTTCTGTCATCATAAACCTTTCCCGAATTTTCCACAAATGTGTCTCATGATATCTACAACATATTAAAATTTCAACAAAATCGGTTAAGCCGATCAAAAGATATGAATTATTTTTAAAATTTTTATTTTTATTTTTTACAGCAAAACAGTTCAATGTTAAAGGCTAATATTTGACTAAATTGTAAGAGACACTGATAGCAATCAAAGCAAAAAAATGAGCATAATCCGTGTGGAAGCACATTGACCCTTCTTATCCGGCTACGGCCTTTATTCTATCTTTATATAAAAAAATATACACTCAGTCTTAGCATCAGAGCAGAGGGTAACGCAGCTGTCGAGGAACAGTATAGATAACAAACTGAATAAAAATCTTAATTATTAATATTATTATGTTGTAATAATTAAGATTTTTTATTTAGTTATGTTATCTATACTGTTTATCAGCTGCGTTACCCTCTGCTTGAAAGAGTTTACATAAAAAGCTCAGCGTTGGAAACCTCATATTATTCACAATTCTCCATTACTTGTTTTAAATCTACAGCTTCCTTTTCAGTAATAGATTGGAGTATTTTTTTTTTCGTTCCTCGTTATTCCAAAGTAAAGAGGCAAGTACACAGTTGTGTTTTTCGTTGCTTAGAATTTAAAAAAAAATTTTACTGTGTAATTATTCATGCGTTGAAAGTGGGCGTCTCGGAGTTATGGAGTGTATTTCACCCAGTGTGACTCATACGTAATAATTTCAGTTTTTGTAGTATTTTTTTTTTCGTTTCTCGTTTCAAAGTGAAGAGGCAAGTACACAGTTGTGCTTTTCGTTGCTTACAATTTTTTAAAAAATTTTACTGTGTAATTATTTATGCGTTTAATGTGTCTATGGCATCGAATAAGAAATTGTAACTTTTTCATTTACTTAAAGTATGTAATTTGCAACGTAAATATATTTTTTTCAAATTTTTTAAACCATTTTTTATAAATATATTGCTATTTTTTCCATAAAAATGTCTCATTTTTCCGCAAAAAATCGCACCTTTATACCTCAAAATAAATATACTTTTCGGAACGGCGCATAAACTGCAATAGTCAGTGAAAAGTGCATCATCTGAGGATGAAAAAACCGTTTAAAAAATTAAAATATCTTAAAAATTGAAAGACACATTAGTTTTTGTGAAAAAGTCACTTTTCCGACTTTTTTTTTCAACAATTTTTTTACATATGTTAAATTAATTTTTTGCAAATCAAACCTATATACAGTCTCTTTAAGGAAGACTTAAACTACAACAGGATTTTTTTTTTTTTTTTAAGGTCACCTACAATTTTTTATACACGTGAAAACACGCTGGGGTGTATTTCACCCAGTGTGACCGGTACGGGATTCTCGGGAAGTGTGACTGAATAGAGTTAAGTTCCGTCTTTTACAGCCACTTTTCAGATCACTTTTTTATTTTATATATTTGAATTTCTAAAATAATATAAGGGTGTATTTCTTGTGTATTTTTGCTTATCTCTCTTTTTAAAAGTGTTTTTATTTTTTAAATCATATTTAGTTTTTATTTGTTTAATATAATTTTACTGCTGCGTTTTTTAAATTACGCATTATAATCAATATTTTGCTTTTCTAATTTGACTGAAAATGTAAGTAGTCTTCTCTTCTTTTGAGGTGTAAATTAAAATAAAATAAAAAATAAAAATTATGCTTACTTTTCATTTTTAGTGTGTGTATACCTATGGGATGGATATAGTTAACTAATTGCGATTATAGTGCATCATAAATGATAACGTGTAGGAATATTATCACAAGAGACATCTGCAATTATAATTTGATTGCGAACACGATGAAAAGGATTGACTTTCACATTTGTGCATGCATATATATATATATATATATATATGCATGCACAAATGTGAATCAATTTATTTTATATATATATTTTTTATATCATAAAAAAACATAAAATCGTTACAAACATTTTACATGTCATGCATATTACATGCATATATATATATATGCATGTAATATGCATGACATGTAAAATGTTTGTATGATATAAAATATATATATATAAAATAAATTGATTTTTTAATTTTTTTATTAATTTTTAATTATACATACACACACACACACACACACACACACATAGATTCTTCTTATTTTTTCAAAATTATCTTTATTTTTGTTCTTTCTTTACATATGCATACATATACAAAAAGAATAAAAATAATATGATAGCCGGTTTTTGCTGACATTATCTCTCAATATTTGCATCCGTGTGCTCACGTATTAGTGTTTGTACTTTGTACATGGATGCTACTACATATGCGATGTAAGAGAGACAAAGATGGAATGATGCTCTCTCTTGTCAAGCAGTCAGTATGTTACCACGAAAATTTCCCCAGCTTCTTAGATCTAGTGAGAACCGTAATAACAATATTTTAGCCAAAATATCGAATGAATCTTATTCCATTTAGGATATTCTTAATCAGTAAGTTCATCTGTAGTACGCTACAGAGCCCGATTTTGCATTTTTGCTCTTAAAAATTTATAATAAATTAAATACGGACTCGCGGCTAACCCAACCTTACCCGTTGCTATCTGCCCATTCCCCCAAGTTTATTAAAAATTTTTATTTTTACCTTTTTTTCATAAAATAGCTCTGTAGCGTACTACAGATGAGCTTACTGATTAAGAAAATCCTAAATTGAATAAGATTCATTCGGTATTTTGGCTAAAATATTGTTATAGCGAATCCGTAATTCCAGGCCGGCCGATAGGCGTCTCCACCGTGTCTCCTGCCGACCCTTAACGTAGCTAATATTTATGAATCCCTTAGGTAATGTTCACGATTTTATGGTTCTCTTCCATGCTATGTCCATGACGTATACATACATACAGGGTGAATCTTAATGGATGTACCAACCTTTTACCATGAGAGATGGGTTACCGACTGCAACTGTAATCAACCGAAAGATCCATAGATGACACCTGGTTGGATCGACCGCTCCGATCGACATACAGGGAAGTCAAAAATTGTGCATCGAGTAACGTGTATCGCATTCTATACATACATACTTTTCTATTATATCCAACTCTTCCCATACAGCACAAAAACCTCTTAAAATATATTTAAAATATTTTTTAGGAAGTTCAAAATAATTTAAAATAATTCACGCAAATATTTTTAGAATGTTTCTATGTCCGCCAAATCATGTCAAAAGAATATTTTCAAAAATGTTTTAAAAGATTGCATACAAATATATTCAATAATATTTGTAAAATCTTTTAGAAATATTACTTCAAAAAATAAAATGTTCAAATTTCTAGAAGATTTTACAAATATTGTTAAATATATTTTTATGCAATCTTTTAAAAACATTTTTAAAAATATTTTCTTGACAATCTGGTGAACATAGAAACATTCTAAAAATATTTTTGTAAACTATTTTAAAAAATATTTTGTGCTGTATGGAGTACGCGTTTTTTTACACAATTGTTTTCTAATAACGAGATTTCTTATTATTGCGCAACGTATCTACCGCATAAAAGAGATATTATTTGTATCTGTGTATCTTTTTTATACGATTTTTAAAAAATAATGATTCTTTAATAAAGTTACTTGGTAGCGATTTCTTTTCACGCTTACGCGGAACATTTTAGCGCGTAAAAAGAGAGTTGGACCTGAAGCGGCAAAAATATAAAAATGTTCTACCATTTTTATTAAAAAATGCGTAATTCTACTGCAAGAATTATTCTGCTGTATAGTACTTTATGGATATAAAATAATAACTTAAAAAATTAAAAGTAATAACAGTGGACTTCCGCTTTAAAGTGGACCTTTGCCTGGAGCCATAATGTGGTACAATATGGCTCCGGGCGAAGGTCCACTTTAAAAAACCTAACGCGCCATTGGTGGTACCTCAGAGGTGATGAAAAAGTCCACTGTTATTACTTTTAATTTTTTAAGTTATTATTTTATATCCATAAAGTACTATACAGCAGAATATTTCTTGCAGTAGAATTACGCATTTTTTAATAAGAATGGTAGAACATTTTTATATTTTTGCCGCTTCAGGTTCAACTCTCTTTTTACGCGCTAAAATGTTCCGCGTAAGCGTGAAAATAAATCGCTACCAAGTAACTTTATTAAAAAATCATTATTTTTTAAAAATTGTATAAAAAAGATACACAGATACAAATAATATCTCTTTTATGCGGTAGATACGTTGCGCAATAATAAGAAATCTCGTTATTAGAAAACAATTGTGTAAAAAAAACGCGTAATCCATACAGCACAAAATATTTTTTAAAATAGTTTACAAAAATATTTTTAGAATGTTTCTATGTTCGCCAGATTGTCAAGAAAATATTTTCAAAAATGTTTTTAAAAGATTGCATAAAAATATATTTAACAATATTTGTAAAATCTTTTAGAAATTTGAACATTATATTTTTTGAAGTAATATTTCTAAAAGATTTTACAAATATTATTGAATATATTTGTATGCAATCTTTTAAAACATTTTTGAAAATATTTTTTTGACATGATTTGGCGGACATAGAAACATTCTAAAAATATTTGCGTGAATTATTTTAAATTATTTTAAACTTCCTAAAAAATATTTTAAATATATTTTAAGAGGTTTTTGTGCTGTATGGGAAGAGTTGGATATAATAGAAAAGTATGTATGTATAGAATACGATACACGTTACTTGATGCACAATTTTTGACTTCCCTGTATGTCGATCGGAGCGGTCGATCCAACCAGGTGTCATCTATGGATCTTTCGGTTGATTACAGTTGCAGTCGGTAACCCATCTCTCATGGTAAAAGGTTGGTACATCCATTAAGATTCACCCTGTATGTATATTTTTGTGATATGTATGTCACGATTTTGTGGTTCTCTTCAGTGTTATTTTCACAATTTTTTTTAGTTCTCTTCCATATTATATTAACGATTTTTTTATTTTCTTCCGAAAAGAACCAAAAAATTGTGAATATAGCACGGAAGAGAAACATAAAATCGTGGACATTACCTACGGGACTAATAAATATTGGCTACGTAGTTCAATATCCACATTTTATGAACATAGAGGCGCTTCAAAATAAAGTGACAGCTAAAATGCGCCCATGACCTGTGATCATAACCGCTTATCTTTTTCTCTCTGGTATGTATGTATGTACAATGTACATTGTACATTGTACATCACACATACAGGTTTTGACTATTTAGTCAAAGGGGATATGTATGTACATACAGATATTTGTGTAATATAACATATGTGTACATATTATACGTGTGTACATACATACAACGCTTTTCAACATTTTCAACATTTTTTCAGCGATCATCATAGATAAGATATATAGATAATTTGCTTGTCCTTTGGTGTTTCTTGCAAATTCCGGATACTTGAATATTATATGTATACTTTAATTAATATAGTCTCAAAAATTCGAATGGCAAATATTGATACGTCGCGAATTTGCCTATAATACTTGTCGAACGAAACCTATTCGATGTTTCGCTGGAAAACGCGAAATCTTAAATTCTAAAGATATATTAATATTTATATAAAATAAAAACATGTGTAGGCATTTTTGACGAGTTAGAGACGGTAATCGGGTTAACGTATTTAACAATAATAGGTAATATTGTGCTATGGCACTGATATAATCTTAATAAATCCCTTATTATAACGCCATGTTACAATAGGAACGCGAAATTGAAACATGGTTTGAAATACACTCGATTATGCTTATCCTGGTTAGTTGTCTTAAGACCTTATTAAGGACAGAGGTACCGACTCGGAGATCTGACGGTAAATAAAACAATTGCCAAGTATCGTGAGACGATTTAACAACTTTATTAATCGCGTTGTCAATATGGCACCAAAACGAAATATGACTTTGATTGGGTATCTCCTAGGCATTGAACGATCAATAAGGATGTCACTGAATTATTCGCTACACGATTTAATCTTAATATCACAATCCGAGACACTTTTGAACTGACTCAAAAGCTTTGCATTCCATTCGTCCTGCTAGATTAGCTAGATTACATGTACATACGTCTCGCACGCTTTGCATTCCTCGAGCTTTCAGTCGTCTCCACTAGAGAAACTTTGCAACTGACACGGTCAGCGAGATACGAACAAAAAGATATGTGACACAATCAGCGAAATCACAAATCACGATGGCTTGCAGGATGGAAATCTTTTAATACTAATGCATGAAATCGGCTTCCGCCACCTCCGTTTGTTTTGACTGTTTGCGTTGCAGTTGGCGTGATGGCTGTTACACGTGGTTTTTCGATCCTCGCTAATGCGATCCAGCTCTTGAAGTCTTCTTTCTTCTAAAGAAAAGGAAATCTTGATTAAATTCTCTACGTGTCGTACGAAAAGCGCATGGTTCGACCAAACTCGAAATTTTGCCATGCTGCGACGAGAAATCGTCGCGGTCGCCTCGTTCGCGTCGTTACGCGTTTGTTACGTTTTAATCGGGTTTACACTTTTCGAAGAGAGACGAAAAGAAGGAAAGATATACATATATCAACAAACATAACAGACCTACCATTCAGCTGATGTTCCGTATAGTATATGGGATTGTCATCGACTCCATAATGATGCTCCATCAGGTATGGCAAGACGGTCATGCTGTGGCGTCCATTGCTTTTAAGGGGAGGTATAGGTACTTCCTGTTGCATCTTAGGGTACTCGCACATGGTCCACGCGTGTCTTTTAACCTGTTGCAATGTAAATCTTTTATCCGCATCTTTCTGCAACATTCCCTCTACGAGCGACTTTAAAGGTTCCTCTACTTCTTTCGGTACTGTATATTCACCCCTTCCAATGTTCTCGTATAATTTATATATGTTATCTCCCTCGAAAGGATATAAACCTGTGGTTATGTTGTACCTGTAAAAATATAGATGCACCATTCTGATCTGAAAATGTCGTATATGTATACAAGCGTTACCTACTTACAATGTAACACCACTACTCCATATGTCCACTTTAAAGCCTGAGAAACTTTCGCAGCCATTTGCGATTTCTGGTGGCTGAAACGCCGGAGATCCTTGACCTATCGTACATGTATCGTCTTTGGAAAACATGTCTAATGCCTAGCACAGTGGAGAGATGCGTAATCACAAATAGGAATAAACACGCATAGTTGCAAAATGTGTGTGTATGTGTATGTTTGACACTTTCTGAATAGTCTTTGTCCATCGATACCTTCTTTTTTTTTGTTTATTTATATCGTTGTTACAAATATCGGTATTTATAATTAAATTAACAAAAAACGCGTACAACTTTGTTTGACTAATTGTAAGATTAAGAAGTTGGAAGATGGAGCTTGTACCTCCGCGACACCAAAGTCACTAATCTTCAAGGTACCATCTAGGGTTAATAATAAATTTCCAGGTTTTATATCTTTGTGAACTATTCCCTTACTGTAAAGATATTCTAAGCCATCCAACAATTGACAGAAATAATCGTGTGCCTGCCAAAGCGGAAGCTTCTTGGTCGGCGTGCTTTCCAACATGTCCTGTAAAGAATCTAATAAATAGAAATCTAATTGTTGTTAACATTCATGCAAGCCATTGTTATAGATGTCAAAACCGAGAGAAAAGAGTTTAAAGATTTTTTTCCTCTTCTCATTAAAATTTAATTGCGTTTTTTGCAACGTAGCACACAAGGTATTACGATGATATTGTATGTAGCACGCAAATACATGTACGATAAGAATGATTGATGAATGATCAGGTATTACCGTAAATTCTTCGTATGCAATTTAATCGTACCTATTCAAGACGTACCGCGCGTTTGAGATAAAAATCTTAATACTGATTGTGAGATAAAGTATCTATTATAATTATACGTTAGTTACAATTCAGTCAGCACCCAATGTTATACCATTTGAGCGACACAACGTTCACTAGCCTTTACAAAATATATGTGAAACAAATACGATTCAATATCAAATTGAAATAAGAATCTTTTTTTTTTTTAATAATACTAGTAATAATCACCTTTCTTTGTATTAATTCCAATACAATACAAAACATTGCTCCCTCCCTTTCCCTCCCCTCTCTCTTTCTCAATACTTGTATATAATTATACGGGTCAAATACAAAAAGTATAAAATAATTTTCATCAAACCTCATAAACAAAAGACACAACCACACAATATCCACTGTTCTTATTGTTAGCTTTATATCATTGTTGAAAGTAATCTGTATGTAAAATTCAGGGATCATGGGATTAACGCGAATGTCAACACAAAAGCACGAAGCAAACATTAATGTACAAACTTGAAATTAATCAATGTTTCCTTCCGATCCGATAACTTACTTGGCGATAATTAAAGTAGGATAAACAATCATTTTATAGAAACGCAAAATCGATATTATGAAATTCAGCGCTACAATTCGTATACAACGTCAACATATACCAACATGCATGCGACGCGTGTCCAGTAATTTAGAATAGAGTAGAAAAGAAGGTACTTTTATTAAAATTTACCTGTAATCCACATACACAGAATTCCATAACTAGGTACATCTTTTCTTTTTCATCATTGTATAAAACATCTACGAGATTTATTACATTTTTATGTTTTAATATTCGTAACAATTTTATTTCCCTGTAAAACGCCAATCGTTATTAAGATACAAACGAGAAATGCGAGGAAAGATATTGGATATTGCAACGAAAAAGGATTTTCATCGATGTATGTGTGCGCGTGGCACACAAAAAAGGTTGCTCTACGTACGACGTAAAAACGTATACATTTGTAAAAAGGTATATTTGTCTTTTTACGCACCGTTGAACGTTCTGTTCCCCATTCGGTATCCTTCGAAGTTTCCTCTTCTTTAGTATTTTGACCGCTCTTCGGCAAAGCGTCTGCGAATCCAGTACCTCCTTCACCTTCCCATAACTACCCTCGCCGAGAACATCACCCATGACATATTTACCAATAAATTTGCACTTTTTTCTTTTCTCCTCGTATATGATTTGATCCGAGTCGACTCTGTGGAAAAACATGTTAACCTCGTCCAAATCGTAGTTTGGATCGTCATTGATCCACATGACCGGTTCGATTGGTTCGATATCACGCAATATATCTTCCTCCTCGTCAGGGTCGCATATTGTTATTTTATTGTCCATTTTTACTCCGTCGGGGAGCTTATAAACTACAGGATAAAGAGATCACACGAGTGATTTAACCTAAAATACAACCGGCACGATCATTGTTGTGAACAACTGAACACTGGGGTGTCACTGGTGGTGGGAAGTGGGAGCTGTGGGAACGGCAAGGTCGGCAAGGTCGGCAACAGAGAGAAGGATTTTAGCTGTCAATTTATTTTGAAGCGCCTCTATGTCTACAAAAGTGGACATTCAGCTACGTAGCCAATATTTATGAATCCCGTAGGTAACTGGTAATGTCCACGATTTTATGGTTCCCTTCCATGTCATGTCCACTGAATTGTTGAACATAAAGCACGGAAGAAAACCACAAAATCGTGGACATTACCTACGGGATTCATAAATATTGGCTATGTATAGGCTGCGGTCGTACGGTCCATTAATTGACGCCAATTGACGCTCCAAATGCTTCGAAGCATTCCTCTTCTCCTTTATTTCAATGAAGAAAGGAGAAGAAGAACGCTTCAAATCATTTGACCATTTGTAGCGTCAAGTGGACCGCATCTATAGTTCAATCTTCAATGTCCATTGTCCACATTTTGTGGACTGCGTCCATAACCATAACCGCTCTCAGCTCTCATCTCTCATCCTGCCTGACAAACGTGAAATTCAATTTGTCGTAATGATCACGAGGCGCATGATAGTCGCAACTAGAGATCTTTCTGGTCGCAACATTACATGTACGTACTACATACATACATACATACACATTTGTATACAAATAGGATAATTCCAAAATTAACAAGACCAAATAATTTTTATTAGTTCATAGGCTCGTAAGTCCATTTTGGAAAAACTCGTTTGTACAAATTCATCAACACTGTATCTTGAGACTTCAGTTGATCATTGAAGATGCACTTCATGTGGCCGTGTGTACCTACGAGAAATCGAAAGTGAATTACATTACTACTTAGCAAGAGTAAAGATATGCATGTAGTCTGGCCCCACCTAGAGAGATGCAGTTGATACTTGTACCGACATCAACTATTAATAATAAACTATTTACCAAGGGATTCCTTTATATGGCCTCTACGTCCATATTTGGTCCTCAATTGGATTGGCTTGAACCATTCGATATCTTCGCGATGAAAGAACATGAAACGCACAACCACAGATCTCTTATTGACCTTGTATGGGTGACCACTCAAAACTACTCGTTTTAAGACAATTCTGTTGGGATTACAAGATAACACACTACCAGTCGCAATTAGTTCCTGAAATAATATCATTATCATTTCAACTAGGTAGGATGACTCACATTTCACACATTAGTCTCATACGAATAAGATCTAATATAATGTAATATAATAATATTAACAAAATACGTACGAGTTTGCCACTTTTACTCTCGACGTAACATAGAACTGGACATGGCGAAAAAGTAACCGGTGCATACATACTCGCCACGACCGTACTGTCGGGGTGAAAGTATCTCTCGTACTAAAAAAATATAATTTGTCACGATAAAATATGTATAAATTTGTACAAGAGACATAGCGTTTTCTACTGGGAAAACTAGTGCAACACTGGTGCACACTAAGGCCTGTATTCATAGTCGAGTCTCAAGTCAACACATAAGACAATCTTGATCAAGTCAGTCTTAAGATATCTTAGGACGGTCTGGATTGAATAAGACTGATTTGATCAAGATTGTCTTATGTGTTGACTTGAGACTTGACTATGAATACAGGTCTTAGTGTGTACCAGTGTTGCACTAGTTTTCCCAGTAGAAAACGCTATAATTTAATGTTTGTTTACAGTATAAAACATACTTAACAAAGTAAAAGCGCATCGACTCACCTTATGCTTGGCACCGTTTGTATGTTGGCTAAATATTGGACATGCCGCAAATCGTCTAAATCCACATTGAAATATCAATCTTTCCTTTGACTTTATTGGCCGTGTGTAATTGCTCGAATGTTTCAACACGATGTTCAAAAGAGACATTTTATGCTCATACGGAAGTAAGGTGACCACTATTAACGGTTTATTTTCTGCCATAGCAAATGCCTTGAAAGCTTCTCTATTAACGTGGATGATACAAACTTGTATGTAACACCCTGGCTGAAAGTATATATATACACACATACATACAGATGCGCGCGCGCGCGCGATAACATTTAATGCAAGATTAATACTGAAAGAGAATAAAGTGTTCAATATATGTACCATGACACCTTCAATATCTTTACGTTCTTTATAAATACGTTTTCGCCTGCGATCGTAATCGGCGAATTCAATTATCCGAGAATAATCAATGGGAAGATTTTCCTTTGGATCCCATGGACTAGTACGGAACGATTCAAGACCTCGATATTTTTGGAATCTTGTTTTAGCCAAAATGTTTTGAGGTGTATCCACTTCGTCGGGAAATTGCGCGTCCAATTTTGCTTCTACATGTTATTAAAAAATTATTGCTAAAACGATAATCAAGGATGGTGCATTAATTACAGTGGATACATATAATATAGAGTAACCTTTTAAGTTTTCCATGGCTTGCTTTTCTTCAAACATATCGATATCCTGGTCATAACGTTCCTCATCCAGTGGCGCTTCCGATATCGTAATGGTCTCATGTTGTTCGACATCTTCCAAATCTTCACTACTGGCTGCTTCAGATCTTGTCTCTTCCACAGACATATTCTCTTCCTCTGACTCATTTTCCGAACATACACCGAGGCTTTCTAAACACGAAGAAAAAAATTTGTTTTTAAAAGAATTAAATGAGATTAAATATAAATTTTTTAAGATAGGGAAAAAGAAAAAGAGATGAAAACTTATATGTAATAACCTCCATCTTCATCCGGTATCCATGCAGCTTGATATTCAGAGGTTCCTTTTGGCACAACTTTAACAATTTTTCTATTTCTATTGTCTGCCGCTTCAGCCAATTCCTCTTTCGTAGGCCATGTTTGCTCAGCGTCCATTGGGTCAGGAATATATTCACTTTCGAGGGATTCCTATAAATTTTAACATTTTAAATTTAAATTGCATATATCGACTTATTACTGCTAAAAATCTATTGCTGTTAAAAATCACATATATAAATTATTGCAATAAAAATTAGCAATATAATTTGGACACGTTCTCTATAAAATAATGTTCGTGCTTTCCGCAATAATTTCTCACTCTCTATCTCTTTCGATGCTCTCGATACTGTTCGAATACTCGCCAGAATACTTCTAATACCAAAGATAAATAAGAAGAGCGTTAACAATACTCGCTTAGGAATACTTCGTGGCCACATTTAATTCAAGATTCATACAATTCATTAATATTAAAATATATGCGAGAAACCTGTTTTTCTGGGTCTGCAGTTAGGATCATTTCGGTTTCATTTCTCCGTTCCGTTTTCATTTTATCATCAGAAAGATACTTGGTTCGTTCAACGTGTTCAATTAAATACGGATCTGCCAACGTTTTGATGCACGACATTTGAAAGTTTCCAAAACCTGGTATGTGAACCAAATCGTTAGCCGATAATGGTGTTGTGCCTCGTAAATATCCACTGACCATGAGAGTTCCAAACTCAAGAGAATCCTGACGAGATAAGATGTACGTGATAATTAAATAAGATATTCAATCTGCTCTTTACGCACAATGCACAATCTTAAATACGATAGTTTTACGTACCCCATCACATTCAAAGGAGACTTTCTCGGCCAAGAGGTACGGTCTTATATCTTTGTAAAACAAACTTCTTTGCTTTTGTGATCCAGCACGCCGTAACATATTTAAGCAATCGGTTGCAGTGTCCAATTCAAGAACTTTTTCTTCGGGAAGCCATTTTGAAATTGCACGTTGCACAGATTGTTTATATTCCTGACGTTTCTATTTTATCATTTGAAACATATCAAACAATAATCGACAAGTAAAACGTTTGACGTATGCGCAATATAAAATTTACAAAAAGAATTAATTTCTATATTTGTTTCAAAGATTTTTAACATTCTGACTGCCATATATCTGGGTGATACATTTCCGCAAAGGCCCCGTCGTCCTATTTGTGACTGACGGTCCTATTTACCAGATTAGGAATAATTTTACTAAATATTATATTTAAGACATTAAAGAAATAATAGAAATTTTATTAGGACATAAAAAAGCAATAAAATATTAAAACACTACATTAGATTTATTAGGTTCAAAGTGCCAAAATTAGCTTAGCACTCAAAGTGTTAAACGTATTGTTACTTACCTTAATATGAAGTCTTTGAATATTATGCACCGCAATTATTGTAGAAGATAAACCTTGAGCAAGGCAAGACACAATAATTTCCTTGCCCCAATCGTCTATAATTTCTTTTTGCATACTATCGTTTGCTTGATTTCCGACAGAAGTTACAAAGAGTATTGTGGTAGCAACTTTGGCTGCATCTAATGTTGCTAAGACGTCACCAATCGGTGGTATAATGACAGAAAACCGCTGTTTCAGTCTTGGTACACTAAATTAATACAAAGATTAACAAAATTTGTTAATTTTATATATATATATATATATATATATAAATTCTTAATTTACTTTACTAATAATAAAAGAAATAAGTTTTTTCTCTTTTATAGCATACCCAATATGTATAATGCCATTTGGACTAGTAGCAATATTAGCAGCTTCATCCACGTTTGTTATGACAGATACAATGTTCTTTATGTCTACATCACTTTGCAACGGTATAACGCACATAAGAACAGGTGCTGAAGAAAAGCCACCGAGATTTCTCTTCTGCGCAAGTACTTGCTCGCGCTTCTTTCTTCTATGTTGCAACAATTGGTTTCTACGTTCATTCTTCCGAAGATTCTTCTCAAAACGTTGAGACGACTTTCCGATAACATTCTGTTTACCTGTGCAAGAAAAAATAAAAAAAATAAGACATATCCTCTTAGAAATCAAAGAATGTTCTGTTTAAAACATTGGCATATAGAATGTCACTATATGTTTACAGAAAGCTTAGTCTTGTCAATTGAACGAGTCGGTTGTACGGTATTTTTTTTACGGTATTTCTTGTTACAAGATTTGTTAATATTACGCGTACACAAAGTTCACCTTTCAGATCGTTAATGATGGCACTTTTACTTCGATGTCTTCCAGTTTTGTGCTCCTTATTAGATTGTTTCAGCGCTCCTGGTCGATGCGTCTCTTGTTTCACCATACTCATTGTAACGAACTCGTTACAACCGTCCGAGAAGAAAAACAACTAATAATATTAATATTATTAATTGCCACGTGCCACGCGATAGCCGAAATAGTATATGTATGGTATGTACCAGAGAGGATGAGAATGATGAGATGAGAGCGGTTATGGGCGTATTACTTTAAAGGCCATCACAAACAAAATGCATAACGTCGCATAAGCATAGCATAAGACGGCTGGACCAATGAGCATCTTATGTAAATTAATATGGCGACTTTATGCTGGATGCTCATTGGTCCAGCGGTCTTATGCTATGCTTATGCTACGCTATGCATTTTGTGTGTGATAGCCTTAAGGCCATCACACACAAAATGCATAGCGTAGCATAAGCATAGCATAATGGCGTTTTCGATTTGCTACTCGACCCGACTCGGGTCGCATCAATGGACGTGGAATACATACACAGATATGTATGTATTCCACGTCAATGATGCTAGAGTCCTGTATACATGATGCGACCCGAGTCGGTTTGAGTCGCAAATCGAAAACGCCATAAGACCGCTGGACCAATGAGCATCTAGCATAAAGTCGCCATATTAATTTACATAAGATGCTCATTGGTCCAGCGGTCTTATGCTAAGGCCAGTATTCATAGTCTTCAAGACCGTCTTAAGTATTGTCTTAAGACGCTAATACGGCCCTGTGATTGGTTCATGACACGGTCGTATACGACCGTGGTTCATGACATCTTAAGATTGAACTTAAGACGGTCTTAAATAACTATGAATACCGACCTATGTCTTAAGATCTTGAAAATAAGCCTTGACTATGAATACCGCCCTTAGGGTATATATTACTTAATTTTGAAGCGCCTCTATTTTGTGGACGTTGATCTACGTAGCCAATGTTTGTGAATTCCGTAGGTAATGTCCATAAATTTGTGGTTTTCTTCCGTGCTATATCCACAATTTCGTGGTTCTCTTCTGTGCTATGTTTACAATTTTTTGGTTCTTTTTGGAAGAAGATAAAAAAATCGTAAATATAACGCGCGGAAGAACAATAAAAAAATATAATTGTGAAAATAACACGGAAGAGAACTACAAAATTGTGGACATTACCTACGGGATTCATAAATATTGGCTACGTAGTTCAATGTCCACATTTTGTGGACATAGAGACGCTTCCCAAGTTCCCATAAGTTCACTGGGATCACTGGGATTACTAGGAATAGGATTTCCCGTCGATTTCACACATACCGCATGGTATGTAACGTAAAATTGTATATTTCACATAAGTACAGTTATTTTTTACTATTAATGTAAAATGCGCTAAAAAACAAGGAATTGTGAAAAAGTGTATCTATTGGTGAACGTGAACGTGAGTAATATATATGTATGTATACACACATATATATATATATATACACTGTACTGATAGTCTGCTGACATCAGACATTCGTTTTAGGTTATAACATTTAAGCGAGATTGCTCTCTCGACGATTTTCTAATACGAATTTATCTCAGCGATGCAAAACAACTGTCCTCGCGGTACCAAATATCTCTAACTTGCACATTAGTATTAGTGCATACTATTTAACGTTCTGAACGCATGCAATGGTTATGTGAATAATACCTAGTATAGTAGACATTTTTAGGAAACGCGTATTTATACCTTGCACAATTCGGCCAACGTTATATCATTGTAGCATACATTTATTTGGAAAAGATGAAACGTGGTGCTTGTAAATAAACAAGACACAGGCAAATTATTAATATCGTAAGTTTTTTGGGTGTGTTTATTTCCTGTATAATAGATGTAATAGATATGCCAGGTTTTGTTACAGCGCTTAAAAATATGAATTAGATTAAAAAAATTCAACATTTTGTAAACGACGCTGCAATACCCGAATAATACGTACTTGTTTTGTTTTGTCTCCAGAGAGCTAAATCAATATGGCAAAACAACAACAAACCCACATGTCTTTGGATGAGATTATTGAAATTAGGACTCAAGACTTTGAAGGTACAAACGGTCATTATGCTCAGTTCAGTGTTCCTATGCAACAAACCACTTCTCACAATTGGGGAGATTACGTACCTGGACAAACTAGACATCGCCTTGCCAGTCAACCCACACAATCTAATCCTGGAATACAGCCAATGACACCGATAACACCAACGTCTCTGTACATGCAAGAAATGTCCAACTATGATGCTGCGTCCACCGATTCGATGTATTATTCACCGCAGACAACAGTAAATCATCTAGGCATTATCGAGAATACCAGTTTAATTGGTACGATTAATGTCAGAGGTGGCAACTATATAAACGTTTACGGAAACGCTTCTCAAATCATGGCCGAGCAATGTTGTCTCTCAAACGTGACACCTTACTCTAATCAAAACATTGTTAATCAGGAGTATGGGCTTTTCAACGCTCAACATATGACTGTATCCGAGTTGCCGAATCCAAACGTTAATGGCAAACGGTTGATCGACAACGTAGCTGGAAATTGGGTGCCCAACCAATCTGGTACTTACAGTCCATTTGGCGGGTCTCCCAATATCACACCTGTACCGCAAGCTGTACGGGACGTAAGAGAGGATTTACCTTCTAGAAATATATCGGACTCTCAATACAAGAAACCAAGGATGGTGGCCGAAGTGAAACCTATGCGACCTTCTTACTCGGATGTTTTAACGAAATCTGCACCAACTCCGCCATCTCCGTTAACAGTTCAGTCCGTGAAACCGAAAATCGAGATAGCAGGCAAGAAAATCTCTAATAAGAATATCAAGACCAAAAACAAGCCCGCGCTGTTGAAAAGACAGAACTCGTCCGGTAGCGACGATCACAATTCTCCGAAAATGCAAATTCCTAGAAAAGTTTTAGAAAAAAATTCTTCCAACCTTCCAAGACGTTGGGTGTCGCTCGACAACCTTGGTTCACAGTCCATCGATTCTCGTCAGATAAACGCTTTCGATAGAGCTGATCAGTTTTATTCGGAAAGGAAGAAATCTGATAAGAGATCGTCTAAGAAAGCAGAAAAAAATGAGACTCTTAACAATACCAAAATACAAAACAGTAATCCGAAAACTGCGGGAAATATTCCGAAACGTCCGATACAGATAAATAATAACTTGAATACAATCAATACATCCAGTCAGACGGTCTCATCTGAAAAAATGGAAAAGAATCAACAAGTTATTAATAAAATCACCAAAGAGGATAAGAAGGCACTCAAGGAGAAAAATCCTAAACGTTTTCAAGCCGAGAAGACACAGCAGCAGATTAAGAAGGGACAGAGAAGCAGAAAAAGGGAAAATAGAGAATCTTCTATTAAAGATTTATATAAAAACTTGAATAAGTATGCGACTCGTTGGAGCAAAATTCTATTGAAAATCTTTTATTGGCTGTTACATCTAATCTCCGATGTAGTTAGCATGAGCGCCAACCTGGTTATTCAGCTGTGAGTATCGATACATAATACGATTAAGTACTTGCGCGAGATACTTTCTATATCTCGCACCGGTATACAAGTGTCGTTCTCTCTCCCTCTCTCTCTTTCCCTCTCTCTCTCCCTCTCTCTCTCTCTCTCTCTCTCTCTCTCTCTCACGCGCGCGTACAAGAGGGAGATAACGACTTATAATGTGAATAAGGTTTCCATTTTTTAACCTCTCCCTTTTCAATCTCTTTTTCTAGTGGTAAATGCGCTTGGTACCACACCATACTTCACTTGAGGTGCTGGTGTATGTACATGGCTGGGACATTTTGTAAAATTCGTATTTTAAACGCTATTGGTAAACAATTGGACAATTGGCTCGGTAGTAGTAAGTTTGCATTCTGGCGAAAAGTAAACACTAAGAAGAACGAGGAGAGAGAAGACAGTGGCAATTGGATTCACGGTGGGCTAGAAACCAATATCGCGTTACCCAGCACTGGCGAAGAAGCCATGAAAAGATTATTAGCGTGCAAGGGAAAGGATCCTTACAGCATACTCGGTGTTACGCCAACGTGCTCGGACGACGATATTAAAAAATATTACAAGAGACAAGCCTTTCTAGTACATCCGGATAAAAATAACCAGCCGGGAGCAGAGGAAGCATTCAAAATATTGGTACATGCCTTCGATATAATTGGAGAACCGGTAATAAAGCATCCGTTTCACTCATAACTTTTTTCTCGTAACACAATAACGATACTGATATATGTATAGTAACGTTGTGTGTATTATTTTAGGAACGTAGGCAAGCGTTCGATCAGACTAGGCAGGTCGAAGCGGCTTGGGGTGAGCTAAGTGACTTGCTGTCGCAACTTCATCGAAAGATGGAACAGGCAGCAAATACGATAAGATGTACAAATTGCGGCTTGAGACACAAACGTATCCCAACGCAACGTCCTTGTTATGCCGCGCGATTTTGCAATCAATGCAAAATACGTCACAGTGCGAAAGAGGCGAGTGTCGAATTTATTCCTATATACATTTATCAGCTGTCTGTTCCCTGAAATTAATCAAATTGTCCATGTAGGGTGATATCTGGGCAGAGTCTCGTTTAATGGGTTTCCTATGGCACTATTACGCATGTATGGAAGGAGCGGTGTACGATGTGACTGACTGGGCAGCTTGCCAAGCTGGGAATCTCAAACATCTTAGAGCGAATACGCATAGTGTCCAATATAGAATCGTTTTAGGACAAAGACTACCGTCTCAAACGTCCAGTAGCGGTAAAAAACGGCAACAGATAGATCCCAATACAAGGTACACTTTACGCGATTGACTGTTATCATCATCGTTAGTTTTCTTAAAATAGCATACACACTTTGGCTCGTTTGACATCTTATTCAGCAAGCTCCTCTCTGTTGAGCATGAACAGATCTTTTCTTTTTTTTACAAAACAGCGAAGCGGATTTCGAGGATTTCCTAAACAATCTCTACAACCATAGTAAATCTGCTGGCGTTAATACATCGGGGGATCAAAATTCTTTCAGAGGTGATAGTAGACGACGCAAAACTAAGCGTAAGAAGTAGAACAGTAGAGGAACAACCACTGAGGGTTTGACATCGTCATTGTATAATTAAAAAGTGCGCATTACATTAGAACGCATATTATACGCAATCTTAATTTACATTATCCTTAAACAATTAACCATAGCATAGAGGTGTTACGAATATTCATGAAATGCTAATATCTGACTGATATGCAATATGAGATTATGAGAAACTGTGTTCACGACAAACGTACGTGTACTAAACATCGTATCAAATAGTCTTGCACGTTGAAAAGAAGAAGGCTTGAGAATGATAGGAGAGTATTGCAATAGCGACAATTTGACAACAGAAACGTTCAACGAATATATTCAGCAACGCGACAGCGCGGTATTTTGCAGATTAAAATCATAAAAACGTTGACTCTCTCCAAGATAATACATAGAGATGCCAAATAACAATCGTAGAAACACAAAGTGTTGTATGCGTCGCAAAACTAGATTTAAACATAAAATTTTTTATATAGGTACGCATTTAGACAATTTATATGATATAACCTTGTGTTTCAGAATGAACAAGAGTTAATAATATCAGAGACTACGCATTATAAAACTGATAAATTTTATTTTGTCTCTTTTTCTTTTACAAAATATTAACCGAAATATATCAGTATAAGTTGTTTCTAACGAATTATCACTCATAGTTTAAATATCGAATTGGCAAATATGAAGAAGACTGATTTTCTCTCTTATTTTTGTTACTTATAAAAGTTGTTATATATATATATATATATATATATATATATATATATATATACACATATATATGCATACATGTATATTTATACTAGTTAGAAATATTTCTGATGATATACTCTGCTATACGTGGAAATAGTTTAGTTTCTTTAGATGATCATAGGCATCCTAATTCTTATTCTTAAAAAAAAATATATATATTGTATATATATGTGCAATGTTATATTAAAGGTGCTGCGCAGTTAGCTGCGGCGCATAAAAAAAAAGTAAAACTTAAGAACATTAAGAACAATGCAGATTACAAAGATTTTATTCTGACAAATGCTTCATAATGCAGTAAAGATAGACAAAAAATAATGAACATTGTTTATTCCACAAACAATCACATTGTGTATGCAATGTATGCATACATTAATATACAATCGAGCATTCTTGCGTTCTTAATTCGCGCTGAGACTGTACAAAATTCTTATTTTGAGATTATCTCAAGTTTCCACACCTATTTCAATGAGACGCGCGCAAATAGTAAATATTTCAAATTTTAAATTTGCTTATTGTAAAGATTATTGTTTCCGTCTTGCGCTTATTTTCATTCGGCATATGTATAGTCAAATAGCGAAATGTAAAATGGTGAGCAATACAAGAGGAAACATTCAGTCTATAAAGATTAATTCGATTAGGAAAAAAGTTAAAACCGAAGGTGTCCATAATACAGATCGTAACTGTTCGACTTCGTAAATACTTTTTGTGAGTCTTAACATGTAATATAAGTAATTTACTATGTAATTTTTCTCTTGCGAAGCGTCGCAAATACCTAGCATAAATGAAACAATCTGTTGTGTACCCCCCCCCCCAAAAAACATAATAAATGAATTTCAAATAAAATTATAGACTTTATATTTTCTTTTCTCTTACACATACAAAAACTGTACATTTAATAACACTTCAGAATACGAGACCTGTTTCACTTTGCACTCTTATAAAACCAATATGAAAGAAGATTCAATGGGACAATCAATTCCATTAGCAGATGAGACATTTACAAAAATTTTCCTATTTACTATGTTGTATTAAAATTATTTGTATACAATATTGAAAATCTCGCAACAATTGACAATATTTAAGTGCTCATATATCAAAAAATATTATACTATTATCTTTATCACTGTACCAGCAACAAAAAGATCTTAACTTACTTAATTCTATGATAACAGATATCAATTACGTCATGTGGTCAATCAAGCATATCTTCCAAAAATACAAGTGCATCCACGTTATCAATGGCACTTTCTACATCACGCTTTTGAATGGTTCGTTTCTTCGCTTGTGCAGTGTATCTATAAGCTTCCTTTGCAAGCGACTCGATGAAAAATTCCTGTGTTAAAAGATAGATAATTATTTTAACGCACTATCAAACATATCATAATAGTTAATTATTAAATACTATTTACTTACCACAGACTTCGCCACCAGAAACGTAGCCTCTTGATTAATCAAACTGACTTCAGGGTCCATTTTGACAATTGCTTTTATTCTCCCTAGGGGCAGTCGTATCAATTTTTCTCGCTGCACCTCGTCACCAATCGGGTTGTCGTTGATTTCCTCTCGCAAATCTCGAACATTCTCTTCATCAAATTGGTTTTTATCGAGTTGGATCTCTTTGCTTAAACAGTTGATCTCCGAGTTGTCCATGTTGACACGTTAGATTAACGTACGGCGCTATTCATGAATATAAAAATGTGTTACACGTTAAAAAAACTGGTAATTATTCAGTTTACACCCCTCACCTCCGATTTTGATGAACTTAGGCTTAATCGACGCGTCTTTGCTCAAAACGACCGAATCTGGCAGAAAAAAGTGTCGCTCTGCTCCGCGAGGCGAGATATTAAGGGGATCCTAAAGCGAAGGCCGAGCTCCGACGATGTCGCTGTTTTACCGTCAAAATTACCGACAAATTGACAAATTTTCGCAAAGCTCCAGGTTTTTTTTGACTGCATGGAATGATAAATCCTTCTCCAGAATTAAAGTATAAACGCAAACGGATATGGCTGTGATCGATTTTACGCAGAGGAAGAAAGAAAGTATAATGACATTTATATTTACGTTTAGGGTGGATACACCGCCAAGGTTAGAGTTGACAAGTCGTGAAAACATCAGCTTTATACACAAATTTGGTAGCTTTCATGCACAATGCAAACAACACGCCACGTCCGTTGGAGTGTCTACTTTAATTCTGCAAAAGGAATTATAATTCTATGCAGGCAATAAAAATCTGGAGCTTTGCGAAAATTTTCGGTCTGTATACGCCCGAGATTTCCATCATTTCGCAGAGCTCCAACTTTTTATTGGCTGTATAGAATTATAATTCCTTTTGCAGAATTAAAGTAGACACTCCAACGGATGCGACTCTGTTGTTGCATTGTGCATGAAAGCTACCAAATTTGTGTATAAAGCTGATGTTTTCACGACTTGTCAACTCTAACCTTGGCGGTGTATCTATTCTAAAAAGCTGGAGCTGTGCGAAAATTTGTCAATTTGTCGGTAATTTTGACGGTAAAACAGCGACATCGTCGGAGCTCGGCCTTCGCTTTAGGATCCCCTTAACAGTTAAGTTTCATCTACAATGAGTTGTATCGTAGTCGTGTCATAAGTCAATCCAGACAGCACAAATGTGTCTATTAAAAGCATCTTAAAGGCATCTTTACGATATCTTTTAAGACATGCGTGCTGTCAAGGAAGTTATAGGGCACGTGCACGGTCTTCTACTCAGGTCTGGAAACTCCAGTGGTGGGGGTGTCCCGCTTAACGTTCACGTTTTCGGTAGTTCGCTCTGGTGTCGTGTCGATCGAAAAGTCGTCTAGAGACCCTGTAATAAGAGTCTGGCCATAAGCGATTTTGTCAAAATCCTGCGAGAGAAACGGATATACATTTTCTCTTTAACCTAGCACATATGTGCTAGGTTAAAGAGAAAATGTATATCCGTTTCTCTCGCAGGATTTTGACAAAATCGCTTATGGCCAGACTCTTATTACAGGGTCTCTAGACGACTTTTCGATCGACACGACACCAGAGCGAACTACCGAAAACGGGGACATTAAGCGGGACACCCCCACCACCATAAAATGGTGCGAGTTTCCAGACCTGAGTAGAAGACCGTGGGCACGTGTTAATAAGTCGGCAGGAGACCCAGGCAAACTCCGAATTGATGCAGACCTCGCGACCTCTGTGAAGTTGGCCGGACAACTTCAACGTATCGAACTTTCATTAATTGGTATCGATTGGTGGTCGTTTGGTGGTCTTTGGTAGTCTAGTCAGATCGTTTGGTGGTTAGTCGTTTTTTTGTAAAATAAAAATAAAATTTTGGGTGTGAAGTTAGCCGGACAAATTTTATTTTTTAACCAATTTAACTTTATTATAGCTCATTCAACGCGGAATCGTTTGGTGGTCACGAATATCCAAACTAGAACCAGAGAGAAGGATGAGAGCGGTCATGGGCGCATTTTAGCTGTCACCTTATTCCGTGGCGCCTCTATGTCCATAAAATGTGGACATTGAACTACGTATCCAATGTCCACGAATCCCGTAGGTAATGTCCACGATTTTGTGGACCTCTTCCGTGCTATGTCCACGATTTTGTGGTTCTCTTCCGTGCTATGTCCATGATACCGAAAATCAATAAGGTAAATGAGTCAGACAAAGACCGACAAACAATCGCTTCGTTCTTGTCTCACGTATCACGTTAAGGTGGGCACGAAGCGAGCTAGCAGCGGCGAAGCCTTTTCCTGTTATCCGTCTCGCTTCTCTTACGCGCTGCGTTTCGTTTAATTTCAAAAATTAATATCTCTGGTTATATCTGTCGTAGAGAAATCTTTAAAAAAGCATTTTAAAGTTGAGGAGACAATCTTTTCGAAAAAAATAGTTTAAATTGCAAGAAATTGCAAATTCCAATTGTTATAAGCAATTAAAATGTTTAATTATTTTTTTCACTAAAAAGTACATTTTTTTTAATTTTTAAAATACTGCTATCTCATTTTCTACTTTATTCTGAAAGTACATATATTTTTTATTTTATGAATAAACAATGGATTCTATTTTTTATATAATTTTAATGACTGAGATGCCGTGCCGTTCTCGCGTCCCTGGCTTGACCAAGTGGCACAGCACATTGATTTCTTCGGAAATCAAATTCTTGTAGGAAGAAATGTATGTATAGTATAAATGACATAATATATAATGTTAAATATATAATCAAAATTATACAAATCATATTTTTGTTATAAATATCACATTTTAATAATTATTGTGTAGTATATTCTGGTAAAGTAAATTGTTACTGTACTGTATAATTTGACCATTAATTTTCTTTTCTGTTTTGAAATTGCCGAGATTTTACGTAATGAATGTTATGCTCAAGTTTTTCTTATTGAGTTTATAAAGTTATGAAGAACAGTGTAAATTGCAATTTTGTTGAACTGCAGTAGATGAAAAAGTAATAGCGTAGTCACTTACAGGCTTAAAAGACCGAGAGACTTGCCGTAGAGCGCCAAAAGTCTAGGCCTATATAGGAATTTTCCGATAAGAAAAAATAGAGCATAACATTCATTACGTAAAATCTCGGCAATTCAAAACAGAAAAGGAAATTAATGGTCAAATTATACGTAGTACAGTAACAATAATTTACTTTACCAAAATATTACACAATAATTATTAAAATATAATATATATCTATTGATCATAACAAAAATGTGATTTTTAAATAATTTTGATTATATTTAACATTATATAGGTATTATGTCATTCATATTATACATATATACTGATATACATTCTTCCTACAAGAGATTTCCGAAGAAATCTATGTGTCGTGCTACTTGGTCGAGCCAGAGACGCGAGCACGGCACGGCATCTCAGATATTAAAGTTATATAAGAAATGGAATCCATTGTTTCTTTATCTTTATAAAATAAAAAATATGTGTATTTTCAGAATAAAGTAGAAAATAAAATAGCATTATTAAAAAAAATTTTTAAATGTATTTTTAATAAAAAAATTAATTATACATTTTAATTTCTTCTAACAATTGCAATTTGCAATTTCTTGTAACTTGAACTATTATTTTCAAAAAGATTGTTTTCTTAGCTTTAAATTGCTTTTTTAAGGATTTCACGACAAATATAACCAGAGATTAATTTTTGAAGTTGACTTATTTATTTTTCACGAAAATTGTATTGCTTATAACTTTTGCAAAAAGAAAACATTTTGGTCAAACAAAAAATACGTATCTGCTTATTTTATGTATATTTCATGTAAGTAAAGTTTCACAATTAATTTAAAAAATAAGTCATTTCTCGTCCGATTTGACGTGGAATTGCCCATATGCATAATATAATATATATAAAAGATGTGTATTTTTTGAAGGGTATAGCAAGATAAGGGGGGATAACACATGCGGCCCATAAACAAAATTAATTTGGATTAGGGGCATTTTTAAAGGTATAATAATTGATAACATTATCTGTGGAGAATTCCATATATCTCTTTCTCGCTCCGGAATATCATAAAATATCGCGTATTTTTTTCTCTGCCGTTATTATAGATATCAAGCTGAGGTTGGTCTCATATATCATAAATCATTTAAGGCACTATGAAACATACGTTTTTCTTTAGAATTTTTCAGGCCAAAACTTGACTTGCAGAATCGTTTAAAATATTCAAGAAATGTTTTCGCACGCTCCTTAAGACGTAAAACCTTGGAAAAATTTAGAATATACCTATATGTTACATAAAAGAGTATCTTCCCAATTTTTTTCAGATTTTTTCAAACATGCCACCATATTTTAAAGAAACTTATTTGTTTCATTGTTTCGTAATAATAAAAATCAAAATCAATAAATACATTGCTTTATTTAACTACAATAATGTTGTTTTAATTTTCTTCAATATTCGTGTTATTAATGATAAAGATAATAGCTGTCATCTAAGCAGTTTCTAAGTTGATAATTCACGAACCAATTAGCCTGTTTAATTATGTAAGTAAAGGACAAAGAATTTTCGAAGGCTTATAAGTGAATGATTATTTACATCTTTATAAATCACAATTTTATGTTTACTTTAAGAATATAAGATTTATGTACAATCACATATATTTATTCCTTCCAATAAAACAATTTAATCTTTATCACTATAACTCTCGTCAATAATTGAGTCAATTCTTCCAGTTGTAAAAATCTTTGTTAAGATTTCTGCTGGTATTCCTGCCTGGATTTCTTACTATTCCTGCCAAATACCGGACATGTAAAAGATAATAAATAATCACAGAAACATGTGAACAACAACGAATAGTCAAGTCCATTCTACACATTTACACGTATATCACAAAATTCCACTTTACCTAACAGAATTAGGTTTATATTGGACATATAGCACTTGTATACACTTCTTTGTATATTTTTTATGAATTTCAGTTATTTAAGAGAGAATCTTGACTTATTGAAGTTTTTGAAGTTGGGTCCCGGCATATTAATAAAAAAATATACAAAAGTGTATATAAGTGCTATATATTTAACATAAACCTAATTCTTTTGGGTAAAGTGGAATTTTGTGATACACGTGTAAATGTAATGGACGTCGCGTAGGACTATTCGTTGTTGTTTACCTGTTTCTGCGATTATATTTATTATTTTTCACATGTATTTAGCAGGAATAGTCAGACCAGCAGAAATCTTACAAGAATTTTTAAAACTGGAAGAATTAACCAAATTATTGACGAAAATAGTGATAAAGATTAAATTGTTGTAATTATTGCAACAAATAAATATATGTTATTGTATATACTTAAATCTTATAGTTTTTAAAGTAATCATAAAACTGTGATTTATAATAAATATGTAAATAATCATTCACTTATAAGTCTTTGAGAATTCTTTGTCCTTTACTTACATAATTAAACAGCCTAATTGATTTGTGAATTATCAACTTATTGTTAGAAACAGCTTACAGTGGAAGCAATCGATTGTTGTAAAAAAAAAAACAGAAAAAATAATTTAAAAAAATTTGTATCGATCCGCATTTAATTTTATAAAATTGCAAATTTTAATAAAAATTAATATTATTATTTGATTCCTTTCATTATTCTACGTATAAAAGTGTGAACCTAAAGTCATTAAAAAGTGAATACTTTGCAAGATATTTTATATTTTGTATTAAAAATATCATGACAAAATTTGAAATATCTCAGGAAATTTTTAACGAAAGAGAACTTTATTATAGGGTTTTGAACACGTCTTGACAAGGGCTACAAGAATATGCAATAAAAAATAGGAAATTTCATTTAAGGAAACATCAATCACATTGACCTGGCCTTGAAAAGGTTACTCAAGGTCAAGTCCATATTTTCATCATGTGGCCCCCATCAAACCATGTAACTTTTGTCTGAAACATTTTTCTGTACCTTCCACATTTTTCGAGATATTTGCCTGCGGCATTTAAAATAGTCCACCCTGTATATGTATATATATATATATACATATATATATATATATATATATATGGAATTTTGCCTATATGTATAATAATAATTATATATATCTATATATATATCAATATATACATATATATATATATATTGATATATATATAGATATATATAATTATTATTATACATATAGGCAAAATTCCACGTCAAATCGGACGAAAAATGACCTCGTATTTTTTAAATTGATTGTGAAACTTTATTTACATGAAATATACATAAAATAAGCAGACACGTATTTTTTGTTTGTCCGATTTTTTTTGCAAATGTAAGCAATACAATTTTCGTAAAAAATAAAGTCGTTAACTTTAAAAATTAATATCTCTGGTTACATTTGTCGTACGGAGATCCTTAAAAAAGCAATTTAAAGCTAAGGAGACAATCTTTTTGAAAAAAATAGTTTAAGTTACAAGAAATTGCGCATTTAAATTGTAATAAGCAATTAAAATGTTTAATTAATTTTTTTTTAATTAAAAAATACCTTAAAATTTTTTTTAAAATAATGCTATATCTTATTCTTTATTTCATTCTGATAGTACAAATATTTTTTATTTTACGAAGAAACGATAGATTCTATTTTTTATATAATTTTAATGACTGAGGCTCCGCGTTGCGCCGCACCGTGCTCACGTCTCTGGCTCGACCAAGTAGCACGGCACATCGATTTCTTCGAAAAACTCTTGTAGGAAGAATTTACAGTATAAATGATATAATAGGGGAATTGTGCCTAAAACGACATAGGCCGTATTTATATAGTCGGATCTTATATTTAAGACCATCTTAAGTAATGTCCTAAGATGCTAATGAACCAATCACAGAGCCGTATTAGCATCTTAAGACATTACTTAAGACGATCTTGAATATAAGATCCGACTATGAATACCGGCCATAATATGCTAGTTTGGCGCTTTATATCGCTGCTAGAGGACCCGCTATCTTGATATTATCGATATACACAAATATGATGCTAGATCCATCACTACTGGCATTCTGTCAATGCTTCAACGACATGGCTTGGATAAAACCAAATGTGTAGCACAGTGCTACGACACCACAAATGTTATGAGCGGAGAATCTGGGGGTGTACAGAACTTTATGAGAGAAGAATGTGGAAATTCCTGTCCATATGTCCACTGCTACGCCCACCGGTTACAACTGGTGCTGTCTCACACAATTAAAGATGTGCCTCTTGCTTCTGATTTCTTAGACTTAGTTTCAAGTACTGTCAAACACATTCGATCGTCTAAGATTAGACATGATATGTATGTGGATATTCAAAAGGAAAACCCTGACATGAAGGTTTTAGAGCTCCCAAGAGTTTGTGTTCACAAGTGGGAATACAACCACACGGCAATATCTATACTTCTACAACGGTTAGGATGTGTTCTACACGTTTTGCAGCATTCTTCACGGCAAAGTAATACTATTGAAGAAAGAGCTGTTGCTTCCGGGTTGCTGAAATTATGGCAGAAATTTTCTTCTATCCTGTGCCTGGTAATTTTTGACGAACTCTTTTTAATGACATCTATCCTGTCTAAACTGTTGCAGAGCAAAAGAATTGATTTATGCGAGGCAATCGACTTAACCGAATCCTTGATCAAGAAATTGGATGAGCGTCGCACTGAATCCACTGATGATTCGTATTTCACAGCTGTATATCAGAGAGCATTGACAATCGCTACGGAGCACAATATTGAAGAAGACGCACCACGCCAACAAAAAAGAAAGAGAACTGACAGTGTGCTACTAAAAGACTCTTACGTGTGTAGTACTATAGGTAGACGTGCTTTGTCCGATCAGAACGACGATGCTTCCGACTTTCAGAAATACTTTCGCATTAATGTTTTTAACGTTGTTTATGACAGATTTATCACAGAGTTGTCATCTAGGCTTTTAGGAAACTGTTTGCTGCGATTGCTGCTTGCAACCCCAAATCTCCCAGTTTTTTAAATGCAGAAAGACTGTCTGTTTTGGGGGAAAAATTTGGTATTGATTGCTCAACTCTCACATCAGAAATTGTTGTTGCAGAAGGTTATTTGAAAGAAAAGTCTCAAATGAATACCCTCACCGATGTCTTAAAAGAACTGAAGAAACTTGAAGATGGATTTATTTGCCTTTGCAGACTATTTACACTAGCAGCAACTATTCCCATAACCAATGCCTCTTGTGAAAGATCCTTCTCAGTCCTGAAAATGGTTAAAACATACACCCGTTCCACAATGTCCGAAGAGAGGTTGGCTCATCTAATGTTTTTAAGTATCGATAGAAAGCACGTTGATTTAGACGCTGTTGTGAACGAGTTTGCAAGTATGCACATTAAAGTAAACTCGACAAAAACGTGTACAACGAGAAGGTTGTCTTTGACAGGAGATATCCCGTGAATACAGCTGCACACGTATATAAGTTGCACATACATTGTTGACTAGCTGAGCTTTTTATGTTAAAATTTTATATATGTATATATATATATATATGCATATTTTAAATTACGGTACAAATAATAATAATAATATGTGCAATAATAATATATAATAATACGAAAAAAATTATATGCTTTAATTTGGTTATACCAAAATCGATAGCGCCCCTGGTTGTGTCATATAGCTTCGCGGAGAAGCTCTTGTTCGTCGCTTGGCCGAATATCGGCTGTCCAGCTGTGCTAGTCGCATTAAAAGCAGTTGTCTGCGTCGTTTGAGCATTGGAAGGACTACAGATCTCGAGATTCTCAAGCGAGGCATCCGTTAACGCCGTTTCGTTGGTACCGAACTGAGGATTTATGCCGAACGAAAAAGTCGTAGTTTTCTTATCGTTGAACAGTTTCAGATCGCCGGTACCAAAGCTTATCGTGGAGCTGTTGAAGTTGTTGGAAGTAGCCGGAGACTTGAACGTCGTGGTGGATGTCGCGAAAGAGAATCCATTCTTTACAGACGCAGATTGCGTTACGCCCTGGGTAGTCTCGCTGGTATTCTCAGGACCGCTCGACGATCTCGGGATGATTTGCGATTGCGTTATCACTTTCTGTTCCTCAGGCACGGGCTTCCATTTCGTCGAGTCTTGCCCGGCGGTGTCTGGATATAACACTATGCTCGGTTTCCTACAGCCTCTGCAACCAGAATAGTCTTTCTTTTGCTTGTAAGCGAAGAAATTCTCCGGTAGCTGCAACTTTAAGGCGGCCGCTTTCTCTTCCGGAGTGACCTTTGCCTCGTAGATAATCTCGATTTTTTTGACTGGTGTGCTGGTCGTCTTTGTCGGTGTTTTCGCCGTCGGTTTACCCATCTTCTCGCTGCTGATAGTGACATCCGATGGTTTAATGTTCATTCTGGCGTCGTCGATCGCTCTTTTGAAATCTGCTGCGATTTCAGACGTCTTAAAGCGGCAGGCGAACTGCATGTATTCAATCTCACCCTTGCTGTAATCCGCAGTGGTCCACAGCCATGTTTTCTCATCCTTCGGTGTAAACTCTAGGTCATTGGTCAGCATATGATTCAGGCATAGCTTTAGTACATGGTCCCGACGCATGATCAGTCGCAATTTGCCGGTTTCTCTGTGACATAGCAGCTTGATGTCGCCCAATCCACGTTCCTTCCATTCCTTCACCGCGGCGTCGAACCTGAAGAGCTTCGCTCGATGACTGTAGAGCACCTCCTCGTCCTCCTCGCCGGTCTTCACCTCGATCTTGTCCGGTAACGGCACGATCGGCGAAAAGTGGATGTCTTCACTCTCCACTACCTCGTCTTCGCTGGTCTCGCCGCCGCCACCGCCGCCGGGCGATTTAGACGGTGACTTGGCCGTAAAGTTAAAGCCGAAGGATTTGGCGGGCGAGCCGAAGGTAAACGGCGAGTCACCCGTGTTTAACGTGGAGCTGCTTTTTATCGGCGTACCGAATAAAAAGTTGGTGCCTGTGGTCTCCTCGGGTTTGGATGAAGTCACCCTCGCGCTATCACTCGCACTTTTATCCTCCACCTTCGGCATCCTAAAACTAAAACTAGTGGCAGCCGTTTCCTTGTTGGTGTCTTTGGGAATGCCGAAGGAAAACGTAGTTATGGGCGCTGTGCCCGAGGAGGATGCGTTCAGCTGGAAGATACTGGCCTGCTGCGGCTTGGGCGGCTGTGACGGGTCCTTGGGATTGTCGCAAGCGACGCAGTAGACGTTTGTCCCAGAATTAACGATGTAACATGCCGTGCAGGTCCAGGAACCGGCGGGTGACTTAAACAGCTCCGACAACGGTAGATTGCCAGTGTCGCAAGCGACGCAGTGGACGTTTGTCCCAGAATTAACGATGTAACATCCCGTGCAGGTCCAGGAACCGGCGGGTGACTTAAACAGCTCCGACAACGGTAGTTTGCCAAAATCGACAGGCTTACTAGCGACTGCAGAACCGCTCTTGTTCGTCGCCGAAGGCGACGGAGCTTCGCAAGCTATGCATTTCATGTCCGTGGCCTTGTTTCTAGTATAACAACTGCTACACTCCCAGGAACCGGTCGGTGGTTTAAACAATTCCGACAACGGGGGTGGTTTCGCTTCCGTGACATTTTGACCCTTGCTCTCGCTCGACGACGTATGAGCCTTCTTCTCGAGCTCCTTCGCGACTTCGGTCGGGCTACTGCCTTTAGCTAGCTTCTGCTGGCAGCTCGACACGATGTTGTAGAACTGAGATGCCAGTTCCGGCGTGCTGAAAGTCGCGGCGTGTAACGACCAGGTCTTACCAGGTTCTTTGGCATCTCCCGGTACGGTCAAATTGACAACTGTAGTGCCACCCTTGTATGTAAACGCCATATCCAGCGGAACTCCATGACTGTAGATCTTAGAGCTTGCGCCATCCGTCAATAATACGCGAAGCTTTCCAGATGTCACGTTTAACAATAGCATCATCGGTCCTGTACCTTTATTCTTCCACTGCATAGTGTTGACACATTGGCATTGAAGGCTCGCTGTTCCGACAAATAATCTCTGCTCATTTTCTGTTTGCGGTCGCATTTCGTTGGACAATCCTTGCTTAGCGGTGCCGGGTGGCGGCAAACGAGGTCTTCTCAATGTTGTAGAATTCTGACCGGTCGCTGTGGGAGAGGTAAACTTCGATGACGCATTGGAGGCCGGAGTCGTTAGAATAGATGACTGCGAGTTTGTTGTTGGAGTCGCGGCGAAAACGAAGCTTGGAGACGGTGTCAAAGCGGCGCTTGTTGCAGTAGTGGTCGCAATTTTCGTCTCGGCTTTACTGGTTGACGTGGTGAATGAAAATCCGCTGAACGGACTGACTTTCGGCGGTTCTTCGATCTTCTTAGAGTCACTTGTTTCTGTGTCGCTGACTTCCTGAATAATAGGTTTAGAACTGAAGGAAAATCCTCCTAGTGTCGATCTGTCCGAGGAAACGTCTGTTGTTGAACTTATTTTAGCTTGTTGTGTCGATTGTGATTTCTGGATCTTGGACGTGTCTTTGTCGCTAGAGGAAGCTTTTTCGTTAATCTTGGACCCCTTTCCCGGAGATATTGGTAGGCTAAGTCTGGCCTGATCGAAGGCCTCCTTAAACGCCATCGCTTCCTCCGCGGTTTTGAATCTGATGCAAAGTTTTTCCAGCTTCACTTCCTCATCGGCAAAGTCGTTAGCGACCCAGAACCAGGCCTTGTTGTTATTCGTCATGGGACTTAATTCCATATCAGGCCTCAGCAAGTGATTCGCGCAGATCTTCAAAATCTGATCGCGACGCATCAGCAAGCGCACCTTGTCTTCTGTATTGCGCAGCAGTTTCACGTCACCGACGCCGCGCTCCTTCCATTCCTTATCGACAAAGCGGAACAGCTTTGCCCGGCCGCAATACAGAGTGTCTTCGTTCTCTTCACCGGTCGTGACTTTCACCTTTGCGGGCAATGGTATGACAGGCACAAAGTTCGGTATCGGATCGTGCTCCAGCTCGCATATTTCCGTGGATGTGTTCGGCGATTTGAAACCACTAGTCGTATGCGTTACTGTGCCAATAGACGGTGACGTTAGATTGGCGTAGATCGATGGCACATTGATGCTAGCCGGGGTTACATAGGTGGAAGTTGGCGGTAAGTTGACAGTGGTTGGTATGGTGGCTTGCAAGGGCATGGGAATCTGATAGCAATGCGGCACATTGGAAGATGATTTTGTTGTCGTCATTGTCGTTGACGCTACTGCCGTCATCGTCGTAGTTATGGGCGTAGTGGAAAATGTAACGGCTGCTGCACCTGCTAATCGGTATTGCGGTGGTATGGTGACACTTAGAGTTGGTTGAGTGGATGGCACCGTGGTCGGTAGCGTGTCAGATGTCGTGATGACCACGTTTACAGGAGGTGCTTTGTTCACCGGCGCATCTTTGATGATCGTCGTCGTGGTGGTCGTCACCGTCGTTGCTGTCGCTTCGGGCTTGGTCCGTGATGGTGTTTCGATTTTCTGCTTCAGCGATATCTGTAACGACTGATTCGTCGCGGCTGTCGGCATAAGATCGGGCAGCTGCGAGGAAAGCGTCGATGCAAAGAGACCTTGTTGCAGAGGATTGTCCGGAACTTCCGTCTGATTAAGATACAACATTGACATCGGATGGTAGACGGTGTGCGGATACAGGGACGATATGGTCTGAGTATTTGGACCAAACGGTAATGCGTCGGGACATGCATTGACAGCAGGATTTACATTCTGTTGCTGCTGTACATGCTGATGCTGCTGTTGGTGCTTTTGATTCTCTTTGCGCGACTCAACCACCTCCTTTGTTAGAGTATCCACTTTGTCGGTCAACGTCTTCATTTGCGTCATCATGTTCTTCATCTGTTCCATCAGTTCCTGGATCTCGTTGTCCCGGGACTGCATAATCTGACGTATCTGAAAATAGGGGGGGTTCTATATAAAATATTGAAATCGACATTTACGTGACCTTCAAATGACTATCCAAGGTCAAACCAATGACACCATTTTATGTCCCCCTTGAAACCATACAACTTTTATCTGAAACATTTTTCTCAAAAACGCTTAGTTTTCCAAAGAAATGCTTGATACGGACGCGCTGATGCACCATGTATACTTGAAGTATACACTCTAAATACTTCCGTTTAGGCTGGAACTGACTAAATATTACTTCCAAGGGTATAAGGAAGTGATTCCAGCCATTTTGGTCCAATTTTGAAGGGTGCCGAAAACAGGCCTTAGGGACCCTCCTCCTTTTAATGCTTTTAAATAAAAAAGATTGAATTTTAAAGAAATATCCTAACATGTAATAACATATGTTTACATGTATATAGATAAGAGCCATTTAAAATCCGATTTCACTAAGAGTATGTAGAGATTTTTGAGACACTCTATATTTAATATATCCTTCTTTTTTTATAAAAATAACATTTTAAATAAAGCAGAAAAAAAGTTCTGTAAATATTGTAGGAGAAAACTTAGTACGGCTATTTTTGTTGATCACAATTCATTTCACATAATATGTTTTGTCATAATTTTGCGTCGTATACATCAAAAATTATATTTCAGACCTCGTTCTCAAGATTACAACATGTAGTACCTCTTCGAGGTGCTAGGAGTCACAACGTTCAGATTTGAAAACCCGCTCAATCTGGGGTCGCCCCGCTTTCGTCATTGCTTTTCGTTGTGCGCGAGGAGTCACTTCGTTCCAGTAAACGTTTTAATTATAGCTTTATTTCGAGACATGCAAACATGCCAAAAAGACATAGGAAGTCAAGTGATAAGGATTCTACGGAATTGAAGAAAAAGATTCGAAAATATCAAAAGATATTGGAGAGTCGTCAGAAAGAATTGGAGGTTAGACCTCTCGAGAAAGAGATCGCGCCGCAAGTAGGACAGAAGGAAATTAATCAACAGGTAGAACTAATTGGTAAGTAGAAAATTGTGGATCAGTGAGCTTACACACGAGGTAAGACAAGACTGAACATTGGAAAGAATTATTTGTATAACAACGAGGTAGGATAACTTCAAAACCAGTGAGCTTGCACTAGAGGTAAGACAGACTGGAAAAATAATCTTGCAAATAATCTTGCACTTAAGCCAAGTAGTGTATGGTAATTGAAATACCAGTGAGCTTACACTAGAGGTAAGACAGGCTGGAAGAATAATAAGCTTGCACGAGAGGCAAGAGAGGTTAAGTTGATCTCAAAAATCCTATAAAGATTGCACTTGAGACGATAGTTTAAGACACGTCTTTGTTAGAAAAAAAGTAAGGTTATAAAAACATGTTCCTTCATTTATTTTAAGGACATGAGGAGTCGATAGAGATGTCAGACCTGGAAAACGTCGAGAACAATCAACCTGACGAAAGTGTTTTAACCGAAGAGATTTTGAAATATCTGGGAGATAATCCAAAGATCTCTAAGGCAGTTGAACCAAAATTACACAAAGATATATCAGACCGACTAGAAGGATGGATAACCGATGGGTTACCGAAGGAGGATCAAGAGAAGCTCATTAAGAAGTATTCTCGCCCGGAGATTCTTGAGGCTCCAAAATTGAACCCAGAGGTTAAACCAGCAATGCAGGAAGCGGCGATCAAAAGAGACAAACATTTTTTAGAATGTCAAAATATTATTGGTTCGGCGATTGCGAGTGTAGGCTCGGCGTTATCCTTAATACTGTCTGCTGATGAGGAAGGTTTAGATGAGCTCTTAATTGTAGAAAGACTGTCCAATAAGATTAGATTCTTAGCCGATCTTTTAACAAACAGTCAGTTTGTAGGAGAGCTTTTATTTTACCAGGCTTAAAACCTAAGCTAAAAACAACTCTTGAAAAAACTAAGTCGGAAGGTTTTCTTTTCGGGAAAGAATTGAGTGAAAAAATCAAACAAGTAGGCGTTATGGAAAAAATGGCTAAAACACTTAAAGAACAACCACCTAAGAAGCAGAATAATTTTTTTCCAAAAAACTGGAAAGGCCATCCAGGGAGGACTTGGAGTACTCAATCATATCGACAACAGAATCAGTTGAGACGGCGGTTTTTCAAGAAAAAACCTCAATATCAGAATCGCCCTCAGAATTCGAGCACCAAGTCAACGACGGTGAACGACAAAAAGACAACTTACAAGGGGAGGGTACGACGACCGGGAAACGGATTTGAATGAAACTTATTCCAGTAGTTACCCTTCACTAACAGTGAAACATAGTAAAGCGCTAGCGCGCACCTCTCAAGCGTTTTCGAGAAAAAAATTTTTGAAAATCTTGCGACGCTAGTCTACCGGTTCGCTAGCGCAGAGGTTCGACGAAGCGGCGTAGTCCCGCAGCTAAGGCGCGTGGCTGCTACGCTGCCGGCCCGGGTTCGATTCCCGTCGATCTTTTGCAAATCTTTTTTTTTTTTTTAATTTTTTTTTTATTTGCATTATTAATAAAAATGTTAAATTGAAGCAAAATAAATCAATTTAAAAATTTTAACAAAAAATAAAATAAAGGGAAATGCTTACTTTCCCTTTACAAAATAATTGAAATACACACAAATTAATAAGAATTATTTCTCGCTGCTTCAAATGTTATAAATAAAGGACAATGGTAAGAACAAAGGGAAATAGCATCTCGTGAAGATGCTATAAAAATTCATTCACTAGTTCACCACCAATTAAGCGCTCCTTCTTTCACAAATATGATTAAATATGCCTGGTATGCTGCAAAATTAGTGGAAGAGAGAACCTTTTTTTCAAATGTCAACGAAATCTGCTTTCCAATAACGCTTGGAAAGCAAAACTGTAGCGTCTGCAAAGAAATTTCTTTTATAAAATGTGCCTGGTGTATGATATATCTTTGTTTTAAATGCTTTTACGATAATTATCATGCAGGACATTGTGAACGATATCCACAGGGCATTGAAAGTGACAATGAATAAGTCATTGTCACTTTAATAAGTCAAAAACAATATATTTCTATATACTATCAGTATATACATATACATGTATATATTTCTTTATATTCTTGTTCATTGATTAAATAATATAAAAAATAGTTTATTATGTTTTATTATTTCAAAAGTGCTCCAACTTACAATGAACCATTGTCCTTTATTTATAACATTTGAAGCAGCGAGAAATAATTCTTATTAATTTGTGTGTATTTCAATTATTTTGTAAAGGGAAAGTAAGCATTTCCCTTTATTTTATTTTTTGTTAAAATTTTTAAATTGATTTATTTTGCTTCAATTTAACATTTTTATTAATAATGCAAATAAAAAAAAAATTAAAAAAAAAAAAAAAGATTTGCAAAAGATCGACGGGAATCGAACCCGGGCCGGCAGCGTAGCAGCCACGCGCCTTAGCTGCGGGACTACGCCGCTTCGTCGAACCTCTGCGCTAGCGAACCGGTAGACTAGCGTCGCAAGATTTTCAAAAATTTTTTTCTCGAAAACGCTTGAGAGGTGCGCGCTAGCGCTTTACTATGTTTCACTGTTAGTGAAGGGTAACTACTGGAATAAGTTTCATTCAAATCCGTTTCCCGGTCGTCGTACCCTCCCCTTGTTAGTAAGTCCCATAGCTGGTCGTTTGAGTAAATACTTTGAAAATTGGAAAAAGCTAACAAATGATAAATTCGTTTTAAAATGCATCAGAGGATACAAAATACCATTTTATGAACCAGTCCATCAATTTTTTAAGTTTAAAGAGCCATTTAGATCTAATAAGGAAATAATGCTATTAACTCAGGCAATAGATAATCTATTGAACAAGGGAGCCATTGTACAATGTAAAGAGGAAACAGGTCAATATTTATCACCCTACTTTTTAGTTCCAAAACCGAATGGGGAATACCGTTTTATTCTGAATTTAAAAGGTTTAAATAAGTTTATAAAAACAGATCACTTTAAAATGCAGGATTTAAGAACAGCTTTGAAGTTAATTTTGCAGGATAATTTTATGGCATCAATAGATTTACACGATGCATACTTTCTTATACCAGTAGACAAATCTTGTAGAAAATACTTACGGTTTAAATTTCAGGGTAATACGTACGAATTTACGGTACTCCCTTTCGGATTATGTACTAGCCCTTATGCATTTACAAAGGTCATGAAACCTGTTATGGGCCAATTGAGAATGTTAGGTTTAGTATCAGTGGACTATTTAGATGATATATTATTAATAGGAAAAGATTATGAAGAATGTCAAAAGAATGTTAGGTAAAAGTTTACAATAACTTACACAGCTCGGATTACTTTGACCTTAACCCTAATTAGTCACACTGGGTAAAATACACCCAAGCGTTTTTCTGACTTCGAAAACGACCCAGTAAACCAATAGAAATGGGCCTTGTGCCGCCATGTACAGGTAGTTGGGACCTTCAAGTATCGATCCCCGTCGGTGGTATATTTTTCGGCCCGTTAGGTCTCTCTCGGCAGCCGTTCAAAGTGAGCGTCTCGGAATTGTCGGGTGTATTTCACCCAGTGTGACCTATACGTAATAATTTGTTTTTCGAGTATTTTTTTTTTTCGTTTCTTGTTGTTCCAAAGTGAAGAGGCAAGTACACAGTTGTGTTTTTCGTTGCTTAGAATTTTTAAAAAAATTTTACTGTGTAATTATTCATGAAAAGTAGATGGCTTATAACTTGCGCTCCCGTACAATTCGCGAGGAATTGCTTGAGGAGTCCGAAGAACAGCCAATTCTTGGCGGCGATAACACTGATGGAGCCGAAGACCACGTGTCCGAGCAATATATATATTATATATATAATACATATGTAATATAATATAATAATATATATATAATATATATATATTATTATATATTATTATATATATATATTGTGTATCGTTCTTGCAGGTGTGCCTTGACCAAATGTAAATATATATATATATATATATATATTTACATTTAGTCAAGGCACACCTGCAAGAACGATACACAATACCAACAATTCGCAAGGACATCAAATTCGGTATTGCGAATGTCCTGCACCTCCAGGACAGGCCTGCATTTGGAGAGGACCGCCCAAAATTGGATAGGAAACAAAGATGTCAAATTTGCCCGAGAGGAACTGATAAAAAGACGGGCTCCATGTGTCCCACTTGCCTTCGACCGATGTGCGACAAGCATCGCGCATATTTATGCGTTGAATGTGCCTATGGCATCGAATAAAAAATTGTAACCTTTTTGTTTATTTAAAGTATGTAATTTGCAACGTAAATATATTTTTTTCATATTTTTTAAACCATTTTTCATAAATATATTGCTATTTTTTCCATAAAAATGTCCTTTTCACTTTTCCGCAAAAAATCGCACCTTCATACCTCAAAATAAATATACTTTTCGGAACGGCCGCATAAACTGCAATAATCAGTGAAAAGTGCATCATCTGAGGATGAAAAAACCGTTTGAAAAATTACAATATCTTAAAAATTGAAAAAGTTACATTAGTTTTTGTGAAAAAAGTCACTTTTCCGACCTTTTTTTTTCAACAATTTTTGTACATATGTTAAATTAATTTTTTGCAAATCAAACCTATACAGTTTTTTTAAGAAAGACTTAAACTACAACAGGATATTTTTTTTTTTTTTTTTTAAGGTTACCTACAATTTTTTATACACTTGCAAACACGCTTGTGTGTATTTCACCCAGTGTGACCGGTACGGGATTCTAGCGAAGTGTGACTAATTAAGGTTAACATATGTTGTCAAGGTCACCCTCCTGAGTGACCTTCAGAAGGTTTTAGTCGGCGGTCGCTGTTTATTAAAAAGTTATAAACAAAAAAATTTTGGAAAATATAGCAGCTATTTTGAGTATTGGAAGGCATAAACGACTAATATTACGTTTTTTTTTAAAGCAGAGAATACTTTATTTCGCGAGTATGTGCTTCAACTTACAAAGCACATACTTGTAAAGCGCGTCACTAACCTATAGGTTAGTGGCGCGCTTTACAAGTGTGTGCTTTGTATGTGCTTTGTATGTGCTTCAACTTAGAGAGCACATACTTGTAAAGCGCGCCACTAACCTATAGGTTAGTGACGCGCTTCACAAGTATGTGCTTTGTATGTGCTTCAACTTAGAAAGTTGTTTATAACTTTTTAATAAACAAAAAAAAATTTGGTGGGAAAAATTATTTAAAGCAGTGAATTGTTGGTATATTGAAAGGAAAGTTACCAATCTCTGCTTTAAATAACTTTTCTTTCAATATACCAACAATTCACTGCTTTAAATAATTTTCCCACAAAACTATTTTTGTTTATAACTTTTTAATAAACAATGACAGCCAGCTATAAAACCTTCTGAAGATTACTCAGGAGGGGGACCTTGACAACATATGTCAAGGTAAAGGTCGTTTATGCCTTTCAATACTCAAAATAACTGCTATATTTGTCAAACTTTTTTTGTTTATAACTTTTTAATAAACAGCGACCGCCGACTAAAACCTTCTGAAGGTCACTCAGGAGGGACACCTTGACAACATATGTCAAGGTCAAAGTAATCCGAGCTGTGTAAGTTATTGTAAACTTTTACCGAATGTTAAACTAACAAGGACTTTGCTAGAGTCGTTAGGTTTTATTTTAAATGAAAGGAAATGTAAACTATCTCCGTCAAAGCAGTGTAGTTTTTTAGGGTTTGAAATTGACGCACATGAATGTAAAATATTGCTTCCCAAGGAGAAGAAATTAAAAATTCGCAATTTAATAAGAGAAATGATTAATAGATCAGAGTCTAAAATAAGAGACTTTGCACAGTTAATAGGAAATCTAGTAGCAGCATGCCCTGGAGTACAATATGGTTGGGCGCATATTAAGACGCTTGAAAGAGAAAAAGAATTAGCTTTAATTTTTAATGGAATGGATTACGAAGGAAAAATGCCAATTTCGGTTAGAGCAAAGACCGAATTAGACTGGTGGGAGAAGAACCTTTCCAAGGCTTTTTCCAATTTCAAAAACACATCGATAGATAAAGTAATTTTTACAGATGCATCAACTTCACGCTGGGGAGCGGTGTTAGAAAACAAGGAAATTCATGGTTTTTGGACGGAAAAGGAAAAACGAGAACATATAAATTTATTAGAGCTCAAGGCAATCTGGTTAGCATTACTATCCTTTGAAACAGAAATTAAAAACTGTCATATTCTGTTGAGAGTAGACAATACCACAGCTATCGCCTACATAAATAAAATGGGAGGTATTAAATATCAAAGATTTAATACAATAGCGAGACAGATATGGCACTGGGCAGAGACAAACAATATTTGGCTACACGCGGACCACATACCGTCAAAACAGAATTCAATAGCAGATAGATTATCTCGCCTAAAAAATGTGGATACTGAATGGGAACTAGCTGAATATGCTTTTAATGAGAGTATAAGTATATTTGGAGTTCCGGAAATAGACTTATTTGCTACGGGCTTTAATACTAAATGTCAAAAATTCTGTTCTTGGATTACAGAACCAGATGCCTGGGCAATTGATGCCTTTTCGATTTCTTGGTCTGAATTTTTCTTTTATGCTTTCCCTCCATTTTCCATGATTTTACGAACATTAAATAAAATAATTCAGGATAAAGCGAGAGGAATTATTATAGTACCAGATTGGAAAGCTCAAGCATGGTACCCAATGTTTAGGAAACTGCTAGAAAAAAAACCTCTTGTTTTCAAACCATCTCGACAACTGTTATTATCACCTTGCAGGTCGATGATACATCCAATGGCACAGAACCTTACACTACTATCAGCAATTGTCTCAGGGAAGCTTATTTAAGGAAAAATCTGCCAACAGATTGCATAGAAGTCTTAATCGCATTGTTGTCAGAAAATACGCTTAAGCAGTATAATTCATCGTTAAGAAAGTGGTGGAATTTTTGCGTAGAGAAGAAACAAGATCCCTTTGCGGTTACGATTAATAATCTATTAGAATTTTTAACAACTCTATATAAAGAAGGTGCTTCTTATGGATCCCTAAACACACACCGTTGTGCAGTTTCATTAATTTCTCTTAATAAGATCGGAGAGGACCCGATTATTGGTCGGTTTTTAAAAGGTGTAGCAAATTTAAGGCCGGTAAACGCTCGATATGCATCTACGTGGGATACAAATATAGTATTAGATAAAGTTAAGGGGATCCTAAATAAAGCCGTCTGTAATACCGGTTTTTTTCTTAGAGAAAATCTTTTAATTGGCTTTATAGAAATGCAAAATTCTTATATAGAATTAAAGTACGCATCAAAATCTAGGTCATGGTGGTCGAATTTATATCGAAAACAAAAAAAATTAATATTTTTGTTAATTTTTGGTATACATGATGACAATATATTTGCTTTGTACAAAAATTCCACAATAAATATCCACAAAATTAGACCGGCATGACCTAGGGACAACATGTAAGAACAATATCGTGCAATTGGAACTAAGAATAAAAGCCTACAAAAAAAGATTAATTGTAATGAATGCAATATAACCTATAACCTTGTCTATCCTTGTCTATTATCATTGTCTATACAAGGACAGATATAGAATTTTGTCGGTAAAACAGCGACATCGTCGGAGTTCGGCCTTCGGTTTAGGATCCCCTTAAGACATGGTTTCCTTTAAATAATCTTAATCTACAAGAGTTAACAGAAAAAACAATCATATTGTTAGCGTTAGGGACTGCGAGTAGAGCACAAACTTTAGCGGCAATTGAGATAAATAATATAAAAGAAACCAAAGAAGGGTTAGAAATAAGAATAATGGAACGTACGAAAACAGATAGTCCAGGGAAAGCTAAACCAATATTGTATTTGCCATTTTTTAAGGAGAAACCAGAGCTTTGTATTGCGAACACTGTGATTCAGTATGTAAGAGTAACGGCTAAATTAAGAGAAAATACTAAACATTTATTTATTTCAATAAATAAGCCACATAAAAAAGTAACAGCTCAAACAATTAGCAGATGGATAAAGAGAGTTCTACAAAGATGTGGTATTGATATTAATGTGTTTTCATCTCACTCGACGAGACATGCGTCATCATCAGCAGCTTTCATAAGTGGGCTTGACCTTGAGGCTATCAGGAAAGCTGCAGGTTGGTCAGAAGGATCAACAGTGTTCGCTAAATTTTATAATCGTCCAATATTGAAAAATTTTTCTTTTGCAAGAGCTGTGGTTAAATAATCGTTGATGGTACTCCATTAGTTTTAATTGTCAGATTATGTTCAGTATTAATTTTAGTTGTATTTTTGTTTATGCCGCAATAAATATATATATATATTTTGAAACCGTATAGAAACAAAAGAGTGGATATGTTGTTGATCGGAAAGAGCAAAAGGATTACCTGAACTCTAAATAACTACATGTTGTAATCTTGAGAACGAGGTCTGAAATATAATTGAAGATCAAACGAACTTACCTGTAAGTGAAGTTCGATCGAAATTATATGAAGAACCTTGTTCGAAAAGATTACAACCCACCCAAAATTAAACAAATGGTTTAAATATTGTTAGGAAAATAATTATATTTCTTTTTCCGCAATGTGGCTATTCCGCAATTTTTCAGATTATTGCACAATAGATCTCCCTCCAATATGATTGAACGTAGTATTATTTCCAAATATAAATTCACTATACAATTTCAACGCGATAATCCCAATGTCATATTCACAAGAGCCGATAAGGGTAATATTACGGTCGCGCTTGACAAGAATAACTATTTTCATAAAATTGAGGAAATGCTGAGTGACACTAATACTTATTCCGTAGTTGCTAAGAATCCATCCTCTAAAATTGAGAGAGATCTAGTCAAGCTTTTAAAAAAATGGCAAAAAAGGAATATATATCTAAGAAAGAATATTACACCTTGTACTCCCAGTGATTCTATTCTCCCAAAAGCATATGGCCTTCCTAAAATTCATAAAATTAATGTCCCATTTAGAATAATTGTGTCATCAATAAATACAGCTCTCTATAATCTTGCTTCCTTTTTGCAAAAAATCTTGTCAAAAAGTCTACCCAAGGCTAAAAGTTTTGTAAATAATAGTTTTGATTTGTGCAACGATCTCTCGAACTTAACGTTAAATGACTCTGAGATCCTGATCTCATTGGATGTTGTATCGCTCTTTACCAATGTTCCGTCCGAGTTGGTCATTGAGGGTATAGAGAGGAGATGGGAATTAATTGGAACTAGGACTTGTTTACCGCGTGATGAATTTATCGCGGCGGTCAGATTCGTCCTATCATCCACTTTTTTCACATTTAACAATGTCATCTACCAACAGACGTTCGGATCTCCGATGGGCTCCCCATTGTCCCCAACGGGGGCAGACATTGTTATGGAGGATTTGGAGGAATGTGTGTTGGCGTTATTGGCCAAGTCGGATATCCGCCTGTCTTTTTACCGTCGTTATGTGGATGACATTGTTATGGTAGTCCCGAGGGAGAGCGTTCAGATTGTCTTAAACTGTTTTAATGCATACCACGAAAGGCTCAAATTTACTGTGGAGTACGAGGATAACCGTCGTCTTAGTTTTCTGGATCTTACTTTGATTGTAAAAAACAATAGGATTATAACTGATTGGTTCCACAAGAAAACATTCTCAGGCAGATTCCTGTCTTTTCATTCCAACCATCCTATACAGCACAAAATAGGAACAATTTTTAGCCTGGTGGACAGAGCAATCTTGTTGTCTAATCCTATTTTTTACGAAAAAAATTTGAAATTGATTATCGACATTCTACTTGATAATGGATATCCTATAGAATTTATTTTTACACAGATTAACAATAGATTAAGGAAACTCAAAACTAATAAACTGCAGTCTTTGCATAATAACACTAATAACGATGAAACTGTTAAAGAAAATAAGAGTTTTATTGTTCTCCCATATCTTAAATCAACTTCAAAAACAATCGCATCGGTGGTTAATAAATCTGAAAATTCGTTAGGATATCGTATTCTTAACAGTCTCAGTAATATTATCAAGGTCCAGAAGGATAAAAACTCCTACTTCACGAATAGTAATGTTGTATATAAAATAAATTGTAAGGACTGCAATGCTTCTTACGTTGGACAGACGAAGAGACAGTTGCAGACCAGATTAAAAGAACATATTAACAATATTAATTCAGATGAGTCCAAGCATTCAGTGGTTTCTGAGCATAGAGTTAAATACAATCACTCATTTGACTGGGAGAATACTCGTATTCTTGACTCTGAACATAATTATCGAAAGAGAATTATTTCTGAAATGATGCATATCAAGGAGCAATCGAATGGAATAAATTTAAACAAGGACACTGAATCTTTGGACACAGTCTATTTTGATGTTTTGAACGAGCTCTCCACACGTAGATAAAAACAAGGATCTCGGTTATTATATGTCCTCTCGACTTGTATTTTTGCGCACTCGTCCACATGTCGTCGTACGGATCTGACACAATCACGATGACAAAGTTTGTAACACGTTTCGGTGTGCTGGCAGCTTATGTGAGTTTATATTTCATATTTTTCAAATTTCCACAAGTCTTACGGGGATTATTCTGTTTAGTGGTCACTAAGTTGCATGTACCACCGGAGATGAAATACAAGACACACATGTGTGAATTACGACGAGGAGCGGTGATGGTGAGATTGCGGAGTGCTCACTTGCGAGCGTTAGCGTTAACTTTTCGTCGCGTTTTTTTTTAACCCATTGACTCATGATCGTTCATGGACCATATAATTATACACGCGAGATTTAAGTCGGTGTCCTATATGTTGATTTTAATTTAATTTTAAATGTAACAGACATCGTTCTGAGGAAGGCCAAGTTAGGCCGAAACGTAAACAATTATATTGCGATTGCGATATTGTAAACACTTTTATATGTGTTTCTTTTTTAAATAATAACCTTTTATTGCTCGTAGATTGGCCGTTTTTATTTATTATTAGCGTTTGCTTCGACCGAGCGGAATTACATTTTATATATTTCTTTATTTTTCCCACCCTATATGCAAAACAGGTAATCTTTTCTTTCCGTTCCGGCTTCGCTTACTCTAAAAGAAAATGACGAAAGCGGGGCGACCCCAGATTGAGCGGGTTTTCAAATCTGAACGTTGTGACTCCTAGCACCTCGAAGAGGTACTACATGTTGTAATCTTTTCGAACGAGGTTTTTCATATAATTTCGATCGAACTTCACTTACAGGTAAGTTCGTTTGATCTTCAATTATATAGTAAGATGCTTTTTTGTCTAAGCCTTAAACGATCTATAATTCCCCGATCTATAATTATATTAAATTTAAGAAAATCTTTTTATTTATAATTTTATACCCTATGCATTTTGATGTATATATGTATTCCAATTTTTAAAACGTTTTTTATATTACAAATATAAACAGAGTTCTATCTTGAACTCTGATAAAAGTAATGGATTCATTTGAAGTCACACACACAATTTTTGCATTAATAATTTTTAATTGTATTCAAATTACACATGTTAATAAAAAACAGATTTGATATATAGATACGTATATAATGTTTATAAATTTTTTTTTGTTCTGTAGAAATGCATGAAATTGTAGCTTTAGGAAATGCCACGAATGTATTGATCGATTTATTTTTATTATACAAAATCTTATGTGTGCACTTTCTAACGCCGCGCCCTAGTAAAACACGCCCTAATATAATACGAAGTTAAGAAAAGAACCGTTAAGAATTTACCTGCTTCTCTTCCATTATAGTATATTTGCTTTCCCGCTGAATCTCGATCGAACTTGATTGTAAGTTCTTTTAGATATGCTTCGATTACAATCGATCGAGCACTGTCCAAATGATGATATTATTAGATCAATGCGTGTACAGATGCGGCAACTGATTTTTTTACTTCCTTTTAGCAAATAAAGTTCCAGGCTACTGCTGAATATAAAACATATAACGTTCAATACGTGATGCAAGAAACACACGAATGAACAAATGAACACGGCCACTTGTTACCTGGCCCCACCACAAAGATGCTAGATCAGCCAGATTCTATAGGTTCGATTCACCCCACTCATCCGAAAGATAGATGGAGGGAGCACGCATCCTAGAAAGAGTCACATATGTGTCATACGTGTGACGCAATGTATATCCTCTGACTTGGCTGACTATAAATGCCTAAATGGCTATAAATTAAGGCCCAGTTCAACAGTGGTCAGTTAGCTTAACTAGTAGTTAATTCTCACTTTCCGTCTCTTTCTAACCTTTTTTTAATTTTTTAAATCAATATAAAAAGTATACAAGTAAATATAAAAAGACAACATAATTAATAATTACAACAATACACAATATTAAATAATGCGTTTCTATGTAAATATTTGTAGAAATATTATTTAATTGCAATATTATCTTTAATCTATTTTATATAAGTCGCGTAATGTTATATAAGTCGCGAGACTATGTGCATATCTTTCAATATAAGGAAATACATATTTATAGAGAAATTTGTATGTTTCCAAATTATTTCTTTAAACATCCTCTTTCTCTCCGTTTTCATTATTACATGACTACAATAATAAAGTGATATAAAATAAATGTTTGTATTAATTTCGAAAAAAGGTTATCGGCGTCCTTTAAGTCCTCTTCCTCTCCGTTTCCTTTATTACATGACTACGATAATAAATTTGTGATATGAAGGAAATGTTTGTATTAATTTCGAAAAAAAAGGTCATCGGCCATCTGGGAAACGTAGACATCGAATTCGAGGATTTGGAATACCTAGACACCGAAAACTACGGAGCGTATTGCCTGGGTGCTGTCATCGGCGACTTAGGCCACGTAGACATAAAAATTATATATTTTTTACTTTAATTGTAAGTTTTAAATTAGTGAAACCTTTTAATTAATAATATTCAAATCTGAATTTTTAATTAGAGGTGATATGTACACAATAATTTAATATGTAATTATGGTTTACTTTAGTCTTAAATTACAAGTTAATATTAGGTAATTTTTAACTTAAAGTCCTGTAAGTCAGAATTTAATATTGATTTGTGAATCATACCAGCTTTAAATTACGAATCATGAACTAGAGCCTGTGTAATTAACAAACCAAACTTTAATTATAAATTAAAGCCGATGCTATTCACAAATCAAAAGTAATTTGTGAATCAAAGCCTGTGTAATTCACAAATCAAATTTTAATTATAAATTAAAGCCGATGCAATTCACAAATCAAAAGTGATTTGTAAATTAAAGCCTGTGTAATTTACAAATCAAAATTGATTTGTGAATGAAAGCCTATGTAATCCACGGATCAAAATTGATTTGTTAATTAAAGCCTGTGTAATTCACAAATTAAAATTGATTTGTAAATTAAAGTCTGTGTAACTCACAAATCAAAATTGATTTGTGATTTAAAGCCTGTGTAATTTACAAATCAAATTTGAATTATGAATTAAAGCCGGTGTAATTCACAAATCAAAATTGATTTGTGATTTTAGCTTAGAATAATAATAATTCAAAATTGATTTATGAATTATTTTTGAATTAAATCAGAAATTGATTTAATTATTTGCAACCTTCAGCTGGGTCCCCTTTTGTCAATATTGACCAAATAAACGATCAGGGTACGAGTGGAAAAGACGGGTATATTCGTCCGAGATGGACTTCCTCCTTCCGTAAACCACTCGGACGGAAATCGAAGAGTAAGCTCGACCATTCCTCAGGAACAAGCAAGACTGATGAACCGCAATGAATTATTTGTACTGAGACAAAGACTCGATATAAATACATTTATCCCGTCCTCCTCAATCTTCCAAAACAACCTTTGCGAAAAAATTCAACTCCTAATTCGAAATGAAGCAAGGTCTTTGCGAAATGATTGAATTCTTTTTGTCGGAAAGTGTTGAAACTGCCGAGGGTTGCATTTCTTTTTCAATAAGAGACGCAGGTGAATTTATATACATATATATGGATTTACCTAGGGATCCTGGAATTTTTAAGAGAATGTAAACTATGAAAACTATATGAATAATGCGTGTTCTCGAAACTTCTTGTTTCCATATATAATCGTGATTTTATCTTTCTCAAGATTATGAACTATGCTGAGAATAATTCAGAGAACACTATCAGATATCTTGTAAAATATAGTTTTTTATTTTCTTCTTATCTCGATAATGTTTTACGATAACGTTTCTTTAGCAAAAATTATGTCGTATCTCTAGAATCCAGAAATTCTAACAATAAGTGTAGACCCATGATGTAGGAATATTGAATGATGTTGTTAAATATTGAATAAATTAAGGAGAATTATAATATATTTAGAAAAGAGTTGAATTATTAGAAACAATCGCAATTGAAGTTTATAAGTATTTATTATAAAAATGGGTAAATGTGTAGAAGTGGTGCTTCAGCAGGAATCGCGGTTTTTTTGTGACAATCAACAAAACAAGTTATAAAAACATAGATACGTAAGGTTATAAGGGGAGCTTTAAGTTTTTATTAGGAAAAATCAATGTTAGAGACTAATATACCAAAGTACATGCGTAGACAGAGGAGCGCGTTCCACAGGGGTCGGGGTGGGTGGAACTCGCTTTACAACTTACAAAGTACATGCGTGGACAGAGGAGCGCGTTCCACAGGGGATCGGGGTGGGTGGACCTCGCTTTACAACTTCTAAAGTACATGCGTGGACAGAGGAGCGTGTTCTACAGGGGTCGGGGTGGGTAGACCTCGCTTTAAACCCGTATCAGACTACGGATTGGGATTGAAATTGGATTGAAATTTGACCAATCCAAAGCAAAGTTCACTCCTTGAGATCAATTTTCTCTATTCTGATTGGTCAAATTTCAATCCAATCTCAATCCCAATCCGTAGTCTGATACGAGCTTTACAAATCGGAAGTTGATGCGAGGTTCACCTCGTACAGGCCTTCGGCCCCCCGTACCCCCCCCCCCCCTCCCCCGACCTTGTGGAACACGCTCCTCTGTCCACGCATGTACTTTGTAAGTTGTAAAGCAAGGTCCACCCACCCCAACCTCTGTGGAACGCGCTCCTCTGTCCACGCATGTACTTTGTAAGTTGTAAAGCGAGGTCCACCCACCCCGACCCCTGTGGAACACGCTCCTCTGAAAGTTGATTTTTCCTAATAAAAACTTAAAGCCCCTCCTTATAACCTTACGTATGTATGTTTTTATAACTTGTTTTGTTGATTATCACAAAAAAGAACCGCGATTCCTGCTGGAGCACCACTTCTACACATTTACCGAAAAATTTATAGATAGGTTTTAAAGACTTTGAATTTTGAAATGTAAGATTTTCATGTTTTAGAACATAATATTAAAATACTCGGTTTGAATTGAACTATAATAATAGAAAAACGTTATTGTTTGCATTTCGAAAGTTTCTTGTATTGTTACGTTTTATTTTTATCAAGGCGATTGTTGTATTTATCAAAAAATACAGTAGCTTATGAGCATCATCGATTAATTGCCATTCAATTGGAAGTTTTAAATTTGCGACAATATTTTGTTGTTTGCCAATATACAGGGTGTCGCAGAACTCATAATACTCCTTTGAGGAGATGAAAGAGGGTAAAATTCTCAGACGAAAGTTCGCTTGTGTCACTTTTCTCTCCAGTCATTATTCACTGAGTTATTTAACAAGTAAGTTGACCAGTTACGTAGCTTCAAATAAACAATTTTTATTTCAATGTTTGCCTTGTTCATTAATTTCCATCACTTTTAGCAATTTGACTGTTTGAAAAAATGGATTTATTAATTTGGCCGTTCAACGTCATCGATCCGTTTAATGTCAGCCATTTGAAATAATCGATCCATTTAACCCTTATGTTACTACCCGGGGTACCCGGGTACCCCTCCCTGAAATACCGTTAATACGGCCATAACTCCGAATACCTATAAGCAACATACGTATATCATAAAAGAATACATATACAAAAGTTCCTGGCCATTCCAGAATATTCTTTTATGATATACATTGCAAGGTATTCGGAGTTATGGCCGTATTAACGGTATTTTATGGGGGGGGGGGGGTACTCCGTGTAGTAATTAGAGGGGTATTCAAGTTTAAGTTTAACTATAAAATAACTTTTTATTAAACAAATGAAAAAAATTATTACATAAATCTTTTCGAAATTGTTCAAATAATGGGGATCTGACAGGATAAAACGATCTCTTCTCCTTACAGATATAGTTATTTCAACTTAAAGTTGAAAATGGGTACCCGGGTATACATATGTATATCCGGGTAGTAACATAAGGGTTAAAATACACAGTGTGTGGTGAAAATAATCGGACCAAATTGCTGACACGTCACAATCCTGTTACGATAATGTTGTGAAATGTAGGAAATTCCAATATATGAATATTACGCAAATAAAAAAAATGTATAAGATAAATGGCACTTTTTAAAATATTTTCTAAATGTTCTTTAAATTAAAGAATTGCCTAAGAATTAACATTAAATTTCAATAATAAGTACAAAATTAACAAGAGTACTGGGGAATTATTTTTGATCCGAAAAAAATGCAATTAAAAATAAATTTAAACGAAATATTATATAATCTTACTATATCTATATATACATATGTTGGAAAGATTAATTGACTATAAATTCTCTTTAAAAAATTAAAGATTATTTACAATCTACGAAATAATGAAACAGGTCTTCCAAACATGAATTTATGAAATATTTGTGAATAATCATTATTCCAAATAGCGGAATAATGATCTCTACGGATACAAATATGCAATTATAATAATTATACTCTAAATTAATAACTAAAAATTATTTACGGCTATAAATATTTGCCGGAGTTACAATTTTTCTGAATTTTTGATGTAGAACTATGTCTTTCTCCGCGTTAGGTAGGGGGTAACATCGGGAGCACAGATGCAACGAAAACATGTCACACTTTAAACGTTTATATCTTCGAAACTAATAATCGTAGAGTAATAAATAATACATCATTAGATAGCTTATATAGTACCATTTCCACTTGAAAGTCTCGAAAGTCTCAAAAAGCTTCTTCTATGAGGAAGCCAAACTATTATAAGCAACTAATTATACTCAAGTCTTAACCACTTTAAAAAATTGATGTTTTTGGACAATTCAATATTAATTATTGACAACTTTTTATCTCTATTATATTCTTCAGTCTTTTCTACCCTATTTCATACATATAATTCTTTAACATTTGGTTGATTAGACCCAGCTTTATAAGGCTTCTATGTATGCACGTATTTCTCGCAAATTTAAACATCTGTAACTCAAGAACTAATCAACCAAATCTTAAAGAATTATATATGAAATAAGGGTAGGAAAGACTGAAGAATGTAGTTAAATTAGAAGAAAATTGCCAATATAATAAAACAGTGTATAAATTAGAAACTTGCACATTGCTTTCTCATCATTTTTTTTCTTATTTTATTATCAATATCAGATATTATTGTTATCTTTTATTTATTATCTAACTTTATCAGTTTTCGTGATTTAGAACGATAATGAAAATTACTTTGTTTTTTTATAAAGATCAAGAAAATATCTTATCATAAATATCTGTTATCGTAATTGTGTTTATTTGGAAATACGAAGCTTGCTGGCAAATAATTGCTCATCGCCAAGTTCGTAAGTAACACCACGATATTATGATACCGCTTTTAAGAATCCGCAACATCTACAAATTGCAATTAACACTTTGATCAAATTACGATTAATTTAATCGATGATTGACTTATTAAACAATACATTTACTATTTTGTTAAAATAGAATTAACATATAGCCTTGGCCAAAATTATTAGGCACTCTATTAAAAATAAAGTTTTTCCAAAATAACATTTAGATATTTTTAAAAGAAATAAAAAATAAACGTATAAACGCGTTTATGATAATGAACACTCTAATGTTCTAATAAAACCACTTTTAAAATATTATTATAATTGTATAATAAAAGTCTTTGCTGCTATTAGATTCAGTACAGCAGTGATTACGAAGGTGCCTAGTTTTGGCCAAGACTGTAGATATTAATTTATTGTTTAACACATGGAGGAAAAAATTAGATTAGTAACGATGAATCATATACAGAATTAGAAATCGTGTTGTAGATAATTCTACCTATTGAATCGCTGATTAAGTCAACAAAAGTTTGATTGAAGTCGAGCGCCTAACGTTTAGACAAAGTTGCGATTTGAATGGAAATTATTTAACTTTTCGATAACCGATATTTCGAGGGTCAGTCAAATATAAATCGAAAATTCCTTACAAGATTCCGATAACTTTGGCGCCTTGATTTGACGATGGTTTCTGGTAGTATTTTTTACGCTTAACAAAAAATTATATGGTCTTATAAGGCTAACTGCTCTAGTTTGTAAGATATGCAGTGTTAAAGTTAAAAATAAATAATATAAATTTTTAAATAATACTTCAGTTTCCAAAGCCAGTTAGTTCAGTTAGTTGAATCTGATGATGTTGAAACTCATGTGGAACCGTACAATGATAGACCTCGTTTCGCTCCGTAAGCAGGGAGTGCGGTGAGGTGGACCTCGCTTTGCGTGGAAAGTTGAAAACCCAAACCGCACAATAATAGACCTCGTTTCGCCCTGAAGCAAAGGTGGGATGGGATGGACCTCGCTTTGCTTGGAAAGTTGAAAACCCAAACCGTACAATGATAGACCTCGTTTCGCCCTGAAGCAAGGGTGGGGTGGGGTGGACCTCGCTTTGCGTGGAAAGTTGAAAACCTGAACCGTACAATGATAGACCTTGTTTCGCATGGAAAGTTGCATTTTGCATATTGCATTTTACTAATTAAGTTCCGCATATCTTGGAAACTAATTGTGCTAACACAATGATTTTTGCACAATTATGTTCCTACTTAAAAATACTACCAAAAACAACCGTCAGATTAAGTAATACACTTTGGAAATCAAAGTATTATTTAAAGATTCATATTAGGTACATTGCTCTTTAAACAACATTTTTCAGATATCTCACGAAATTTCTTTTCAATTTCTTTCCTTCGATGTACAACATATGTCAATTATAGTGTAGGACGAGGGAACGGAACGACCGTATTTAGATTTGTAAATATATATCTAAATATATATAAGCATTGTTTCTCAGTTTCTTACAATTAGTTGAAAGGGCCAAATTAAAGAGAAGTCCGAAGTAATATACGTAGCTTAATCTTTCCTCAAATGTGTGTTCCCGTTTTCAGATCAGCAACAGCGTGGCGACTCCGTAAAGTCTGTTCGTTCATTTGCCAATACAGTCTCCCATCCATGCGAATCCCGCATCCCGTTTTGGATCGAGCAGAGAAATCTATACATATATCTTATTGTTTTGACGAGAATTACTTACGCACATAGTATGGATGAGCATGGATAGCGTATATACGGAGGCGTTTGTAATTAATTCTTGAAAATGGTTTATCGTAACATAACTTTATCATACATGGTTGAATTCGTAAAAAAATAACCTTTTATTTGGTGATAAAAAAATTTAAAAATTTTGAAAAAAATGTATTGGTCGCGGGAATATATTTAAAAATAAAAGAAATAAAAAAATTATTTTGTCATTTTTTCAAAGTACCTACTTTTAAAGCCATTTAATTTCGATTTTGGAAAATTTTTCTATCTCTTATAGTTTCGGAGATATTCGACCCGAAAGAGAAAAACCGATTTTTTTGAAAAAGTGTTTCACCCCCTAAACATGAATTAAAGCGCCTATAAAAAAAATAGGAGTATTTTTGATTTTTGTGTTTAACAACATACTTAAAGGAGAATCAAATCGGAACCGGACAGTTGTGGTAGTTCCCTTCAGTCTTAGCATCAGAGCAGAGGGTAACGCAGCTGATGAACAGTATTGATAACAAACTGAATGAAAATCTTAATTATTAATATCATTATGTTGTAATAATTAAGATTTTTATTCAGTTATGTTATCTATACTGTTCATCAGCTGCGTTACCCTCTGCTTGAAAGAGTTTACATAAAAAGCTCAGCGTTGGAAACTTCATATTATTCACAATTCTCCATTACTTGTTTTAAATCTACAGCTTCCTTTTCAGTAATAGATAGATAGTCTGAAGTAATAGGTGATGGCAAAAAATCGGAAATTATTGCACTATCATGCAGAAGCACTAAGAATTTAAAAATATATTTTTATGCATATTAAAAGATATATTAGCAATCAGTCTAATTACAAAAGAAGGTGTACCAGATAATATAAAAAAAATTGCATGCAAAACTATGAATATTAATGATGATCATTGATGTTGTGTTACCTTGTGTTTACTGGGATGGCCTTTTTTTTTTCTTTTTTAGTGGAGGAAACCTTCAAAAGGCACCCCGGTTTTTCGGGGTAGTGTAAGATTCCTACTCACTAAAACCTCCATTGTGCATACGTTACCTGCTGCAATATAATGGCGTTGATTCAACGCTAGCCACGCCTCTTCGTTTAAAGTAATCCGCCCTTCAGACATGTCAAGTCTAATCTCTGTGTAACAATAAATAACTCTACGTACATAGATTAATATCAATATAATAAAAGAAATTATTTATTAAATCTGAAAGTAAAACAATGTTATATGATATTATAATGTTAATTAGTAAAAAACAACACGAATTAATAAATCGAGTGGATCGCAATTTAAACTGAGTTATGATCGTGTCGCAAAGTGACCTCAACCATATTATGGGAAGTATACTTTATAAAATATTTCTTGTTCTTTTACATGCAAGCTCATTAATATAATTTACTTTTTATCTATTATTATATATTTATTTTTTGAAAATAGTACATTGCAAAGCAAAACCTATCTGATTGTGAGTTTAACACTTTGCGACGCAATCACCTCAGTTTAAATTGCGATTTAATTTGCAATGCACTATTTTCAAAACTACAATATAATGTATAAAATTACATTAATAATAATAAATAATAATATTATTAATAATTAATAATTAATATTTTAATATAAACAAATATTAATATTATTTCAAAAAAATTAAATATTTAGATTATAGAATGGGCCCCTCCAACGCCCATTCCCGTGAGAACGCAACCAATAATCTTTTATCGTCTCTCCGAAATTTTCATGTTACTCTATATGTGTTCTATACGATGACGATTGCAGATAACTTCTATCATCTTATTTTATCGTTGTTTCTTTTTGCATAATGGCAGCAATAAAAGCTTACAAAGATGTGTTAAATAATGAAAAATATTAATTCGGAAAAGGCAATAATTTTTTGCTTTCTAGAATTTTAAATAAATGATGTCTCATGCATTTTACGTCAGTTGAATATTTTTCATTACAAGGATTTTCTTTCAAGGCTACAGTTGTAGCGAAAGCCGCAGCATAAATTCCGCACAAAATATAATCCGGTTGTATTATTTGTACTTTTTCACAAATTATATCATATTTCGTTATCTTGGGATAACGAAGGCGAATATATTCTTTCTCTTTAGCAGCCAATTTATCATACGTAGTACCAGATAGGCTGTCGTATACATGAAGTTTGGTGCCATCAAAATAAATACATCGCCAATGATCTGTACAAGTTCCGCCAATAATTTGTAAGCTTTTATTGCTACGACTAGCTTCAATTAAGTGCGGGTATTGTAAGTATAACCACAGACTAATAGACAGATAGCCAATGGCCCGGGTGAAAGCGAGACCACTATTTCCGTATTTTGATTACCGACAGACTTTGCCCCTAGGAGCGAATCCAGGCTAATTGATGGCGAGACGGGTGAGAGGTGAGGAAAGTTTCCTCAATTAGCCTGAATTCGCTCCTAGGGGCAAAGTCTGTCGGTAATCAAAATACGGAAATAGTGGTCTCGCTTTCACCCGGGCCATTGGCTATCTGTCTATTAATCTGTGGTATAACACACTTTGTGTTTCAAAGCAAGAAGTCTCTCTTACAATGCGTAAAAATAGATCTAACGATTCATCATTTAATGTACTATTTATAGACAAAATATTATTATCACTAATGGGAGAGAAGTTATTACATCATCTAACATTTTTTTTTGTCTTTTTATGTCATCCTCAGTTAGATCTCGTTTTGAATAATCAGTTATAATGCAATCGTCATCTTGCTCCATGTCTGGACTAGCAAAAGTGGTAGTGCTTTCGATAACACTTTCCACTTTTATGTCATTTTTTCTAGCCGCTTCTTGCGCTTTGATGACATACTGAGGTTCCCGAATAGGCATATTTTTTGCTGCTCTACTATCTATTATTTCAGGAACCAAGCAGTCTTCGTAGAATCGTTTAAGCAGTGGTGACATTTTTGTTTCCCAAAATCTGTCATCACGCTCAAAAATCGTGTACTTTAATCCAAGAGGTGTCCACACAGCAAAAATGCAATACTTTCTTTGCGTTATGTGGAGTTGTCCTTGTACTTGGAAATAGTACGCGTGTCTTTGATTTATTCGAGTGTCATCGGTTTTATCAAATATTCTATGAATATCTGAAATCTTTTTGAGCATTGCATCGATGGGATGTATGTACATGCCGCGCCGCATAAGGACATTTAATCTCAACAATAGTATCGTCTCCGACAATGCCGTCAGGCGTCGCGGCAAGATATGGGATTGTTTCATCTATAAATATACCACAACTAGAAATTTCTGTCCCTAATTCCATCTGCAATTGCTCTCGTGCCATCATCTCTTTTTCTTTACCCTACTCGACAGCCGCAGTAGTCAATCGAGGAGGATAAAGAATTGCTTTCACAAGATTTTAGCACGAAGTTGTTTCTCTTCTGCTACAAACTTTTCCAAAGTTTGAAGCAGTGAGAAGACTTCGCCGTATGTTGTGCCACTCCGGGTTTGCATGCTGATCCCGTGTAGCACATTCCAATATAGCACGATTATGTTGTTGCTCTAATAACATTTCAAAATGATAACGTCTCAGCTGTTCGTATATATGATCTTGGATATCTGGCCGTTCTGCATTAGGTCCATAATCTTTATCAGCTATTATTTTAGCGGAATATTTAGATGTGCATACGAACAGAGAGTTGTAATTCTTTCGCCGCACGTGTTCGTTGAAGTTGCTTAACATTCTTGTTTATATTTCTGTTTTCAATTATTTTTGTTTGTGCGGGTGGTTTTTTATGTTTTTTTACGATACAAAATATATATACATAAAATACATTAATTTTTTAATTTTTTAATTAATTTTTAATTATACATACACACACACACACACAAATAGATTCTTCTTATTTTTCAAAATTATCTTTATTTTTGTTCATTCTTTACATATGCATACATATACAAAAAAAAATAAAAATAATATGATAGCCGGTTTTTGCTGCCATTATCTCTCAATATTTGCATCCGTGTGCTTACGTATTAGTGTTTGTGCTCACGTATTAGTGTTTGTACTTTGTACATGGACGCTACTACATATGCGATGTAAGAGAGACAAAGATGGAATGATGCTCTCTTCTTGTCAAGCAGTCAGTATGTTACCACGAAAATTTCCCCAGCTTCTTAGATCTAGTGAGAACCGTAATAACAATATTTTAGCCAAAATATCGAATGAATCTTGTTCCATTTAGGATATTCTTAATCAGTAAGTTCATTTGTAAAGCGCTAAAGAGCCCGATTTTGCATTTTTGCTCTTAAAAATTTATAATAAATTAAATACGGACTCGCGGCTAACCCAACCTTACCCGTTGCTAGCTGCCCATTCCCCCAAGTTTATTAAAATTTTTATTTTTACCTTTTTTTCATAAAATAGCTCTTTAGCGCACTACAGATGAGCTTACTGATTAAGAATATCCTAAATTGAATAAGATTCATTCGGTATTTTGGCTAAAATATTGTTATTACGAATCCGTAATTCCAGGCCGGCCGATAGGCGTCTCCACCATGTCTCCTGCCGACCCTTAAATACGGACTCGCGGCTAACCCAACCTTACCCGTTGCTAGCTGCCCATTCCCCCAAGTTTATTAAAAAATTTTTTTTTTTACCTTTTTTTCATAAAATAGCTCTCTAGCGCACTAAAGATGAGCTTACTGATTAAGAATATCCTAAATTGAGTAAGATTCATTCGGTATTTTGGCTAAAATCTTGTTATTACGAATACGTAATTCCAGGCCGGCCGATAGGCGTCTCCACCGTGTCTCCTGCCGACCCTTAAGCCCCTTGCACAATGCTAGGCAACAGGCAATAGGAACAGGGAACAGTAAAGGCCCTTGCACAATGCTAGGCAACAGGCAATAGGAACAGAAAATGACCTCAAATTCGTCAATACAAACCTAAAAAATTCGAACGATATGATTGGTTGGCAACAGGCAATAGGCACAGAATTTCCAACGTGACGGAAATTCTGTGTCTATTGCCTGTGTCATCGTCTATTCTGCATAAATACAAGGTTTCTGATTTCTGTTCCCTGTTCCTATTGCCTGTTGTCTAGCATTGTGCAAGGGGCTTAAGGGTTGGTTTATAATAGCCGTAACCGTTAACTTAGGCTGGTGCCGTAAAAGTTGGAAGATAGGAAACCCGTACTACCGTTTATAATAGTTGGCAATAATCTGTTATTTTTGGCCGTAACCGAAAAGTTGACTCAACTTTATCTTTACCGGCCTACAGCCAGTGAAAGCAACGGAAAATAAGTGAAATTGAGTGAAATCCATCAAGGGAGTCAAAAGAAAGGAATCACACATAACCTTTTGACATACGTGATATAGTGATAAATGTACAAATAAATGACGTGGATTTAATTTTCTGGGTCGAAAAATTTCGGCATTTATACGACAAGAAAGAAAAAGATTATAAGAACATAAATGTCGTAGAAAACTCTTGGCAATTTATTGGTAACAAATTGAATGCATCAAGTGAGTATATTACAATATATTTGATAAATATTAATTATCATAGAAATACTAACATCAAAGTTTTCCCTAAATTTCTGTTTGTTTTGTATACGCAAATAAAAAGTTAGGTTATTTTGTTGGAGAAGATATAGAAAGTTTGAATTCTGATAAATGACTGGTTTTCAATCACATTTATAACATTTTCAATTAAAATTTAAAAAGATAAGCTAGAGAGCCCACGTTTGTTATTGTTTTTTTTTAATAATATACATTATACAAATTAATAACTGTCGTAGGCTTTCTAGCTCCTTATCTTTTTAAATTTTAATTAATTGAGCCTTTTCAACATATTTTTCTTTGTCATTTTCAATTAGTTGAAGTACGCTAAATATATATCTCTGATTGAGAAATATAATTGACGCAGTGAGATTTTACATATGCAACTGATAACAGTTTATTCTAATTATATTACAAAGGTATATTCGGTTACTAGCGACGTTCGAACGGTATGTATCTCGCGTGGCGACCAACTCGAGACTAACTATGCGACAAGGTTACAGGTGTCAACAGCCCAAGAATACGCGTCGATATATTTCGCGCCACCGGCTCGATAGTAGTTACTTCGCGTCTCTAACACCTCCCCTCGAAGTCGCAAGTCGAGCCGCGTTATTCGCGTGATTCAATCATTCCGAGCCCGTCCTGACAGGTGACATGCTTATGTCCGGACAATCCCTTTGTTAAAATGTCCGCGGGCATTTCGTTCGTTGACATGTATTGCAGTTCGATTTCGCCCGACACACAATGATCTCTGACGAAATGATGGCGTAAATCGATGTGCTTTGTCCTAGAATGAGGCACGTCATCACTGCAAACCAAACGCTGTGCTCCTTGATTGTCATTGAACAATGTAATTCGATCACATGGTAATGGAATCACGCTCATTATGCTCTTGAGGTAGATTGCTTCTTTCGTTGCTTCCGATATCGCCATGTACTCCGCCTCAACACTTGATAGAGCCACGGTACGCTGTTTCCTAGCTTCCCAGCACACTGCCGCTCCTGCGAGTATGAACGCATATCCGGAATATGATCGCCTGTCGACCATGTTGGCGCCCCAGTCCGCGTCGACCACTCCATATAACGGTATGTCTGATTTTTCGTACATGATGCCATGATTCATGGTGCCCCTCAAATCCGGAGGATCCTCTTGGCTGCCACCCAATGCTCCGTTGAGTAATTAGTATTAAATTGGCTCATGAAATTTACTGCGTACGCGATATCGGGCCTAGTAGTCACTGCCAGATACATAAGTGCTCCAATGAGACGCTGATATGGGTATTGCCTCATTACCCTTTCGTTTACCCTCGCTGGTTTCATCAATTGCTTGTTCGTGTCGATAGGTGTTTTTGCAGGTTTACAATCCTGCATACCGAAACGTTCCAGGATAGTTTTGGTGTATTTTTGTTGGCTCAAAATGACACTATAATTTTTCTCGCTCTGCCGGAATTTGATTCCAAGGCATTGATTTACGCGTCCGAGGTCTTTCATTTCAAAAGATTCGGATAACGATTTCTTTACTTCGTCAAGCCAGTTTGTATCGTTCGTAGCAATCAAGATATCGTCAACGTAGATTACGATCATCATAAACCGACCATTCTTCCTTGATGATGTAAAAATACATTGGTCTTGGCTGGTTTGTTTCATGCCCAGCTGTTTTAGCTTCAAAATGAGACGCCGGTACCATTGTCGCCCTGACTGCTTCAATCCGTAGAGGGCCTTCTTTAGCAGGCATACGTTGTCCTGGTTTTGTTCCATCGCATCCAACCAACGTTTCGTAGTTCGTATCACGTCGTTTTTGCGATTTATTTCTGTGCTCAAACCGACACGTTTTCCGGCCTTAATCTTTAACAGTACTTCTCGTAATTGTTCAGGTATCTCCATATATACTTTTTCTTCTAATTCGCCGTTGAGGTATGCCGTTACTACATCCATTTGGTGGATCTGCAACTCCAGCTCCGTTGATATGGCTGCTAGAAGTCGAATGGATGATGATCTTGCCAACGGAGAATAAGTCTCGTGAAAATCCTCCCCTGGTCGTTGCGAGCAGCCCTTCGCCACAAGGCGTACCTTCTTCTTTGTAATTGGCCCGATTTCCTTGGTTTGAAAAACAAATCTGCTTCCAATTATCTTTCGATTTCGTGGTCTAGGCTCAATCTCCCATGTGCCGTTTCGGATTTGTGCTAAATATTCGTCTTCTAATGCCATTCTCCAGGCCTCAGCACCACTACTTTCATTCGCCTCCTGCCACGTCACCGGATCCCGTATTGATAACATGTTGCACTCCAGAAATGTATCGTCGTTGCCTAGATTTTCCCCGGGTAGGCCGTCGTCATCGGATGACTCGCTGTCCTCTCCATCGTCTCCTTCTTCATCGTTGTTCGTCGCCGGCTGGTATATTTTCCTCGGTCTTCCTACTGATCCGGAACGTGACAATATTGGTCGTCCTCTTCCACGCTTCGACGGTTGTAGGCGCAGGTAAGTATCACGTTCTGCCCTTCGTTTACGCGTTCCCGGCACTTCCGGATGGTGCCTTTCTGTTTCGCTTTCAGTTTCGTCTTCCGTTGTCTCTGTCTCGTTCATGTGTTCCCGGTTCTTCTCGGCTTTTTATTTCGATTTCAGTTTTGGTACTCGGCATGTCTTCCTCCCCCTCTTCGAGGAACTCTTGGTACTCGCGATCAAATGCCGATTTCTCCAAAAATTGCACGTCGCGACTTACGATTACCTTCCGCAATTTTGGTATCCACACACGATACGCCTTTGATTCGTCTGAGTATCCCACGAAAATACCTTCTACAAATCTCGAATCAAATTTACCACGCTGAATGCTTTTATCTAACGCGAACACTTTCGAACCAAATGTTTTAAAATATGTTACTGTGGGAGTCTTTTCTTTCCATAATTTGTAAGGTATTTGTCCGTTTAACGATTTAGTCATGCACCGATTTCTTATATAACACGCCGTGTTTACTGCCTCGGCCCAAAATGTCGGAGGGACACCCGCTTGACGCATCATACATCTTGCCATTTCAACTAGCGTTCTATTTTTTCTTTCCGCTACACCGTTCTGCTGAGGAGTATGCGGTGCCGATAACCGCCTCGTAATGCCGTTTTCGTTTAAAAATTGATCGAATTCCTTGTTACAATACTCCTTACCATTGTCTAATTGTAGCGCCTTAATTTTTCGGCCGGTTGATGTCTCTGCCATTGCCTTGAACAATTTGAATACGCTCAACATGTCACTTTTGTTTTTGATGAAGTATATCTTGCACCACCTTGATTTATCATCGATAAATGTTACAAAGTATTTTGCACTCGAAAATGACGCACTTCGCATCGGGCCACACACATCGGAATGCACAATCTCCAGTAAATGCTTCGTTCGGTTTCCTTCACTTAGCGAAAATGGAAGACAAGTTTGTTTTTCGCGAACGCACACTTCGCACTTCGACATTGTCTCGTTGCCTTTTAAATTTAACCCGTAAACTACTCCGCTTTTCGCCATACTTTTTAAATCGCGTTCATTTAAATGTCCGAGCCTCTGATGCCACGCATCTATCTCACTCCTCGCGTGGTTTACTACTAGCACTGTGTTTCTGTCACTCACCGGCTCGCGCCCTTTTTGAGCGTAATACAAATTTCCTATTCTGTCTGCGCGAAAGATCACTCTACCGTCTTTGTCCGTCACTGTCGCATATTTCTCACGGAAAATCACCTCATACCCGCGATCCGTAATCCTCGATACCGACAACAGATTAGTACGTAAGTCTGATACGTAATACACCTTTTCGAAATTTATGTTCGTTTCCACTTTGTCATTACTTATAGGCATTCTTACATTTCCTGCACCGGTAATTCGCGTTGACTCATTATTAGCTAAATTCAACCTTTTGCTCTCACTTTCAATTTTCTCAAATTTATCTCTTTCAGCGCATATGGGCTGTACAGTCACTGTCCAAACACCAATCCATGCCATTTTCACCTTCACGATTAAGCATCACAGTCTCGATTGTGTTTAACATCGCTATATTGTCACTCACATGAACTGTACCCGTCGGCGTATCATCATCGTCCTCTACCTGTCGCGCACTCACTTGTGGATTCAACGGTAGCTTTGTCCTTCAGTTCCTCGCAATATGACCTATTCTATCACAACGAAAACATTTCGGTCCTTGTCTCGCACCTGTTTGGCCTTCGGTTTTGACATTCCTCGAGTCTCCGCGACTATCTTGAGGCACACGCGAATATCGTGACCTCTTCACATACATAGCATTTTGCTCCGAATTTTTGTTTGCTCTTCGCGATTCGAATTCTTCTAGAATCTTCACTCTCAACGTTTCTGGGTCTGGCAACTCGTCTCGTGTCTCAATGGTACATCGAAAATTTTTAAAAGATTCTGGCAGACTATACAACAATAAAATTTCCAGTACCTCTTTGTTTATTATCAAATTAATCTCTTTCAACTTTTCCACTGCTTCAAAAAATTCCGTTAAATGTATACGTAGATTGTCGCCTTTCTTCAGTCTTGACAGGATAATTCTCTTCAAAAGCGTTGCTTTTCGCGCTGGTCCTTTGGATTGGAACGTTGATTCAATTTTCAGCCAGATTTCTCTTGAAGACGTGCACCCACGAATTAAATTCAACTCCGAAGGACTAATCGACAATATGATGTCGGCCTCTGCTTTTGCGTCCTTATCAATCCATGCTCGAATTGCCTCGTTTCCGCTCGACGGCTTCTCTGTCGCTCCGCTCACGTAGCACCAAACATCGTTTTTCACGAGTATCGCCTTCATCTGTAACTTCAATGTCCGCGTTTAGCGGCTCAATTCTCACGATTGACGACATTCCTTCACCACGAGTTTACGCAACGGTCTTTCCGTTTTTTTTTCTTTGAGTCTCTCGCACTCACGCTATACACTGCCCGGCACGACCACGTTTTCTCTAAGTTTTTCACTCGCGGATTTTATACTTTATTGTTCATCCGTCTGGGCCCATAACCTGATTGAGAAATATAATTGACGCAGTGAGATTTTACATATGCAACTGATAACAGTTTATTCTAATTATATTACAAAGGTATATGCGGTTACTAGCGACGTTCGAACGGTATGTATCTCGCGTGGCGACCAACTCGAGACTAACTATGCGACAAGGTTACAGGTGTCAACAGCCCAAGAATACGCGTCAATATATTTCGCGCCACCGGCTCGATAGTAGTTACTTCGCGTCTCTAACAGTCTCATATAAAATTACATAAATACAGATATACTTGATGGAATACAGTATTAAATAATTATAATTGTTATTTAGGTTCTGAATGTAGAGATCGTTGGATTGCCTTGCGGAATCAATTTTCAAAAGAACGATGCAAATTAATACGATCAGGATCAGGAGCATCGGATCAGAAAGAATGGCCATTAATGAAAAATTTGGCATAATAACTAGCTTATGTTCCGGACTTATAGGCTCACGTTCCACTTTACTAATTTGTGTTGTATAAGTTGTCACGGCTTTTTCGGCCGGATCAAAGGGAACGCCAAGGAGAATCGGGTGACAGGCCTCTCGGGATAATCCATCGCGCGACTCAGGCAATTCTTTACACAACTCGTTGGGCGCCAGACGCGATGCCCTCGCGTCCACTAATCGTTAATAATTGTAACGCGAAATCGCGAGAAACGTAGCCTGTCGCACGAGGGGCCAGCTGGCTCGACCTAACGGCAGAGGGGCGGGGTATAAGCAGGGCAGCGCGATATCGTTGTACAAACACAAAAGAATTTCACGGAAATCGCCAATCGTTTGGTAGACAATAAGTTTCGTTTATTTAGAAAAAGGTAAATGATCAGAATAATAAATTTTGAACAGGTGTAATTAACGGTTTGATTAAGTCGGTTGAACAATAATTTCGCGGAAGAGAATATTACAAATAGTCAGAGTTGAGTATCTGAACGGTCGTCCCGGTACGAAAATATCAGCCCGGCGATGACAAAAAAAAGAATATAAATGAACGTTGGTTGGTGTAGTTCGAACGCAAGGGCTGTCCGGGAAGAATATCGTCAATGGCAGGTTAAATAATTGCGAGTAAATAATACGCGGTACAGGAAACGTAAATCGAGCGTTATCCAGACCGGCGAAATCGACAATATAATACTTAGACCTGATTAGTTCGAGAGACAAACTTATCGCGGAAACAAAACGTAACTCTAGTAGCTCGACAAGCGGATTTATCGCCGAAACCAAATTTAAACCTAATCGATCAAAGAAACAGGCTTACCGCAAAGACTAAACGTGAATTCAAGTAACTCGATACGCACGCTCATCGTGGAAATAAAAACGCAGATCTCGAGATTTGACAAACAGACTTCTCGGAACAAACTTAAATCTAACTTATCACTAACATCGCTGAAACAGTGACCATTATCGCGAGAAGGGAATCGACAGGTTTTCTTTGGGACAATCAACGGACGGCGCCCCGCAGGGCACGCCGGAATTCGCTCGCAACAACAAAAAAATAGACACTACGCAGCGAAGGTCTTCGGTCGGTCGCTCGCACGAACGCAGGTGCGCTAACGCGATACGGAAACTATTCGCGACACCCCTCTCACAATTAACGACACGATAATAACTCGAAACACGCTATGATAATTGCAAATCGCAGATCACGCATAACTGCGTCCCGATGGTCTCTCGCGGTCCGCGGGCAGGTACTCCGCAGGGCCACTCTCCGGCGGTACGCGGTAAGGGAGCGCCCGTGCGACTCCCCGAGAACAATCGATAACGCTCGTTAACCCTTAAAGGTCACACCTCCCGAGAATCCCGTAAAGGTCACAGTGGGTGAAATACACCCCAGCGTGTTTGCACGTGTATAAAAAATTGTAGGTGACCTTTAAAAAAAAAAAAAAAAATATCCTGTTGTAGTTTAAGTCTTCCTTAAAAAGACTGTTTAGGTTTGATTTCCAAAAAATTAATTTAACATATGTAAAAAAATTGTTGAAAAAAAATAGTCGGAAAAGTGACTTTTTTCACAAAAACTAATGTAACTTTTTCAATTTTTAAGATATCTTAATTTTTCAAACGGTTTTTTCATCCTCAGATGATGCACTTTTCACTGATTATTGCAGTTTATACGGCCGTTCCGAAAAGTACATTTATTTTGAGGTATGAAGGTGCGATTTTTTGCGGAAAAATGAAAAGGCATTTTTATGGAAAAAATAGCAATATATTTATGAAAAATGGTTTAAAAAATATGAAAAAAATATATTTACGTTGAAAATGACATACTTTAAGTAAATAAAAAGGTTACAATTTTTTATTCGATGCCATAGGCACATTCAACGCATAAATATGCGCGATGCTTGTCGCACATCGGTCGAAGGCAAGTGGGACACATGGAGCCCGTCTTTTTATCAGTTCCTCTCGGGAAAATTTGACATCTTTTTTGCCTATCCAATTTTGGGCGGTTCTCTCCAAATGCAGGCCTGTCCTGGAGGTGCAGGATATTCGCAATACCTGCACCTCCTGCAATACCGCATTTGATGTCCTTGCGAATTGTTGGTATTGTGTATTGTTCTTGCAGGTGTGCCTTGACCAAATGTAAATATATATATATATTTACATTTGGTTAAGGCACACCTGCAAGAACGATACACAACATATATATATAATAATATAATAATATATATATATATTATTATATTATATTACATATATAATATATATATTGCTCGGACACGTGGTCTTCGGCTCCATCAGTGTCATCGCCGCCAAGAATTGGCTGTTCTTCGCACTCTTCAAGCAAGTCCTCGTAAATTGTACGGGAGCGCAAGTTATAAGCCATCTACTTTTCATGAATAATTACACAGTAAAATTTTTTAAAAAATTCTAAGCAACAAAAAACACAACTGTGTACTTGCCTCTTCACTTTGGAACAACGAGAAACGAAAAAAAAAATACTCCAAAAACTCAAATTATTACGTAAAGGTCACACTGGGTGAAATACACCCCACAATTCCGAGACGCCCACTTTGAACGGCTGCCGAGAGAGAACTAACGAGCCGAAAAATATACCACCGACGGGGATCGATACTTGAAGGTCCGAACTACCTGTACATGGCGGCACAAGGCCCATTTTCATTAGTTTACTGGGTCGTTTTCGAAGTCAAAAAAACGCTGGGGTGTATTTTACCCAGTGTGACCTTTAAGGGTTAATACGCGAAATCTCCCTGAACTGCACGAAACGCGAAACTCTACTTTCCGACTGGGTGTCGCGATACCCGTGACCTCGGTGGCCGTCGCCCGACCTCGCGCCCTGCGGTCGCGGTCCCCAGGAAGCCGAATTACGCGTTAAATCTTGCGAAAGAACCTGCAGCGCACGGTTCCGTCGCGGTCGTCGCGAGGCCCCTCGCGTCCGCCACCGACCGCCGTCACCAAAGGCGAATGCTCGCGGAATTCGGTCGCGATACGAACTCACGCGAGATTCTACCGTCACTAATTACGCCGATTTCGGCAATATTTCCGCCGCGTCCGGCGTACGTCGCGTCCGACGATTTACACTAACACCAAATTTTCCAACCAACACGCGCTCGCGAAACGCGATATTCCGAGAAGGTGGCGGTCGGGGCGAGACGAACACGGCACTCGCGATTTTCCCGTGGCTGCGTACACACTAATTAGGAGGGCAACCTCAAAGGTTCCGCTGTCTCCACTGGACGAAGTCCGCAGTCCCGTCACAGGCCGATGCTCGGTAGATTCTCGAAAAACGACACGACGACAGTCACTCGCGATACTCAGGGGAAAACGTCCGTACGGGCCGGCGGGCGAACCAGGAGAGTTCGCACCGCTCGCTCGATGGAAAATCGAGAGCGTGCCCCTCCCTGGGGGTTGCGCGGTATCTGAGCGCGGTGTCGCGACCAATCAGGGCCGGGCGCGTCGCGGATCCAGTGCGCAATGTTGCCGATTTTCGGCGGGATCCTTGAATCCTTCGAGGGCGCCTTTTTCGTGGCGGAATCCTCGGCTCGGGTGTTCGTACGGGCCCCCCCTTTTGGTCCGGGATGTCCTTCGCAGGCTGTCGGAACGCTGGCCAGTCGTTCCGGGCCCGCCAGGACCCTCCGGGGTTTTTCGGGGGGTGCTAGTTTCGCCTCCCGGGGGGGGGGGGGGGGGGGGGGGGTGAGGCCTTGTCGCGGCCTTGGCGGCTCCTCGCCGCTCCGTGCCCCGTGGTCGGACCGCTCACCGCTTTCCTCTCGCCCTGTCGCCGTCTCGTCCCCTGCAGCCAATCCACTTCTCGTCGTCGGTCTTCGTGCTTCGCTCCTGCACGGAAAAAAAGGATTAGCAGCAGGAGCTAAAATATAGCTGTGACAGCTAAAATGTGTCCTTATTATAGGGACAGCTAATACTGTTGCTGTCCAAGCTAAATTTATTCGCTATTTGCACTTAGCTACTATAGCAACAAATTTTTGCTACTAAAGACGATGTTTGTGCATGGTAAGAAATTTATAGGTACGACTGCAACTTTTTAGCTGCTTGTGCTAAGATATGCTTTTGATTTCAGCTAATAAATTTGTACGCTCCACTTAATGTCTTTTTCCTGTAATAGCCAGAGTTTAGCTATGATTACTAGGGCGGTAGCTCTTAGAGCTAAGTTTGATTCAGCCACTGAAATTTAGCTACTATTGTAAAGTTATTTTTTTCCGTGTGAGGCGGTGCCTCGGTGAGGTGCCGTGTTTTCATACAAACAAAATACGTAATAAATAAAGGTGTTACGCGTCGCATTCCGGAGGCCCCCTGGAGATTTTGCGGTCGCTTTCCTGGCTCGCCCGCGGGCGCGAACCCGCGCCCTATGACGGCGGCGGGGCGCTGCCACGTGCAGCAAACCGTCACGTCACAAAGTCCTAACAATTTGTAGAAATTGATCTGCGACATTCTTGTATATTTAATAAATTGTTCATTATCTACTGTCGCCATGTCTTTAAATAAATTATGAAAATGTCCTGTGTCCTTCCTTTTGCTTCTTCATAGAAAAAGCTTTGTTTTCGTAAAAAAATTTTTTTTTTAGTTGCCGTTGCCAATGTGTTCAGAATGTTCTAAAACGTCAAAAAATTGCTATTTTAAAAAATGTCCGTATGTGTGTGTGTATGTGTGTATGTCTGTGCCAAATTTACTGAAATTTCTATAACTTCAGAACTGATCAACCAAATCTTAACCAATTATATATGAAATAGGGGTAGAAAAGACTGAAGAATATAATAGAATTAGAGAAATTGCCAATATTTTAAAATTTTAACCTTTTAGAGCTACATTTTAAGTCTTAACAATTGAGACTTTTCACAAATTGATGTTTTTTGACAATTTAGTATTAATTATTGGCAATTTTTCTAATTATATTATATTCTTCAGTCTTTTCTACCCCTATTTCATATATAATTCTTTAAGATTTTGTTGATTAGACTCAGCTTCATAAAGCTTCTATGTATGTACGAATTCTCCGAAATTTGAAATGTCAATCAAATTTTAAAGAATTATATATGAAATAGGGGTAGAAAAGACTGAAAAATTTAATAAAATTAGAAATAGCTCGATATCTCAAAATTAATGGAAATTAGAGCAACATTTAAATCTTAACGAATTTTCTATCTATCTGTATAAAATAGAATGTCTGTATGTCTGTATGTATGTCTGTTCTTTATACACTCTTAAACTATTCGACTGATCTGGACAAACTTTTGCACAGTTACTCTTTACATCCTTGCGCAAAACATCGGCTACTACGGAATCTTGATTGTTCACTTACCGATCAGCTACTTTATTCCTTGGTTTTTCCGGGCGTTTTTTCGGGAATTTCGAGATTGCTCGCTCGCAATGTACGCACGAAACTTCGATATTTCACTTACCGATTACCGATTTTATCCCTTTGTTTTTCCGGGCGTTTTTTAAGTCTACTGTTTGTTTTTTATACACTCCTAAACTATTCGACCGATCTGAACCAACTCTTGCAAAGTTACTCTTTACATCCTTGCGCAAAACATAGGTTACTACGGAACCTCGATATTTCACTTACCAATCAGCGTCTTCATCCCTTGGTTTTCCAGGGCGTTTTTTCGGGAATTTCGAGATTGCTCGCTCGCGATGTACACAGAACCTCGATATTTTACTTACCAATTACCGATTTTATCCCTTGGTTTTCCCGGACATTTTTTAAGTGAAACATCGAAGTTCTGTGTACATCGCAAGCGAGCAATCTCGAAATTCCTGAAAAAACGCCCGGGAAAACCAAGGGATGATTACAGTATTTGTTGAATACTATTTCTTATTTAAGGGGTTAGGCCACTGTAGCGCGCATAAAATCACGTGCATTTTTAACATTTTTTTTTTGTAGGAAAAAATAATTTATTAATAAACGCAATTACAGTGCTGTTAAATGTCATTAAAAAAGTATCTAAAAAAATTTTTTTCGAATTTTTTTGATCATATAATGGTCGACTACAGGCAATTGATCGCTTGGCGTTTTTTAAATTGGCGTGACAAATAACTTCGACAATTTTTATCCGACTGACTTCAAATTTTGATATGATTTGTCTAATTACATTTCGCAGAGAAGTACGTAGGATATTTTCGATTAATTAAAAACTTTTAATTTTATGAGCAGTTTTATACGAAATTTTTCACTACAAATTTTACTTTTTACTTCAAATGTTTACCATTTTCGAAAAAATCAATATTTTGAAAATATCCTACGTACTTCTCTGCGAAATGTAATTAGACAAATCATATCAAAATTTGAAGTCAATCGGATGAAAATTGTCGAAGTTATTTGTCACGCCAATTTGAAAGACGCCAAGTGATCAATTGCCTGTAGTCGACCATTATATGACCAAAAAAATTCGAAAAAAATTTTTTTAGATACTTTTTTAATGACATTTAACAGCACTGTAATTGCGTTTATTAATAAATTATTTTTTCCTACAAAAAAAAAATGTTAAAAATTTATGCGCGCTACAGTGGCCTAATCCCTTAAATTTAATTTCAATCTCAAATTGAACTTTGGCAATAGGTTTTACAAAAAATATTGTAAGTATGTGGTATTTGCGGAAGACAACGAATTATGTTACATGCGAGCAAACAATCTCGAAATTCCCGAAAAAACGCCCGGCAAAAACCATGGGATAAAGTCGCTGATCGGTAAGTGAAATATCTGAAAAGCAGAAATGACAATAGCGTGAAACTCGAGTAGAAAAAGACCGGTTACGACATGTTCAATTAAGGAAAACATTTATGCGGTCCGATTTGAAATTAGAGGCATTTAGTTATGATCCAAATTACGAATATAAATTTTTTCCGAGAGTAATAATTGGGAAAATAGATGCAATATGTGATCATTGTCAAGCCAAAAAGTTTAAAACTTAAGCACCTGGAATGTGTTGTTAAAACGGAAAAGTTAAACTACCACCTTTAAATCAACCACCCGACACACTCCTTATGTTTGTCCACAATATGGATATTGAAACACAAATAAACCCCGACAGCACACGATATCCTATGGACGTCCATTGGAGTCCATTTGAAGTTCCTGGACAAATAGGATATCGTGTGCTGTCGGGAAAGTCGTTTGAAGAAAAACGACCCACGGGCAAAGCCCGGGTAACCAGCTAGTTATTTAATTAATACTAAACATAAAATCTTTAGTCCATATTTATGTAAATAAAACTTATTAATGACAATAATTAAAAAGTAAAACAAATTCTATTATATTCTTCAGTCTTTTCTACCCCTATTTCATATATAATTCTTTAAGATTTGGTTGATTAGACTCAGCTTTATAAAGCTTCTATGTATGTACGAATTCTCCGAAATTTGAAATGTGTGTAACACGAGAACTGATCAATCAAATTTTAAAGAATTATATATAAAATAGAGGTAGAAAAGACTGAAAAATATAATAAAATTAGAAATAGCACAATATCTCAAAATTAATGGAAATTAGAGCAACATTTAAATCTTAACGAATTATATATGAAATAGGGGTAAAAAAGACTGAAGAATATAACTAATAAACCAAATCTTAAGGGGATCCTAAAGCCGTCTGTATTACCGACCAAATTCTATATCTGTCCTTGTATAGACAATGATAATAGACAATGATAGACAAGGTTATAGGTTATATTGCATTCATTACAATTAATCTTTTTTTGTAGGCTTTTATTCTTAGTTCCAATTGCACGATATTGTTCTTACGTGTTGTCCCTAGGTCATGCCGGTCTAATTTTGTGGATATTTATTGTGGAATTTTTGTACAAAGCAAATATTGTCGTCATGTATACCAAAAATTAACAAAAATATTTAATTTTTTTTTGTTTTTGATATAAATTCGACCACCATGACCTAGATTTTGATGCGTACTTTAATTCTATACAAGAATTTTGCATTTTCATAAAACCAATTAGAAGATTTTCTCTAAGAAAGAAGCCGGTATTACAGACGGCTTTAGGATCCCCTTAAAGAATTATATATGAAATAGGGGGGGGGTAGAATAGACTGAAAAATATAGGAAAATTAGAAATAGCCCGATACCTCAAAATTTGTGGAAGTTAGAGCATATTATAAAATTTCAACCTTTAAGGGCTACATCTCAAGTCTCAATATCCATTAAAGCAACGAAATATCACCAGCGGTGCATTTGGTGTACTGAGTGCAGTCGCACTGCCGGCGAAAATTAATTTCATAAATTTATCTTAGGTTGGCAAAACAATCCTAACAACTTAGTGTTTACACGTTATTGCATATTCTTGTAGCCCTTGTTGAGACGTTTTCAAAACTCTCTTTCGTTCAGTCGATTTAAATTATGATTTGAGAGTTTTAAAGAATTATGATTTTAGTAAGAGTTTGAAGCAATCAAATTTTCAGAAAAGTACTGGTTTTTTATAAAACCATAATTAAAATTTACAAAAACCTTACTTAAAAGAGAATGGTTAAAATTGTCAATAACTCCTCATAGTTTTTAAGTGTGCAAGTAGAAACTTGCACATTGCTTCCTCATAGTTTTGAAGTGTGCAAGTAGAAACTTGCACATTGCTTCCTCATAGTTCTAAAGTGTGCTAGTAGAAACTTGCACATTGCTTCCTCACAGTTTTTAAGTCTGCAAGTAGAAACTTGCACATTGCTTCCTCATAGTTTTTAAGTGTGCAAGTAGAAACGCACATTGCTTCCTCATAGTTTTTAAGTGTGCAAGTAGAAACTTGCACATTGCTTCCTTATAGTTTTAAAGTGTGCAAGTAGAAACTTGCACATTACTTCCTCATAGTTCTAAAGTGTGCTAGTAGAAACTTGCACATTGCTTCCTCACAGTTTTTAAGTGTGCAAGTAGAAACTTGCACATTGCTTTGTCATAGTTTTTAAGGGGGGATCCTCATGTAGACGTTCTAAAAAATCGATTTTTTTTTTATTGTAATCAATAGTACACTATTCGTGGAATATATTCTCAAGGTTACAATATAAAATTCGAAGTTTTAAAGGCCTCACAGCCATTTCTTGCGCGCAGGTATACGTGCGGGTATACGAGCGGCGAAAACTTTAAACGCGTTTATCTCGAAACCACGTTTTTGAAATTGGTGGGCACGATAACTCAAAAACTATTTGACCAATCAAATTGGCTCTGTACGTACACATAGTTTATTAAATTTACTAGTCGGTGAACCTCTAAAATTAATAAAGGTAAAAGTTTACAATAACTTACACAGCTCGGATTACTTTGACCTTGATATATGTTGTCAAGGTCACCCTCCTGAGTGACCTTCAGAAGGTTTTAGTCGGCGGTCGCTGTTTATTAAAAAGTTATAAACAAAAAAAGTTTGACAAATATAGCAGTTATTTTGAGTATTGAAAGGTATAAACGACTTTGACCTTGACATATGTTGTCAAGGTCCCCCTCCTGAGTAACCTTCAGAAGGTTTTAGCTGGCGGTCATTGTTTATTAAAAAGTTATAAACAAAAATAATTTGGTGGGAAAATTATTTAAAGCAGTAAATTGTTGGTATATTGAAAGAAAAGGTATTTAAAGCAGAGATTGGTAACTTTCCTTTCAATATACCAACAATTCACTGCTTTAAATAATTTTCCCCACCAAATTTTTTTTTGTTTATTAAAAAGTTATAAACAACTTTCTAAGTTGAAGCACATACAAAGCACATACAAAGCACACACTTGTAAAGCGCGCCACTAACCTATAGGTTAGTGACGCGCTTTACAAGTATGTGCTTTGTAAGTTGAAACACATACTCGCGAAATAAAGTATTCTCTGCTTTAAAGAAAAACGTAATATTAGTCGTTTATGCCTTCCAATACTCAAAATAGCTGCTATATTTTCCAAACTTTTTTGTTTATAACTTTTTAATAAACAGCGACCGCCAACTAAAACCTTCTGAAGGTCACTCAGGAGGGTGACCCTGACAACATATGTCAAGGTCAAAGTAATCCGAGCTGTGTAAGTTATTGTAAACTTTTACCTTAATAAAATAATTAATTTAAACCATTTTTATTGAATTAATAAAGTTCACATTTGTGAGTGAAAATTGCATTTTTTTGTTTAAAGTGCCGCCATTTTGTCAATTTTCAACTCTTTTGCATTTTTTTAGGTTCACCGACAAACTATGTTTATAAACAATAAGAAATCTTTTTGTTTTTTTGTTTTGCACGAGTAAACAAGGAGCTAGAATGCCCACCGTTTAAAACCGACGCTTTTTCTTACGCCCTATAAACATATTATATTATTTTTTTTTAAAGTAAAAAAAATTTTTTTACGTACTTAAATCTTCAAATAAAATAGCCCAAAACTTATCAAAGCGATTTATTAAATAGTTTCTTTTAAAAAAATTCCCGAAAATCCCTTTATTTTCAGTCGTCTACATGAGGATCCCCCCTTAAGTGAGCAAGTAGAAACTTGCACATTGCTTTCTCATAGTTTTTAAGTGAGCAAGTAGAAAGTGTCTAAAAAAATTTGTTTTTAATCCAATCGCTCCAGAATCATTTGGATAAAGTGTCGATATAATTTTTATTATTTGGAAAACAACTCTATTCTAATAAAAATTAATTAATGGTCAATATTTCGCTCTTTAATGTCTGCACTAAAGTCTGCACTATAGTGCGATAAAGTGCACATACTTTTCTGTGTATGTTTTATTGGTAGACAGGCTATGACGGCTGTGTTTCGATATTGACTGTAAGGTACTGAAAATGTTAAATACGTCATCACTTTTTCAGTACTTACAGTAAATATCGAAACACAACCTTAGTCTACTAGACTCCGTCGGCTTGGAGTTGGTTTTGGAGTATTTTTTCCACGCAGTGTTACTCCAATCCATTTTGGAGTAAAATTTATTATACACGTACGCCGAGCCATGGCAAACAGAATATAGAATATCGACCGATACATGAAAACAAGTTAAATAAGTAAAGCCGTCATCGGTCATAGCTGGATCTTCGTGCTAATTAATTTTACTCCAAAATGGATTGGAGTAACACTGGAGTAACCGACTCCAAGCCGACGTAGTCTAGTAGACTATAAAGTACTGAAAAAGTGATGACGTATATAACATTATAGATTTTCAGTACTTACAGTCAATATCGAAACACAGCCTGTCTACCAATAAAACATACATAGAAAAGTATGTGCACTTTATTGCACTATAGTGCAGACTTTAGTGCAGACATTAAAACGAAATATTGACCTTTAATTAATTTTTATTAGAATAGAGTTGTTTTCCAAATAATAAAAATTATACCAACACTTTATCCAAATGATTCTGGAGCGATTGGATTTAAAAAAGAATTTTTTAGACACTTTCTGCTAATTATACGCTTAATTGATTTTAATTAATTGTGATTATTGTATGGTTTTCCAAACTCTGAAAAGTTTTTTCCAAATATCTCTAAATGATTTCCAAACGATTGGATAAGATAATTTTCAATAATTTTTTATTTGTTTGCCAACTATACGTCGGTAAACGAAATGGCTGTTGTTCGTTGAATTACTGCATGACATTTTTGAGATTTTTATCCGAGGTAATCTTTTTTTCTTTTTAAGTAAAGTATATTAGCAAACGTATAATAATATTTCTAATACACGTTATAACATTAGAAAACCGTTACATTTGCTATCCAGCTTTCGCAATTAAGGATAACCTCGAACTTGTAGAATAGTTGTATGATAAATTATCTGATACATAATAAATATTACATGAATTAAATGGAAATACTTTTAACTAAATAAAAGTTGGTTGAGATGTAATAAATGTATTTCAAATTCAGGTTAAACTACGGAGCGGAGGCATATATATCGGAGCTATACTAGAGTGGAGTTCTATGTGGTATATTAGCGTTGCCCGCTCTCATCTCAAGATTGTTGAGAGTATGTTATGCTCTGCTTATAAGGTGGCCTTGAATATTCCCAAATCATCATCTGATAGGGTATGTTGGGCGTTTTCAGGTCAGAGGTCCTTTATTAGAAAAATTTTGGGTAATTAGGCATAAAAGGGGCATCCTCTCCGATTTGCTTGATATTTTAGTATGTTGTTGGGGATGTCTTCCCGAGTCATTTCATATACATATATAAGGGTCGGACTCAAATAGCTTCGGAGATACAAGCTGAGAAAGGAGATATTTATGCATAAAAGCGACTCCCTCTCCGATTTTGTTTATTTTTTAATATGTTGTTGGGGATATTTTCCCGAGTCATTTCATATATATATATAAGGGCCGGGCTTAAATAGTTTCGGAAATACAGGCTGAGAAAGGATAAAAATAATAAATACAAAAATAAACGTTTAATGATGATTTATTCAACACTATCATTAGGAATCTGAAGGATTTCAACCAAGTGTGTGCTTTGTATGTGCTTCAACTTAGAAAGCACATATTTGTTAAAGCAGAGAACAGTTGGTATATGAAAAGTACATATTTATATGTACGATGAATAGTTGGTATATAAATACCCATCCCTGCATGCGGAGAAGTGCGGCAGTCCCTGTGTAGTACAGCCTGTTTGTTTATGTTTTCAAAGTGACTCTATTGGTTTGTTTACGCTCGGATTACCGCATTCTTTGATAAAATGGCTGAAATCTTTCAGATTCCTGATGATAGTGTTGAATAAATCACCATTAAACGTTTATTTTTGTATTTATTATTTTTATCCTTTCTCAGCCTGTATCTCCGAAGCTATTTAAGTCCGACCCTTATATATATATATATGAAATGACTCGGGAAGACATCCCCAACAACATATTAAAAAATCAAGCAAATTGGAGAGGATGCCCCTTTTATGCATAATTACCAAATTTTGTATAAATGTGACAAATACTTGGGTAGATCTATTCAATTACGTAATAACAAAATGATAAATAAGGTCTCTAATTTGTATTACTTGATTAATCGGCAAAATATTGCCCCTAGTAACGTTCCTTTTATTGTTTCCAGGTGGCCTGTAATAGCTCCGTTCCGTAATCATCTTTATAATACTTGGAATATCCACCCGGTTTTTTCTTTCACATATTTTTGATGTTACTTCTTCCATAGATTTTACTTCTAGCCAGTTTGCTAAGGATAACGGTAATCCTAATTTGGCTTTCGCCAATCTGATTTCTTTGAATAAATCTTCCCCTTCTGAGATTGATATACTTACTGACGGATCTAAATCTGTGGGGATTGACGGGGAACCGATTGCGAGATGCTCGGTTCGGATTCCCCAATTGGACGTTACTCAAGGGTTTAAGTTAAATAAATATACGAGCTCTTTCTCTGCCGAAGCTCAGGCAATTACACTAGGCAAATAATTTTGACTTTTTTTTTGTGTTAACTTAATGACTATGTTAAGCGTATTTCTTGTGCCTAAAGATGACGGAAAATTATTGGATTTTTGCAAAAAGATTGTTTTTGTGACCAGAATATCGTATTTTTGAAATTTTAATATTTTTCCAGGATTGAAGATAAATTTGACTCTGGATGTGCTTTGATTGACAGGTAAAAATATTTTTGGCTTTGGGGGGGGGGGGGGGTAGTTTATACCTCCCTTGAACTGAGAAATGTGTGGTAGGTGTGTCGAATAAAAGAAAACATTTTTTATGGCCACATTTTTTCAAAAAATTAACGTATTTTGATTTAATTGTTTATAAAAAATGTTTTTTTTATTTGACCCATCTACCATACATTTCTCAGTTCAGGGGAAGTCTAGGCAACCCCCCAAAGCCAAAAATATTTTTACCTGTTAATCAAAGTACACTCAGATTCAAATTTATCTTCAATCTTGGGAGAAATATTGCACTTTTCCAAAATTGGAGAAAAATTTGACTTTGGGTATGCTTTGAGTAACAGGTAAAAATATTTTTGGCCTTGGGGATTACCTAGACCTCCTCTGAACTAAGAGATGTGTGGCATTAGTGTGCCGAATAGAGCGGGTCTGTTGAACGCATTGACGACAGATTCACTACAAATATCAAGCAACTTTGCTATTACGAAAGTGTCAGCATTCGTCACGCAAGAATGCAACAGCATCTGTTAGTCAAACATTTCAAAATACACTATATCGACACCACTAGGCGGCGCATGGCCAGATAATTTTCTCGTATTTAAGGGGGGAACCTCATATAAACAGCACTTTTTTTAAAGATTATATTACAATTTATTACAAAAAAGTGGGAGTATTTATTGAATTCAAATAAAATACATTGTAATATTTAAGTTTAAATCTACAAGAAAAAATTTTTTTTTGTAAAAAAAAACAAAATGGCAACGCTACAGCTGCTTGAAGTTGGCTCCTCGAGTTTTGCGCTGGACAACGCTCAGGTCCTTGTAATGGTTTGAAATCAACAAATTAAATTTTTTTCATTGAAATAAATTATTTTGTACTTTATGAACCTAAATTTAGCAAAAAAAAAAAACAAAAAAATAAAACAGCTAATAAATAAAAAACGGCCAATATTCGAGCAATTAAAAGATGTTAAAATAAAGTTTAATGTTCAAACATATAAAATCGTGTTAACGTTTCGGCCTAACTTGGCCTTCTTCAGAACCATTAAACAAGGAAAACATTTACAAATCTCGCATACTCATAAACGCTTACTCGCTTAAACGAGCGAGATTTGTTATTTTTATTTTTTAAAAAAATAAAAAATTGAGGACATTTTTAAAAAAATGTAATTTTTACAAATTGTTAAAAACAATATTTATTATAACAATTTCAATATATTTTGAGGTTCATGAAGTACAAAATAATTTATTTCAATGAAAAAAATTTAATTTATTGATTTCAGACAATTACAAGGACCTGAGCGTTGTCCGGCGCAAAAATCGACGAGCCAACTTCAAGCAGCTGTAGCGTTGCCATTTTGTTTTTTTTTTTACAAAAAAAAAATTTTTTCTTGTAGATTTAAACTTAAATATTACAATGTATTTTATTTGAATTCAATAAATACTCCCACTTTTTTGTAATAAATAGTAATAAAATCTTTAAAAAAAGTGCTGTTTATATGAGGTTCCCCCCTTAAAAGACATCCTGCCGCAAATATAAGAAAGATCCCGACGACCCAAAAGGCAAATCCAGTTCGTAACTAGAGGTTCTCTTTGTGCAAGAAGAGAACCAAGAAGCAAAATTATTTTTCAACTTATAAAATTATAATTTTATTAGTTGAAAAATAATTTTGCAATTTGTTAAGGATACTTTAGTAAGGATACTTTAGCCATAAAATAACTAATAAAATTTACTCACAATAAGACAGCGTAAAATATGCTGTGCTAGCAAATTACTTTTTCTAAACAATACAACAAATTCGCGACATTTATTGGGACAGATTTGGTCTACGTTTGGTGCCAATCGGCTGCCGCTTTACAGTAAACAGATCTGTCCTCAATTTGTTGTGTCAATCTGACGTCGTAATGTTGTTATCAGATTTGCTCTGGTGTTGTCGTCAATTTGACTTCAGAATATGTTCTTAAGATTTCGTTCATATGGAGAGCAAATGCGGACACAGGAGGCCCTGGCTTTGGCATTGTCGTTTTGCTGGCATTTGTTTCCCTTTTGGCAACATCCCACAACCAAAATGTTTGCTGGGTAAATTATTATTTAAATATAAATTGAATGTTTTGTCTAGCTCTTTCACAGCAGAATGTCTGGCTATTTCTAAAGCTATTGACCTTTTGTGGTCCCAATCATGGAACTTTATTAATATCTGCACGGATTCTCTTAGTGTTATTTAGGCGTTGGTGAATGTTAATCACGATCATAAACTTTCCCCGCTTATTCCAGATTTAAAAATGAAGCTGTCTTTGGCGGCTTGTAAGAATAAATACATTAGATTTTCTTGGTGTCCGTCTCACAGAGGGATTCAAGGTAATGAAATGGCAGACAGAGCTGCCAAGAAGGCTGGAAGATGGAATCTTTCTTGATAACAGGGTCTCGTTTAAGGATGCGCTTTCTTATAATATACAGATTTATGAAAATATAGATTCTCAGTTTTTGAGTGACATTGATTTAGGGACGGGAAAATACTACATGGATAAATAAATTAAAATCTTTGTTAAAATATAGAGGTAATCGCAATGATATTTGTATGTTAATTCGTTTTATTACGGGCTATTCGTATGTTGGTACCACAAAGTTTAAATTCGGTTGGGTTGATTGCCCCGGTTGCTCTTGTGGAGAAGAGACACAGGACATCAATCACATATTCTGGTCGTGTCCGTTATATAATAATGAAAGATCTTTTCTGGTTAATGGTCTTTTGTTTAATCATTTATTAGCGCCTTTTTCAGTAGAGTATCTGATTGGTAATTTGGATGTTAAAATAATTAAATTAATTATTTTCTTTGCAAATAGTTTGAACTTTAAATTGTAAGCTATCAAGCCTTAGAGATCTCTCCCCTTGATTGCTTGACTTTGTGCTTCGGCTGTGAGATATCTGCAAAGCAGTAGTTACTGAATCTTAAAGAGGGCGCCTCCGACCCAACTAGAAGTAGTGACCCTCTAATAAGAGTCTGGCCACAACTGTTGGATGGTCGCCATTTATGAGCGAAATCACACGAGAGAGAGCTCGCTGTCTCACTCGGGAGAGCTCGCTGTCTCACTCGGTTGCGAAGCACTGTCTCACTCGCACACATACCGAAGAGCTCATAAATGGCGGACCAATCAAAATGCGGGACAAGATGGCCAGACTCTTATTAGAGGGTCTCTAAACTAGAAGCTCCTCTAGTGTATAAATTGCCGTGGTACTATAATATGACTCAACAATAGAGTCGGAAATCCATTGGGTCAAAGGAAAGGAAAGGAAAGTGTGCACTCACCAACTGTATGTCTCAACGTTTCTTTTCCTTTACTTTTTTTTTATTTTATACGGAAAAAATCAAACCTGATTTGATGATAAACAGTAAGTAGTATAAAAATCGATAAAAATTAGTTTTCTTGATTAATTTTTTAATTTACTCTTTCGAGTTAAGTTTTTGGAAATTCTCTTCATGCAATGTATTTCCTTGTTCGACTTAATCGCTATTACACGTGTATTGAGAAATGAGATAAAATATACACATTAAATGAAATAAAAAATACTTTTTAAAATACCTTAGTTACTTAGAGAAATTAAAGATCATTGTAGCGAACTAAAGATCATTGAGCAATCTAAATTTTGCAACTGTTTTTTTTTTTTTTTGGTGCTTACGTGGTGATAGAAGAACACGTGCTAGCGATATTTCAGATTTACAATAAAGCTAGGTGCATTTTCATGAGCCGCTGAAACCGATCGTTTAAGCGATAAAAAGGATCACGTAGCGACTTCTGTCACTGGAGCTTTATTCCTAAATTCATTCGCTTGTTTCAGCGATTGAGCGTTTGAGCGATAATGTTTTTAACTCTCAGTTGTCACAACGTCGGAATTTCCCATCGTTTGCACTATGGGTATGGCACACCTGAGCAATTTTCAATCGCTTATATCTCGGAGCCAATCTAATCGATTTTAACTTTTTTTTTAACTATAAGTTCAGAATCTTAAGAAAACGATAATCATAGTTAAAACATTCAAAATTTATAAGCTTTAAAAATATTTATAAAAATATTTAAAAAAATTGTGAAAAAAGTATTTTTTCAAACTCCTGTATCTTTACTTTAAAATAAGATAAAACACTTTTAAAATAGGTTAGAATATTCGCCTGCCGAAAATACGGCTCGGGTGACAACAGAGGGTTAATATTAAAATTTCATTTAAAAAAAGAAGAACAAAAAGCACGTGCTTTGCGATGTCTTATATTTCTCTATATTTTTAGAAGTTTAAAAAACAGTTTTTTCTTATTTTGATTATTTAATAATATATTTATTATTAAATAATTAAAGTTAAGAAAAAATTTTATTTTATCCGATTATTTTTATTACTTTTATTCCTTTTCGAAAGCTGTAACAAAATTTGATATAGTTTTAGAAAATATAATTATATTGCAAGATATATATTTGCAAATGTAAAATATGTGTATATGTGTTGTGTATATGTACCCACACAACACGCATGTCTTAATGACGTTGTAACGACGTCTTCAAAAAGACGTCTCTATGACTTTGTTAGAAATACGTTTATATGACGTCTTAGAAAAAACGTCTTTCAGACTTTGTTAGAAATACGTCTGTATGACGTCTTAGAAAAAATGGCTTTAAAACTGCTAGAACCACGGTCGTATACACAGGTCTGGAATCCAAGTCAAATTTCAGTGGTGGGGGTAGTCCGCTTAGCGTTTAAAATTTTATGTCTCCGGCCGCCACTACGCGTCGCTTTTAGTTATGGTACCTTAGGGTTCCTATAAGGAAGTTGGGCAAATGTGGTAGAAGTCGCCATTTTCCGTTCAAGGATGGTAAATTGTAAATCCTTTATCGTAACTACTATATAAAATTTTAATGTATTTTAAGATAAAAAAGGCTATTCTAACCTTATTGTAACGAACGTAATATGTAAGTAACGTATATGTTTTGTATTTATACGGTGGAACGGATAATGGCGGCACTTCCGGGAACGGCATTCGCCCAACTCCCTTATAGGAACCCTATGGTACCTGGTTAAAATAAAGCGCGTAAATAACCTTACATAACTGATATTAAGGGGGGATCCTCATGTAGACGACTGAAAATAAAGGGATTTTCGGGAATTTTTTTAAAAGAAACTATTTAATAAATCGCTTTGATAAGTTCTGGGCTATTTTATTTGAAGATTTAAGTACGTAAAAAAATTTTTTTTACTTTAAAAAAAAAATAATATAATATGTGTATAGGGCGTAAGAAAAAGCGTCGGTTTTAAACGGTGGGCATTCTAGCTCCTTGTTTACTCGTGCGAAACAAAAAAACAAAAAGATTTCTTATTGTTTATAAACATAGTTTGTCGGTGAACCTAAAAAAATGCAAAAAAGTTGAAAATTGACAAAATGGCGGCACTTTAAACAAAAAAATGCAATTTTCACTCACAAATGTGAACTTTATTAATTCAATAAAAATTGTTTAAATTAATAATTTTATTAATTTTAGAGGTTCATCGACTAGTAAATTTAATAAACTATGTGTACGTACAGAGCCAATTTTATTGGTCAAATAGTTTTTGAGTTATCGTGCCCACCAATTTCAAAAACGTGGTTTCGAGATAAACGCGTTTAAAGTTTTCGCCGCTCGTATACCCGCACGTATACCTGCGCGCAAGAAATGGCTGTGAGGCCTTTAAAACTTCGAATTTTATATTGTAACCTTGGGAATATATTCCACGAATAGTGTACTATTGATTACAATAAAAAAAAAAAAAAATCGATTTTTTAGACCGTCTACATGAGGATCCCCCCTTAATGTCATTAATACCACAGGTATGGGCAGGGCAGCGCAGTTCGTTACACGGACACAAAAGAATTTCACACAAATCGCCAATTTCTCAGTGAATAAGTTTAGTTTATTAAGATGAATGTAAATAACCAGAGTATCAAATTTCGGATAGGTGAAAGTAATAATATTGGTTTATTGAATTAAACAGAGATTTAACGGAATTGAATATTACAAGCGGTTAGATTGATTCTAATTAATGATAGTTAGCGTTGAATAAAATTTAGAATAGGGGAGTAACTGTCAAATCGAGTCGAACAATTTGCAGGTGGGTAATTCGCGGTAAAAGAAACATAACTTTGGACGCTGTCCGGAACGGAGAGATTCACGATATAATGCTACGAACGGTTGATTCGGTAAACCGACCTATCGCGGACACAAAACTTAAGTCCGAGTAACTCGGAAACAGACTTATCACGGGAACAGAGCGCACATCAAATCGACTCGATAAACAAACTTATCGCGGAACAAAAATCTAATTAATCACTAACAACGCTGAATCCTCAATTAATGTCGCGAGAAAGGAGACGATGAGTTTCACTCGATATAATCTATCGGTGACGTTCCGCTGGGCGCGCTGGAATTCGCTCGCAAAAAAATTATATAACGCGCAATGGTCGTCGGTCGGTCACTCGCAATACTCGTATTCAACGCAGACAAGATATCGAGACGATTCGCAACACCCCTGTCGCAACGATGGCGATCCTACACCCACGCGACAATTAACTCTTACGCTACACCAATTTTGAAAGACGGAGTCGCACTGGTCTCTACGTGGGGCGCGGGCAGGTACTTCGCAGGGCCACTCTCCGGCGACGCACGATAAGGGAGCACCGATATGACTCCCCGAGAGCAGACAGACGACACTCGTTAAGACGCGAGAACGCAAAAACCGCGCGAAACGCGGGACTCTAACCCTGACGGGGTGCCGCGATATCCGGTCTCGGTGACCGCCACACGATCTCGCGACCTTGCGGTCGCGATCCCCAGGAGGCCGAATTACGCGATAGTATCGCGGAAAATTCCTACGGCGCACGGTTCCGTCGTCGCGAGGCCCCTCGCGTCCGCCACGGACTGCCCTCACCGAAAGCGAGTACTCGCGAAACCCGGTCGCGAGGCGAATTTACGCGTGACTCTAATTACGCCGTTTCCGGCGATTTGTTCACCGTGTCCGGCGTACGTCGCGTCCGACGATTTACACTAATCATCAAAATTCGAAAGGAACACGCGCTCGCGAAACGCGATATCCAAAGAAAGTGGCGGTTCGGGGCGAAACGAACACGGCACTCGCGGCTTTCCCGTGGCTGTGTACACGCTAACACGTGGAGCAACCTCACCGGTTCCGCTGCCTCCACGGCGACGTCCGCAGCTTCGTCACGGGCGCAGGGATGGTCCCAAGGAAACTCGGCAAAAGGCACTCGACAAGATATCGCGCGACACGACACTCAAAGAAACGTCCGTACGGGCCGGCGGGCGAACCAGGAGAGATCGAACGGCTCGCTCGATAGAAAATCGAGAGCGGGCCCCTCCCTGGGGGTTGCGCGGTATCTAGGCGCGGTTTCGCGACCAATCGGGGTCGGGCGCGTCGCCGATAAAGCGCGCAATGTCGCCGGTATTCGGCGGGAGGGAGCGTCCGTTTTACCACGTTAAGGGTCCATATCCCTCAGTAGGTCCAAAAAATAGGTGATGTTTTGTGAATTTTTTGTGGAGAAAGTAAACAAAATAAATTAATCAATATTTATGGATTATATTGATGATACTTTTAAGTAGTTATACAAATTTTTTCAGCCCATTTAAATAATTAGGCGAAGCGGGATACTGGGCAACGGCGCGGAGTAGGTTGCTCCATGGCGGAAGTCCTCGAGGTCGTAAAATGTGTCTGAAACATCGAATCAATCGATTTTCCTGTTCAGTACAAGTGTCCCTATAGAGTAGACTAAAAAAAATTATTTTGAATAAAAATTCATAAAATGGCGGCAGTTAAAAGAAAAAAATTAATAGTAAAAATTAAATTTTTTCCTTTTAACTGCCGCCATTTTATGAATTTTTATTCAAAATGATTTTTTTTAGTCTACTCTATAGGGACACTTGTACTGAACAAGAAAATCGATTGATTCGATGTTTCAGACACATTTTACGACCTCGAGGACTTCCGCCATGGAGCAACCTACTCCGCGCCGTTGCCCAGTATCCCGCTTCGCCTAATTATTTAAATGGGCTGAAAAAATTTGTATAACTACTTAAAAGTATCATCAATATAATCCATAAATATTGATTAATTTATTTTGTTTACTTTCTCCACAAAAAATTCACAAAACATCACCTATTTTTTGGACCTACTGAGGGATATGGACCCTTAATATTGACCACGGTCCCAAATGACCACAGTCCCGATTGACCACGGTTCCGATTGACCATCGTTCCGATTGACCACGGTCCAGATTGACCACCGTCCTGATTGACCACGGTCCCAATTGACCACCGTCCCGATTGACCACGGTCCCGATTGACCACCGTCGCGAACTAACTATATAGGTATAATTAAAATACTTTTAAAGCGCGTCACTAATCGTTAATCAAGACCGTGGTTAATCGTGACCGTGGTCAATCGGAACGGCGGTCAATCGGGACCGTGGTCAATCGGGACGGTGGTCAATCGGGACGGTGGTCAATCGGGACCGTGGTTAATCGGGACCGTGGTCAATCGCAACGTGGTCAATATTAACGTGGTCAATATTAACGTAGTCAAACGCAACGTGGTCATTTTCAACGTGGTCAATCTCAACGTGGTCAATAGGGACCGTGGTCAATCGGGTTGGTGGTCAATCAGGACCGTGGTCAATCGGGTCGGTGGTCAATCGGGACCGTGGTCAATCGGGACTGTGGTCAATTCGGGACCGTGGTCAATCGGGACGGTGGTCAATCGAAACCGTCGTCAATCGAAACGGTGGTCAATCGGGATCGTGGTCAATTGGGACGGTGGTCAATCGGGACCGTGGTCAATCGGGACGGTTGTCAATCGGGACCGTGGTAAATCACAACGTGGTTAATCGGAAAGTGGTCAATCGCAACGTGGTCAATATTAACGTGGTCAATATTAACGTAGTCAAACGCAACGTGGTCATTTTCAACGTGGTCAATCTCAACGTGGTCAATAGGGACCGTGGTCAATCGGGTCGGTGGTCAATCAGGACCGTGGTCAATCGGGTCGGTGGTCAATCGGGACCGTGGTCAATCGGGACTGTGGTCAATTCGGGACCGTGGTCAATCGGGACAGTGGTCAATCAAAACCGTGGTCAATCGGGACGGTGGTAAATTGGGACCGTGGTCAATCGAGACGGTGGTCAATCGGGATCGTGGTCAATCGGGACGGTGGTCAATCGGGACCGTGGTAAATCACAACGTGGTTAATCGGAAAGTGGTCAATCGCAACGTGGTCAATTTCAACGTAGTCAATCGGGACCGTGGTCAATATCAACGTGGTCAAACGGGTGCCACTCCGGCGGGATCCTTGAATCCTTTGGGGCGCTTGTTGCGGAATCTTCGGCCCGATGGTTTGCACGTTCGGGCCGGGCTCCCCCTCGTCCGGGGTTTCTCTGTAGGCCGTCGGAACGCTGGCCAGCAGTTCCGGGCCCGCTTGGACCTTCCGGGGTTGTCCGGGAGACGACACTCGCCTCCTTGGGGAGCAAGGCCTTGTCGCGGCCTTGGCGGCTCCTCGCCGCTCCGCCGTGCCAGGTGCGTCCGTCCCGCGCCCCGTGGTCGAACCGCTCGCCGATCTCGTTACGTCCTGCCGTCGCTCCGTCCTTCGCCGCTAGTCAAATTCTCGTCGCTGGTTTTCGCGCTCCAATCCTGAGGCGGTGCCTCGGTGAGGTGCCGTGTTTTTATACAAATAAAAATATAATATAAGTAAACTGATACGTATTGCATTCCGGAGGCCCCCTGGAGATTTCTCGGTTGCTTTTCCTGGCTCGCCCGCGGGCGCGAACCCGCGCTTTGTGACGGCGGCGGGGCGCTGCCACGTGCGGCGAACCGTCACGTCACACTATTAACAGGAAAAGTTAATCAAGCCCACACAGCACAAAACTGAATAAATACCTTTCAGAGACCTTCGCAAAACGTTACAAAAAAGATCTCATAAATGTCTCATACACGTCTCAGATACGTGAAAATGTCCGCTCATTTGTCACAAAGACGTTTATGAAATGTTGCGCAGACATCTCTGAGATATTTTGCAAGACATTTTGAGTATGTTACATACAGGTATCTGGCAATTATTACATGCGCTCAAATAGGATAATTTTAATTTAAGATTTGAAGAAATAATATTGTTTCACATTTGAAAAATTTTTTTAATATTTGAAAAACATCTTACTTTGGAAAATGATAGTCTTATATATTTATATTATCGCAGCAATGTTGCTGGCAAAGATACCCATACAGCACAAAACTGAACAAATACCTTTCAGAGACCTTTGCAAAGCGTTACAAAAAAGATCTCATAAATGTCTCATATACGTCTCAGATACGTGAAAATTTCCGCTTATTTGTCACAAAGACGTTTATGAAAGGTTGCACAGACATCTCCTAAACATTTTGCAACATCTCTGAGATGTTTTGCAAAACATTTTGAGTATGTTACATACAGGTATCTGGCAATTATTACATGCGCTCAAATAGGATAATTTTAATTTAAGATTTGAAGAAATAATATTGTTTTACATTTAAAAAAGTTTTTTAATATTTGAAAAACATACATCTTACTGTGGAAAATATAGTCTTATATATTTATATCATCGCAGCAATGTTGCTGGCAAAGATATGTCTTCCGGATGTCATGATTTTGCTTTGCCTGGACCTGCTTATATTCGCTCTCAGCTGAAACTTACTTACGAATTAATCTCACCGCCTATCGGTGTCATTGCGAACTAGCATGAAAAGATGCGCTACCGTGCATCTTTCTTAAAATATCTCAGGAAATTCTTAACAAAAGAGAGTTGCATATTATAGTGTTTTGAAAACGTCTCGACAAGGGCTACAAGAATATGCAATAAAAACTATTTTTTATTTAACTCCCAATGGTGTTTTATTTAAAAAATTTAAGGTGCTTTTGATCTAAATTATTTATATAGAAGCCCCTATTTTTATTGTATATTTTTATAGCCCTTGTCACGACGTTCTTAAAAAACAATAATAAAGTTCTCTTTTGTTAAGAATTTACTGCGATATTTCAAATTTTTTCATGATATTTTTAATATAAAATATGAAATATCTTGTAAAGTATTCACTTTTCGATGACTTTACCTTAATACTTTTATACATAGAATAAACAAAGAAATCGAATAATAATATTAATTTTTACATTTGCAATTTTTCAAAATTATGTTTGCCCACAAAATGCAATCAAATTTTTTAAAATATCTTTGTCTGTTTTTTTACATTATTTGATTTCTTTTATTATTTTACGTATAAAAGTACCAAGGTAAAGTCATCGAAAAGTAAATACTTTACGAGATATTTCATATTTTACAATTAAAAATATGACAAAATTTGAAATATCAGAAAATTCTTAACAAAAGAGAGTTTTATTATAGTGTTTTGAAAACGTCTCCACAAGGGCTACAAGAATATGTAATAAAAAATAAGAGGGTTCCATTAAAGAAATTGAAGGTAACTTTCATGTGACCTTCAAACAACTGTCCAAGGTCAAATCATTGCCACCATCTTATGTCCCCCTTGAAACCGTACAACTTTTGTCTGAAGCATTTTTTTCTGGAATTACAAATTGTTAGTGAGTGAGTGTTGAGGTAGCTCTCAAAAGGGCTGGTTGATCGGAAATACCGTGAGACTTTGTTCTCGAAAGATCTTTATTACTTTCTTCTTAATTCTAATCGAGCGACCTTCCGCAATGGCTACCGTCCAACGACTACTACTGTCTCTTTCGTCCTTTCTTGCGCAGCTGCGCGCGCTGCGCTATCCGCTCGCTTCCCGCTTGCGCTGCCTCTCATCTCTCGGCTCAATCCAAACTTCCTAGCGTTCAACACAAATAAAAAGTTATTTCATGAGGTGTAAGAGATAAAGGAAACCTTGTATATAATATTTCAGCATCTTTCAGACTTCAGACTTGTATGTAAAAACCTTTCATAAACTTCGTATAAACGTTTCAAATGTTACGTTTCTATGTTATTTTAGATGTACCAACGACGTTTTAGTGTTACTTAGAAACTTTTGTAAACTTTGAAACGTTTCTGAAACATTTCTGTTTAGTTTTGTGCTGTGTGGGAGATAACTTGGAGGTACTTTCCAATATATATTGACTTTTTTAATACAATAATTACTTGCAATAAATAAATGTACATGTACGTACGATTTTTCTACAAATTCTTTGACACCATTCGTCAAGCCGCAGGGTGTAACGATCACCCACACAGCCCCACGTTCTTGCAGCTGTATAAAATATTGTCGATGTATAGCATCATAAAGCCTCCAAAATTTGGAAACTGCACTGTGTCCGAACAATCGTCGCCACAGCTTCTGCTGTCATTGCAGGATTTAAAAACAGCCTATGGGCAAAAGTCTGAGGCGAAAAGTGTTAAGTATCAACGTGAAATTTGAGCGAAGCTAGACGAGATTCTGCAGCACGATGATTAGGAGGCAGATGACGTCATTGAGAATAATCCTGACCACAATTATGCCCTGTCCAATTCCCCAATCCTTGACTGTATTATTTACTACGTTACAGGTTTTTTATTTTAAGATCTATTTCTTATAATCCTATCGTAGGTATTTTTGTATTGTAGACTGATATTGCTTCTCGTTTTCGCCATGAATTGCTATTGCATGCTTTAGTTTTGTTCATAGATATTGTAGACTAGAATATTTCCTCTCGTTGCATGTCATCCGGACATGCGACATACTCCTTTATATATTTATATTGGATTCACAGATTACCTATGTAAGCAAGTATTGAAAATTCACAAAAAATGCGTTACTTGTCAAGAAGCGATAAAATCAGAGTCCTCTAGTGCATCTTCAGTGTCGCATTTGGTCAATCTGAAATCAAGAGGAGGACTGATTCACGCAAATTTGAGTTTTTTCAACTTAATTCGTCACGTAGAGGTATGTTTTGCTAAATATGCATCCCTGCGCGATGTTTTTGATTGCACGCTAGATGAAGTTATGTCTTCTTTTAAATTCACTTTTCCTTGCAAAGAGCACGCCTCAGACATTTTGTCATATTCGATAATATATTACGTACGGCTAAGAATAAGGCAAAATGCCCACCGGGAAAATCTCAAAGTCGTAAAGATATTTGTTGTAAAAAAATATTGTCCAAATTGACGAATCAATAAAATTTTTTTATGATTTTCAATGTTATGTTTCACCCTCTTCCCCCTTCTGAATAAAAATCGTACATGCTTATTAGCGTCGTTTCGATTAACAAAATTTTAGATTTTTTTCAATATTTATAATGATGAAATTATTCATTTATGCAACGTATAATAGGCATATTAATTTTCGTTTTATTTCTTTTTCTCTATTTTTCCGGAAATATCCATACATATACTATATATCATACACACGGTCTTATAATATATCATACATACATACATACATATGTACATATATATATATATATATATATATATATATATGTACATATGTATGTATGTATATATATATATATATATATATACATACATATGTATATATATATATATGTATACATATATATATATATATATATATATATATATATATATATATGTATATATATGTATATTTATATATGTTTATATATGTTATGTAATAAAATTTTTACCGGGTGAAGAACTCTTTCATTAAAATTTACATTTAATTCTAATTAAATAAATATTGAATACACGTGCAAAAAAATTCTGATGATTAAAAATATGTAGAAAATAAGTATATCTAAATAATGAGTAAAAATGTGTTAGTAATAAGCATAAGTACGTGACAATAAGATTTAACATGTTGTTATTAAAGTTATTTATAGATATTAATAAATAACTTAATTTCGAAAATTGTGAAATACTATTTTGAATTATTAATGTGATAATGCATGCAACAGTTTTGTCGTTCAGACATAACAAATAAGATAAGAACACTTTTCTGTTTTCTTCAAGTAAAAACTTTAACAATTTTTAAACGTTTTTAACATTATTTCTATAATTAAAACCTGCCCAGATAACAAAATGCCCGCTATGTGAGCTCACGATGCATGCATGTCGTGCGGATAATTTGCACGGCGTAAACTCATGGTGCTAGACAGATATGTCCTCAATTGATGCTCATATGACTCGCACGCGTGAGTGCCGCATGCGTGCGGGTCACATGAGCACACGGAAAAAAAAGATTAGTGGCTGCAGCAAGAATTTGTGTGCGGTAGCTAAATTTCAGTCGTAACATATGGATAAATAAAAGTTTAGCAGCGTAGCCATTTTTAATTAGCTGTAGACGTTAGGTAAGGGCGAGGGGCCATTCACTAATGAAATCAGGTGTACACCTGATTTGTAATCATGTGGTAATCAACAGTGAAATCAATTCGTAATCACGTGTAATCTTGCAATATATTTTGAAATCATTTAAATAAAACTAAAAGCGTAATTAGTGTAATCAAAGAAAAATAAGCAAGAAATTGTGTGAAATCGCGTGAAATCGTTGCGAGTCGTTTGAAATCAGAACGAAATCAGTCTTTTATTAGTAACATGCGCCCACGAGACGATTATGCGTGTGCGCATAGGGACTTCGCGCACGTCGGGTGTCAGAGAGACACAGGAAAGTTCCATACGAGGTTCCATAGGCATCTCGGGCATAATAGTAAGAATAGGCCGCTAAATTTAACCGTCGGTTTAAGAATACAACGTATGAAGACGTAATTTGAGAAGTAAGTTTCAAATATTATAACACACTGCGCGTACTTCTAATTTCATAACCTTAATTTGTCCTAACCTGTTTTTTAAGTAACAATTAAAGTTTAGTTCTGACATTTGTAAATAAGTTTAATAAAGCTTAGTCGGGAGCTTAGTTAAAAGAAGGCCATCACAAAGAGTATTCCTTTTAAATATTGAAGTATATATAAAATATAATACTACATGAATGGTGGTCATGGTTTTATTTACAACACTGACCACGACGTGTTGTTCTATATTTTAATAACTATAAGTAGATTATGAATAATAAATACTCAGCCAGCACAGAAAGTTCTACGTTTTAATTGTCGTATGAATTATCAATTTGAAGTTAAATATGTATAATCTTTACAGAGAAATGGACGAAGCGAGTGAGAAAGATAAAGAATTGGAGAAAAAGAATGTTTCTCCCTCGGTTTTTCCCGAGGGTTCTTCTCTAGTTTCCCAAGTTACCAATGATGAACGACAATGTAATTTCTGGAATATACTAGAAAGGGATAGCGGAGCATACATATCCCCAACTATTAAAAACATTATGCGTTTAAATAACATGGACAATCCTCTTTCGTTTCGGAACATTACGGAAGATGTATTAAAAGAAATCGAAATCTTTGCTCAAACTGTGATGATATCTTTTATCGATCCCAACTCCAATATGAGGGACTATTTCGGAATATTTCACAACATGCCTGAAAAATTTTGTTTTATGATTGGAGACAAACATCTAATCTTGGAGCTGGTTAAAATGGTTAAACAAGCACCGAAGGATTATTGGAAGTTACCATCGACAGACTGCGAAGAATTTGGAGAACCGTCTTGTAAAAAACGAGCACTTTCTAAATCTGAAGACAAGCGCATTTTAAAATCCGAGAAAAAATCTGAACTACATGAAAAGAAGAATCCTAATATCAGGGAAGAAATTAATAAATTAACAAAGCTTGTTAAATCTTTAAGTCAAGACGAAAATCTAAATAAAAAATTGCGTAACTTGTTGAAAGGATAGGTACAGATCGAAGTTTCAATTAAGGAAATTTATGATGGAGAAACTTACCCTCAAGGATTTACATATGTTGCTGAAATTACTTGTCCATCGTGTCTATTTGTGACCAATATCACAAAATGTGTAACAACAAAAGGTAAAAGTTCCAGATGGATAATTTCCAACTTCAAAAGACACATTTTCCAACACCAGAAATCTACTGAACTTACTGAAAAGCGAGACAAGTCCTTAAGTAATGTTCTTCACTTGCTGCAAGCGTCCGCCAAATCACCCGCTCTTCAAAAGGAAACAAATTACGATTCTAACAGCAATGTAATTGGAGATGTAATTGCTGAATACACCATAGTGGATGATGAGTTGCTGCTTTCAAAAGGTACCGATGTCTCCGAGGATGTCTCCAGCGCTTCTATTATTTCATCAATGCCAGTTGACTCTACAGATACAAATATGTTGATAGTTCCTCCAAAGGAACCTGAAGCCTCAACTTCAACATCGCAGTCAACTGTGTCATCAAAAAAGGATAATATACAAGATGGAACGGCGACGGGGGAATGCTAACCCGAGATGATTATCGAACAAATCATCTCGTGGGAAAATTAATTTCTGTAACAAATGTTCGACCCAAGATTCGACCACGTAGTTCTTTGCGCCAAACACGCTTGGCAAGAAAAAAGCGAAAATTGTTTTCGGTAGATGAGTTCCAACCGCGAATTTCTAAGTACTTTCCGGTTCTTAATCAATTACAGATAGAACTTCAAAAAAATAAAGAATTAAGTAATGCTTTAAAACTTTTTTTGGAAAAGTCGAGCAATAGTTCTAACAAAGAATTTGATCCAGCATCAACCGTAACACAATCTTCGTTTTTAAATTTTTAGTAGATACTGCTAATAAAAACACAGGCAAAAAGAAGGGTGCTCGGTATGATGATACCCTTAAGCTGTTTGCAACTTATCTATACATTATAGGGGGTAGAATGCTATACGAAACGTTGTGTACAAATTTGCCACTGCCTTCGTTAAGCACGGTAAGCCGTACTTTAGATGACTCAAGTGCAATAATAATTGAAGGCGATATTCGTGTTGCAGAATTAGTAAATTTCTTACGGTCAAGAAATTTGCCTACAGTTCTATGGCTTAGCGAAGACGCAACCAGAATAACAGGTCGGGTACAATATGATTCTAAAACGAATCAACTTGTAGGCTTTTCCTTGCCATTAGATGAAAATGGCATGCCTATAAAAAGTTCTTTTACGGCTACTTCTGCAAAACAGATTGAGGAGTATTTTATTAATAATACAGCAGCTAATTTATTGTACGTGATTATAGCACAGTCATTAGTAGAAAATGCTCCTTCATTTTGCTTATGTTTATACAGTTCTGATAACAAATTTACAGCTGATGATGTAATTAAGCGTTGGAATTATATGATTCAAAAATTAAAAGACGCTGGCATAACAGTACTTGGCATTTCTTCTGATGGAGATCCGAGGTTACTTAAAGCAATGAAAATATCGTCAAACATTGGCATTATTAGGAAGGCAGGAGAAAGGCAAACAATTTCACCAGTATTAAAATTGGATTCAAATCCTAACTCGATTATGTTGAATACGTCTTTCATTCAAGACACTGTGCATATTGGCACTAAATTGAGAACAAGACTTCTAAAGAATTCTATCGTATTGCCAATGGGTAGTTACATTGCTTCAGCAAGTCATTTAAAAATTCTTTACGAAACTGTTTCTAAAGATAAACACTGTTTAAATCAAAAAGACTTATCACTCAAGGATAAAATGAACTTTGATGCTGTCTTAAAAATTTCTCATCCAAGAGTGTGCGAGCTCTTAAAAACTAATGTCCCTGGAAGTGACGCTACAATAGCATATTTAAATATTATTCATCGGGCTCTTAATGCGTTTTTATGTAAATTGATGACCCCTTTGGAACGCGTTTTCAATATATGGTATTGTATCTTTTTTTTACGTTTATGGAGAGCTTATTTGAATGATATACCGGAATATTCTATAACGAACAATTTCATTACTCTCAATACATACGTATGTTTAGAAATCAATGGACAAAATTTATTAAATGTGATTTTAATATTAATTAAGATGAATCAACCCGAACTTTTTGTACCATTTTTATTTAGCAGTCAACCATGCGAAAGCTTTTTTCGTCACTTACGATCAATGAGTTCTACTTGCTCAACAATTGTCAATTGCAGTCTCCTGGAAAGTATTCACAGAATTAAACGTATACAGAGAAAGTTACAGAGTGACATATCGTCAATGAGCTCTGTTGCAACTGAGCAAGGATTCAGCTTTCCGCGTGCTAAAAAGTTTAGTTCGACTTCTGATGTAATAAATTTATCACTTCCAGGCATTGAAGAGATACAGCAAACTATTGAAAAAGCGAAACTAGAAGCATTTTCAGATATTTCAATGTTAGGTATGAATGTTGACATATCAAAGTCACAGTTTATTAACATAAAAAACATTGAAATCGGCGATATTATACGTTTAGAAGAAGATGATGCTAACGATCCTTCATTATACAATCAGGATAGAGATCAGACTTCTAATCACAATTCTGATGCGCAAAGTATGCTGGACAATGAATCTGATGATTTTAACTTATTAGAAGATTTGACTGTTTTATCGTGTATTGAAGGATCGTTGAACCTTCGTGGTTACGATAAAAATAAAACTGACATCAAATCTGACAGTCCTTTTACCATTGTAAAAGATGGACAGAATAACGAGATTGTTGTTCGGAAATCTTCTATATGTTGGTTATTAAACCGAAATAATTGTAATTTAAGCAGTGATAGATTACAGCGTGTAAGAAAATGCGAATTTTCTAAGTATCGTTTGATGACTCGAAAGACTTCTGATCTTAGTTTTTGTGAAACTCGCGAGGAAATACAGATTGGAGACTGGTGCTTATTTAAAAATATTGAAATAAAAAAATGCTTAATAGGTTTTGTCCTTGGATTTGCCTATATGGAAAAAAAATTCTGGAAGGCAAGAGAATACTCCAGTAACACTGCGCGAATTAAAGGCAATAAAAATATTGTGGGAGTACTGTGCCATTGGTACTCTGTAGATAAGGAAGAATGCTTAAATCCAGAGCAAATGGAAATACAAGGATACATAGACGTTAAACAATATGTTATAACTATTTCAGCTCCATGCATGACTGATTTAAACTTAAGGCTAAGCCATGATGTTTTTGAAAAGATAAAAAAGTATTTATAATTAATATATTATACTTTTATAACTTTGTTATAATTATTATAACAAGCTACTTTGTGAATTAAATAAAATTTATGAATACTATAAAATACTTTTTATTTTTTTACTTTTTCATGATGTACATTTAATAATACAAATTACTCGTATAATATTATATATATTATTATTTTAAACTTTTTAAAGAATTGGCATGTTGCTTCAAAAGTTAAATAAAATCTAATCAATTATATTAAAATTATTTAAAGCATTAATTAATGATTTCTATTATTATATATTATAATTTAAAATTATGATAAATTTGTAACATTATTTACATTGAAATTAGCAATAATAACGAGTAATGCTATTGAAATCATTTGTAATCACAATAAAATCATTTGTAATCACAATGAAATCATTTGTAATCACAATGATGTCATTTGTAATCACTGTGATATCATTTGTAATCACAATAAAATCAGCTGTGATCACAATCGATTTCACACAGTCGTATAAAATCACTTTAGTAGTTGTAATCACATCGTAATCAACTGTAATCAATTGTAATCAACTGTACTTTGTAATCACGTGTACATCTAATAGCTGAGTGAATAGCCCCTCGAAAAATTGCATAGTTTATGACGCACTCGACAGGGGAAAATAAATTTTTTTCGCAAATGTCATAATAATTTTCGGTAAGTATTATTGCTTATTTATGCTTAAAATTAGTCGTTTTATTATGATTATTAAAAAATAATAATAATTAGAGAAAAAAATTAATCTAAAACTTTATAAAAATTTATTCTTATGCAGATTTTTTAAATTATAATTATTTCAATAGATGTTTAATTAAAAAATCATAAAATTCTATGCATGTAACAATTATCGAATCATCGATTACTTTGAGCGTTGTTTTAATTTAAATCTTATATGTTTCTATATTACAGAGTCATCGTAATACATGGCTGATAACAACTCCACCATTGTCAATCGGTGAGTGACAAATATTTTATTAATGAGGTAACGAATCTGTGAGAATTGTACGAGGTGTACAGGGTGATTTAGGATCTCTGCAACAAATTCTGAGGAACGATAGGTCTCGCAAAGAAGATCATTTTTTGTCAAGCAACACGGAGAAAATTTGATATTAAATTTTACTATGGTGTCGCACCAACTGCGGACCATCAAGGAGTACAAGTTTAAATGCTATAGTCTTATAGTAAAATTGTTATGACCATAGCATTTAATGCTATGGTCATAACAATTTAATGCTATGGTTATAACAATTTTACTATAAGACTATAGCATTTAAACTTGTACTCCTTGATGGTCCGCAGTTGGTGCGACACCATAGTAAAATTTAAAAATTTATAATATAAAATTTTTTACCTGAACCCATGTCCTTTAACGCGTCGTTTATTAGGAGCCACGCGACCGCGCAGACAGGTCTTAGGTGACATGTGCATTACAATTATAAGATAAATTATTTATTTATTTTTTCAAGTGCACTTGCAGACAGTTTATGGAAGGTGTTTAAAGTGTCTACCTTGAGCCTGATTGCAGTCTGCGCTACAGTTGGCTTCTTGCGGCTATCTTTGTTGCTGCATTGGTATTACATTCTGTAGCACAGAATGAAATCAGATTCAGGCCAGACACTTATGAACATCTTCTGCAAACTGCCTACAAATTCAGTACTTGAAACAATAAATGATTAATTCATCTTATAAAATTGTAAGACACATGACCTAAGATCTGTCTGCGCGGTCGCGTAGCTCTTGAACGACGCGTCAGAGGACATGGGTTGCCTGACAAAAGAATATACGTGTGGCCTCCACGCGCGGCAGAAGTGAAACTTCTTAGCTGTGAGGAATAGGATAGTATCTCGTTTATAATATCTGAATTAATGCCTATGTAATTCAGAAATCAAATTTTAATTATAAATTAAAGCCGATGCAAATCACAAATAAAAATTGATTTGTGAATTAAAGCCTATATAATTCACAAATAAGATTTTAATTATTTAAAGCCGATGCAATTCACAAATAAAAATTTATTTGTGAATTAAATCCTGTATAATTCACAAATCAATTTTTATTTGTAAATACGGCTTTCTCGGAAGATAAAAATTATTCAGAAAATAAATAAATAATGCTCATCGTCAGAACTCTTCGGAAAACGTTAAGATACATTCAGAACCACACAAAAATTATAATAGAACTCACAGAATTGTCGAGAATCGGTCAGCGTACGTCTTACCCGTAAATACGCCTTTCTCGGGCGATAAAAATTATTTAAAAATAAAAGAAACTACGTTTATCGCCAGAACTCTTCCTAGAACTCATGTAGAACTATTAAATCTTTTAAAATCTGACAAAAATATACTGTACCGGAAACTTTCGCAGGACTAATTGTAAGTGAGACGCTGTTTGAACCTGGCGTCTCAGTTTGCGCTGGTGCGTTTTTTGGCTTTAAGGAGGTTCGAGCATTACTTGTGAATCAAAAATGCGATTGAAATAAATGTCATTACAGCGATCCCGAATTATGTGCAATATTAGTATAATGAATTGTGGATGCTACTTACGTGCTATATTCTTCGTAAATTATTAGTGTATAGAATATTAACAAACATATACTGGGGTATGAGAGCGTCAACGACTCGGGAATCGCTTATTTGGCCAACATTACAGGTTAGAACCTGTTACTTTGTGACAATAAGCTTTCTATACTCAAAAGCCATCGTAGAGCCTTAATTTTTTTATATGATTTACATAAATACTTTACACAAATATTCGCAAAACTTGAGCAATATTGACCGTATAGTTATTTTGTAATATTATTCAGAAGTTGACCACTTTTAGTCTACCCTTGTGGAGAAAGTCGCTCCGAGGTAGATTATCACTGGTTTAGTACACACTTAGTCACCTGAGGACTTTGAAAAACTAGCATTTGATAGATGAAACATCAAGGATTGTGTAAGGACTTTAAAAATCGTACTTTACCGTATGGATTGAAGGCTATATTGTCACAAAGTTTAGGTTTTAGCCTAGAATGTTGGATAATAAGCGATTCCCGAGTCGTTGACGCTCTCATACCCCGGAATATGTTTGTTAATATTCTATACACTAATAATTTACGAAGAATATAGCACGTAAGTAGCATCTACAATTCATTATACTAATATTGCATATAATTCGGGATCGCTGTAATGACATTTATTTCAATCGCATTTTTGACTCACAAGTAATGCTCGAACCTCCTTAATGGGCAGAACTATTTGTTCAACCTATCAGGAATTCTGGAACTACTTAAAAGGAAGTCAGAACTCTTAAGGTAGTCCTTTCGCAGCACCTAGTCAAGTAACAGTCCGTCATGAGGTAATTGAAAACAAACATATTGCAACATCCAAATAATTATAATAATATAAAATATGATTTTACCCGCATGATTTAATCGTATTTAATTATTTAGTAATTAAAAAAATATCACAATAGTAGTGCGGTTGGACTCGATTTGGACTCGAGTAACCTACAAATTTGTTATCACATCTCCGTCTCCGTGTCTCCGTCTCCGTTTAACCTCATATATCAGAGCAAAACATTCGGCAAGCCCTTATTTTCAAGGTACGTACGAAATCCGGAAACAGCAGGGAATATTTTAAGACATTAATAATGTATTCATCTGGACGCTAAGTACATGTATTATTCGTTGAAAACCTCGGCCGTGGCGATTTGCATCATTTTATCTTTCTCGTTCATTAGATATAAACAAGGATAGAATGACAATAGCACGCTCCGCGAACGCACATTTAGAATGACTTATTTCTTGTAAAGTGTCGGTAACCTCACCTGATTTTTTGTACACATGCCCCTTATTACTGTATATTTAACATATTTCAAATTTAGATACCTATCTGAAACTTTTTCTCATGAAAGGACTACCTTAATAGTTTGTGAGTTTCCGCAAAATGAGACGCTAGCTTCACACACACTAATTTCTGAAAGTTTAAGTAGCAGAATCATACACGAATACCTATATATTAATAGACTGAGCATTTCCATTGGAGAGCTTCCGGCAAGATCTGAAGGGGCAGAATAGTATATATGTAACATAAATAAACAACAAGAACTTATAAATTTATTCCAAAACTTTTAAAAAGAAAAAAAAAATAATTTTACCTTTTTTTAAATGTAGGCTGTGCATCTTTTTCTTAATTTTCTAAACTTGTTAATAATCTATTAAAAAAGACGTTGCCAATATTCAATAAAAATGGCTCTTTTACCCATTGTTTGGATTAATTCATTAATTATAGGTATTGTGAAATTTAGCACAAGTCCGTGTGAATTGAAAGAACAATAATTAAGTGTAAATTTATCAATCAGATTTTCTAAATCCAAATCTCGTAATATTTCCTTAACTTCGTTGTCAGCCATGTTTGCTATCTTACTTACAGATTCGATAGAAAGCACTCGAATCTATCAGTAGAAAAGCACACATGTGCAGCACGGAAGCCCACGACCAAGATTTTTAAGTCATCGCTTCCCGCAAAAGTCCTTGTGGATTTTGTTAATTACACTTACTTGAGCCTAGAAACGCGAATTTTAGACACATTGAGCGTTCCTTCTTTCCTGAGGCCATGTGTGAAGTTGTTGAGAAATAGGACCCAACAAATTTATGGTAATCTGTTTGATCTTCGGGATATAGTTAATTTATAGTGATGAGATACGGAAAACTTGAATATCAGCGACGGCGATCGCGTTCTTTGTACTGAGAAACCGTAAAAAAAGAAACTTAAAAAAATTTATTGCTATCCGTCAAAATCATTTTATTACGTTAATTAGGCTCAGTTGATGCCAAAAAAACACATTTTCCGACGAATTTCACGTGACCTTGAATTTTGACTGTATACATAAAATGTAGGGATTTTGGAGACGCTTAAGTTATAACAATATGTCTGAAAAGTGGTGTACATGATAAAATGAGATGCACAAATGTCAAAAACATTAATATTAGACAATTAATTGAATGTTGCATGTAGCTAATCAGACAACTTTTCGCTATCGGTGGATTATCGAACGATCAGGTACGTATTTGAAGCATTCCACGCTAAACGGGCCACTTGTAGTGCTTTTAAAATTTTATGATAACTTTACAGTCTCTTCAGAGCATCCACAGAACAAGTTTTAACCCGTTATGGAATCAGGAAAAATTTTCTTTGCGGAATATAATTAAATTTGATTTTTTTGAAATAAATATGGCAAGAATGAAAATGAAATATGTTCTATTATAAATTAATAAAAAGCTATTAAAATTTAATTCCTTAATTTTATGTCAAAATGTAATAATTAATATATTGTAAAAAAATAAAAAATTTTTATTTAAGTTAAATAAAAAAGCTTCTTAAAAATATTAATATACAGAAAAATAAAAAAATTATCAGAATGGAAATATTTCGTCTACGAGGATAGGAGATTCTCGGTTGGGGACAGGAGCGTAACAAACAAGGGGGTGCGCCGGCCGACTCCGGTACATTTTTCTCTTGCGTGGGACGTTCAAAGTGTCTGAAAACACTGATTCCGTATTCTATTCCGTATTCTATTCTTGTATATGAAAGATAGTCAGGGATAGCGCCATAAAGTGGAGTTCTTTGAAGTTTAAAAATGTTTTATTTTACTGATTTCATAACCAGCCTTTTCCGTCGATCACGTCGATTTAATTGACATTATTATAGAAACAGTTCGTTTAATTAAAATTACCCATGCAGATGTTGATTAATAAAATTGAAATAGAGAAGAGTAAAAAAAGAAAAATCAGAGGCTCACTAAAAGGCTTAAATTTTTTATAAAATCTCAGGTCTTGTGGTTTGTGGTTTTGGATTCATAAATAAAAAAGATATAACCATTCTCCCGAAGGTTCTTTTAAAAAAGTTGTTTAACGGTGACCACTGCTGCTTGGATTTGGATCATCTGAAATAAAAAATTCTAAAAGATTTACTTAATATATTAAATGATCTAGTCCTTGATCAAACAGTTTTTCGAAATATTGATTTGGGACAAAATGGCGGACGTTCAAAGTTAAATTTTCAATTTCTCAATCAATAAATTGCTCGTTTTTCGTCAATAGAAAAAAACTGTATATCGAAAAAAGAAATCCTTCGATCAAGGACTAGATAATTTAATATATTAAGTAAATTTTTCAATTTTTTTAATTTTAGATGATCTAGATCCGAGAAGCAGTGGTCACCGCAAAACAACTAAGAATGGCCATATCTTTTTTATTTATTAATATTTCTTATTAAAAAAATTATGATTAATTTATAACAATATACTCTTTCACATGCACGAACATATTTTTAAAAAAGTCGTATTGTTTTTACAACAAAAAATCACATATTTTTCGGTTTTCTGACTGCCAATGAGCATGACCCTTTAAGTATAGTGTCACGATGTCGCGGTTTATATAAAAATTAAAGGGATAACATCGTTATGGTATAGGTCTCATTTTAGTGATTTATCTTGTTTTTCCGACAATGACTTTTGTTAGTCATCGATTAAGAAGATAGCACACGTGGGCGGGGGAAGGGCGTAGCCCAATATAATGGCAACACGTGCATGGAAATCAAGGGTTCTACGATAACGCGCAATCGCCGGCAGCGACAGAGACGGGATTATTGAATAATTGTTATATGCCTGTTACAGCAAAACAGTGCGGCGGCGCGGGACACAGCGCGCGACGGGGCGAGGATGCTCATCGACTGGACGCGGGACCGGCGAGACCCGACTCATTGTCAGTCCGTCTGGGGCAGTGCCAAAAGAGTCAAGCAGGCGCGGAGTAACAACATCGTAAGGTATTTTTATTTTAATTTCTTATTTGTTTCTAACTTCGCGTTACCATTATACAGAACTACGTTCCTTTCTTGCCCACACGTATACTGTCTACATATGTATTTTTAAGAAAATTGAATTTACATCTTATTAACAAGTATGTTATTTTTATTGAAATATGAAATAAAATAATATATTTTTTATTTTATTTTATTATATGTATATAATATTTACAGAAAATATAATAAAAAGAAAAATCTAAAAATAATTAAAAAGATTATTTTTGCATTGCATTTTTTATAAAAAGTAAAGTTTAAGGTAATAACAAAAATTTGCCCATGATATACATTATAATGTTAATACAAAGGAAATAGCCATATTCGGTCCAAGCTTGGACCGTATATGGCTATTTCCTTTGTATATTGATTTATATCTTAACGGTCTTAACATATAAGTATTAATATATATATAATGTTCTTTTTAATTATCTTTATATTCTTCTTTTTATTATTTTTCCTGTAAGTATATGGGCGGAGAAAAGGCGTATAATAAAACCAAGGGTGCGCGATGTCGCACTACGCAGTCGCCGACAGCGATGGCGACAGGGACGACAATTATTGATTAGGGCCCGTATTGATTTGGTCCGAGTGTTAAAGGCGCGGGGCGCGGAAGACCAGCGCGTTAACGTAGTGCGCGACGCGCGATATATTTCAGTGTAATTTTACAAAAGTCAAACGATCAATCTCCTCCCACTCTATTAACTCCTCCCACTTTCTTCTGTCTTTTCTTCCTATGTCGAGCTGTTTCATATATACACGGTTACTTGTTCTCTTTGCTCATTAGTTTCTCAGTGTTTGTTTTGCTAACATTATTAACGTTGACACTACATCATGACTCACCGCAAAATGAGCACGGTTCAAAATGTGTGTATTCTCATTTTTATTTCTACTTTTTCCGTTATTGACTCTTAATAAGATAAGTTTTATTATAATTATTACAGCGGTACTCTTCAACCTCACATCACAGCGCGTCTTTGTAAATTTGCGGTTTTTGAATTAAGCTTTGACTATATTCAGTATCTACGTGTCATATTCTAAGTTTGACTTTTGTAAAATTACACTGAAGATGGTCTCGTATCAGACCGAAACGTCTGTGAATTGATATTAAAATATATATCTATCAACGCGAACACCTTGTTACGCCTCTTTGCTCTTGATTTTTCTACTGATTTATTAATTTATTGAGCTTCTTTTCTCATATGTAATGTTTTTATTACAAAATATGATTTCGTACATTTAAACTTTGAATTATTAATATATATCTATATTAATAATAATTCCATAAATTTTACATTTTACATTTTTAACTAACTTGAATTTAAAAATCAATTAAACTTTGTTTTTTACTTATCAACACTAAAAATTCATGTAACTTTAAATTTAAATAAAAAAATATTTTAACCGTATTTAATTTGTAAATTATAACATTAATGAGACAACAAAAAATAAACAGACCATTTATAGAGCATGAGTAGGATCTTGCAGCCATAAATTACCATTTTCCTACAGGTACTTACCGACATCAAAAAACTTTAAAACTAAAAAAATAAAAAACTAGACCCAACCGACGCGCGCAAGCGCGATTATCCTTTTCAGAATATATTCTACGTATACTTGTTTTTTCAGTGTATATTCCCGTGTGAGGTTGCTGATCCTCCATCGGGCGCCTCCCCAGGTGGCGGATAGGGGAAAGCTCGAAATAGAGGGTACCGGGGAAATAAAATACCCGGGGCGGACCAAAATCAGCAGGGCCGGTGTCTAGGCCTAGAGGAGACAACCACTCCAAGACATTCGGGAATTGAAGCACCGACGCCGGCGAATGACTACGTCGACGCCGCGATGCAATGGCGGGCATAAGTGGGGCTTATGTCCGCCATTTTCATTTATTTTATCTTTAACTAACACTGTACTGCTGAAAACTCGGCACACTTGGTCGTTGAAGCACCGGCACCGGCAAATGACGACGTCGACGCTGCGATGCAATGGCGGGCATAATTTCGTTTTTGATTGCCTGTCAAACAATTTTTCTCGAGTTTTTTCAATCTCGTTCGTTTATGCCCGGTTGTTCGATGTATCATCGCCGCTGAACCAGCGATGATGGCGCATAATGACGTGGCCATAATTAAAAAGGCACGAAGCCATAATTAAAAAGGCAGCTCGCCATTGGACTGTCGAGATTATGACGACGCTATTATAGTGTTACGATAGAACGGAATTTCGAACTCGTGGCTCATGTAACTCGAGTAATTTTGCTATCGGATTGAAACTTTGTTCACGAAACCCTCGAACTTCTAAGATCAAAGGTGTACATAATTTCCACATACCACCCGTAATTTTACCTTGATACTCGCAACTACGCGAACTTCGCAACATATATGTATATTTTCACATACCGCGCGATTTCTCACGCGCTCGTTTGTGCTAATCGCATCGCAAATTGCATCGACAGGAGACGATTGAATACAGCGCAAATGTAATTCGATCTCTCTTTCATGTTTTCTCTTGTAAATAATTATTATCAACGAAGATATAAGATAATCTACTTTTGCCGCGAGACTTCCGCTCGCGATCAATCACGAGGATATTGTATAGAGAAACTTGCATGTTTATTGTCGGAATTACGCGAATTTGGTAAATATTTAGTATTAGGGAGCCACTTACAAGGGACATTCGGCAACTCGAAAATTCAAATAAATCTGAAACTTTGCATAATAATAGAATATCAGTCTGCTAATGAAAAGATATATGATATTATTAAATGTTATTGTATTTTTCACTTTAATATCAGTCTACTCATGAAAAAAATATTAGATCTTTTGAACATCACGTACATTTTATCGCGTACATTTTTTCCTACGTAGTTATATCACATACGTTCACATAATATTTATCGAAGTGTCATCTTAAATTTGGTACAAAAGCGGTACGTTTCTGCATTTTATTTACAGTCTAACATTATTTGAACAGTACGAAATTATACCATTTATGGGAAAATTTAAAAGCGTTTTGAAGCATTTGTGTTAAAATGTCAACAACAAATATAGCAAATGTTATAAACTTATTAATCACAACGTTCAACATTGCAAATTTTGCTGTCTTGCCTGTTAATCACCACAAAGTTGAACTTCATGATGCTATTTCCGATCTAATAAAAAGTGCTGTAAATTATGATGTTGCGATTGAACACGGATGGGGACTTGATTTTGATGATTCGGCGGAGCCACATGATGTACAATTTGTGGACGTGTATGATGTTGATGCTGAAGAAGAAGATAATTATGAAGACGAAGTTTGTGTGGTGGATAACAAAAGTGGAAGTATAAACTTAAATTACAAAAGAAAAGCAGTTGAATTTTGGAACAGTGGAAAAAAAGGACGTTTATCTATTACTGCTGTACAAAATCGTTTTAGACAGGTAAAATTTTATTTAAAAAATAAGGAGAAATAATACAAGTTAAACGATCAAGTGGACGTACGTTGTGTATGAATAGTAGTTTTAAACTTATATTACTTATATCGCATATCTGCGTTTATCTACATTAGTTCATAAATCTTTTTATTTTTAATTAGATTTTTAAAATATCAAACTCCTTGTCTTCTAGATAAAATCTGTTTCGCAATTGTATAGATGGCAAGAAAATTTAATGCGCGAAGGGACAAACAGGGACAAACTTGTATTTATTGCCGAATATGTACTAACAAAACTCCAAGAAGCTATGGCTAGAGGATCTATCATTCACGATATGGATTTGTGAACATTTTTTAAGAATTGTAATTGTTTAAAATTATAGTTTTTAATCTCATCAAAAACTTATTCCGTTTTTTATATTATTATAATATATATTTATATTGTGCGATAGAAACTCTCATAATTATATACATATAGTATGTCCTTCAAATGTATTTGCTATCCTACTTATCTTCTATGAAAGAAGCGAACGGAAAGTATTGCGTGAATAATCGAGCGCATAGACGGGCACAGATAGACTGTTTATAGCGGCGTTTGTAATTATTTCTCAAAAATTGTTTTTCATAACATAACTTTATCATACATGGTTGAATTCGTAAAAAAATAACCTTTCATTTGGTAATAAACAATTTTTAAAATTTTGGAAAAAAATGGTTTGTGGTGAAAGTATTTTTAAAAATTAATAAAATAAAAAATTTTTTTTGTTATTATTTCAAAGTACTTTTCTAACCATTGAATTTCCATTTTGGAACATTTTTCTATGTCTTATAGTTTCGAAGATATTCGGCTCGAAAGAGAAAAACCAATTTTTTTCGAAGCAGTGTTTCTCTCCTAGAACCGTTTTTTAGCACCAACAAAAAATTGTTTCCTTATTAGGTCCTACTACTCTACTATTATGCAAAGTTTCAGATTTATTTGAATTTTTGAGTTGCCGAATGTCCCTTGTTAGTTATACTATTTGGAAGCACTATCAAATTTTTGTTTCGCGTGTCATACAATTTATTGTTTAAGAAATAGTCGCAATCCCGTTTTTAAAGAACCACAAGAAAGCGCAAAGAGGAAAATACAAGAAAAATTTAAGCGAAAGTTAGGATTTACTCGTAAATATTGTCACAAGCATGTGGTTCGAGTTTAACAAATAATAAAAATATGGCTAGGTGTTTCTTTTCTAAAATTGAATTTCAAGTCTTCGATTATGTTATAATCTAAGAAAAAAAAACAGACGTTGTTTCCTAAGACGCTGTAATTTTTTATTTAACACTATATATAGTCTGCAAACTTTTATGTTTCACAAACATACACACGTGAGATGCAAATCCGACTGTGCAACCTCCACGTGGTGCATCTTGGGAAGGTAGAAATACCTAGCAAATGCTAGCAGTAAAACTTCAAAATTATATTTCATAAAAATCCTTCCAAGGACTACTACGTCATCGTCGCGCACCTTCCGGCCTCAGCAGGGCATTCTCCGGCGCGGCATTCTCTGCCGTCGGCCGTCGCGTGCCTCTCTCGACGCTCTCCGGTGTTTTTGTACTGGGCTATCACTGACAAATAACTAGCGGTCTAACTACAGTAACTATGTATTATAGAATAGTATAGTGTTAAATTTAGCATTTCTGAAGTGTTTTATTTTGAAGTACTTCCTTACTTTTCAATAAAAAAAAAGTTATAAGACTAATTGTAAGCCATAACACACAAGTAATTAAATAATTAGGACAAAATCGTCACTAACCGCATTATTGTATTATTAAAAGCGATTTATTTCGACCCTTTAAAACAAATTTTGACCACTTTTCCATGCTGGGTTTAGACGGATAATAAAAATGCTATTATCGTATTCAGATGGTGGGATCTAACACTGAAGGAGCCCACAGGAACGAGGAACATCCAGCAGTCTGTAAAAAGTAACGCGAATCGTTAAGGATGTATCGCAGATACAATCTTAGACAAAAGTGCATGAAATTTTAAATACTCGAATATCTACGCCTAACGCCTAGTAATATATACATATATATATACAGGGTTTACCAAAAGTATGGAAACCCCTAAATATTTCGAAAACTACGCATTTTAGAAAAAAATGTTTTAGACAAAAGTTGTAGGGTTTCAAGTAACGCATTAAATAGTAATATTAGTGTGACTGCAAATAACTTTGTTAATGCCAGGTAAAAATAACTTTAAAATTTTTAAATGGAAACCCCTATTTTTAATTACATATTCTTATAGCTTACCTCGAGAGATTTTCAAAACACTATAATAAAGTATTTTTTTATTAACTATTTTTCAAGTTATGGAGCTTGAAAGCTACGATATTGCCGGCATCAGCGTTACCCAAGATGTACCGCGTGGAGGTTGCACGGTCGGATTTACACTAGCAGAGTTGTAAATAACAATACTTTTGTGATTGAAGTTTTTAATTACTAATTATATTACATAATTTTAATTTAAATTGAGTTTAAGTACAAATGTTTTTTGGAATTGTAATTAAAGTCGTTCAATTACAAATAGGTACATTTTGAAATTGTAATTAAACTCGAATTTTATTACAATTAAAAAAGTTATGGCCAATCCTCTCCCCTCATTTTGGTTCCTCCTTGGGTCTTCCTATCCTATGGGGAAAGAGGGAGTGGGAGAGGGTCAGCGCGAGGGGAGGGAGAGGGAAAAGGCGATTGGGTCATTGGAGATGACCCTCTTAGGAAGAGTCCAATGGAATCCTCCAATGGCCTAATCGCCCTCTCCCTCCCCCACCCTCGCGCTGACCCTCTCCCACTGGATCGACACTCCGAGAGGGTATAAAATACAAGCGCCAAGATGTTCAGTGTTTTTTTCTCGCGAATAATCACGTAGGTAGGGTGATAGCGTCCTAGAGCGCTCTCTGCTTCTGCCGAGGACTTTTCTCTTTTTAATTCGCAAATTAAAAATTAAACGTTTAGCTAAAAATGGCTAATGAATTATCGGAGCGTGAAAGAATCACTATCCTAATGATGCGCGGATGGGGTGATAATGAACGATCGTTCACTGATGTCGTTCGATTATTTAATACCACGTATCCGAATCGTCAAATTAGTAAATCCACTGTTTTGAAAACTGTACGACGTTTTCAAGAAACTGGTAGTGTAAAAAGTCGCATTAGGTCTGGCAGGCCTTCATCTGCAACTAATAACGACAAACAACTTGATGTTCTGCAGACTTTTATTAAAAATCCCCATACATCTGTTAATAGAGCAGCTCAAGCTCACGACATTGCTCCCATGTCCGTACACAGAATTTAAAAAAAAAAATAAATTACATCCATACAAACTGCAATACGTTTAAGAATTGCAAGACAGAGATGATGAGCGTCGTATACGCTTCTGTGCAAGAATGATGGACCGAATAGATGCCTCGCCCGACTTTCCTTATCAAATTGTTTTCACAGACGAGGCAACCTTTACATTGACGGGAGAGGTTAATAATCAAAATTTTCGTCTCTGGTCAGATGAAAATCCGAATTGGATGCGGGAAAGTCATACACAATACCCACAAAAAATAAATGTATGGTGCGGCATGATAGACGCTTATGTGATAGGGCCATTTTTTTTGGAGGACAACCTCAATGCTCATAGGTACGAGAGATTACTTGTAGATGAAATAATTCCAGCAATACATAATATTTTTCCAAATAACTTTGAGCAAATATGGTTTCAGCATGATGGAGCTCCGCCTCATTTTGGTGCAGGGCCACGTCGAATTTTAAATGAAGTTTTCCCGCAAAGGTGGATAGGAAGAAGGAACCGAAATGAGGGTGGGGAAAGTTGGCCACCTAGGTCACCAGATCTAACTCCTCTTGATTATTACTTTTGGGGCTATCTGAAGAGTAAGGTTTACGAAACAAAACCTCAAAATATCCAAGAATTGAGGCAGCAAATAAGGGATGAAGCAGCCTTGATACCTGCTGAATCAAATCGTAGAGCTATTTCTGCGTTCTATCAAAGATTGGCATACTGTCAAGAAGTCCATGGAAACCACTTTCAGAATTTACTCTTAAACACTCAAACACAAAAAAAAAATGTAAATTAAGATTGTAAAATTTGTAATTTAGGAAAATGTAAATAATAATTATTCTTTTTACTTTTTTAATTGTAATAAAATTCGAGTTTAATTAAAATTTCAAAATGTACCTATTTGTAATTGAACGACTTTAATTACAATTCCAAAAAACATTTGTACTTAAACTCAATTTAAATTAAAATTATGTAATATAATTAGTAATTAAGAACTTCAATCACAAAAGTATTGTTATTTACAACTCTGCTAGTGTAAATCCGACCGTGCAACCTCCACGCGGTACATCTTGGGTAACGCTGATGCCGGCAGTATCGTAGCTTTCAAGCTCCATAACTTGAAAAATAGTTAATAAAAAAATACTTTATTATAGTGTTTTGAAAAGCTCTCGAGGTATGCTATAAGAATATGCAATTAAAAATAGGGGTTTCCATTTAAAAATTTTAAAGTTATTTTTACCTGGCATTAACAAAGTTATTTGCAGTCACACTAATATTACTATTTAATGCGTTACTTGAAACCCTACAACTTTTGTCTAAAACATTTTTTTCTAAAATGCGTAGTTTTCGAAATATTTAGGGGTTTCCATACTTTTGGTAAACCCTGTATGATATATATCTTTCTTTTTCATATTAATATATTTCTTACATATGATGCATAGATTTCGTGTAATTTGTTTCTGTTATTTTGCAAAATCCTTAGGAAATCCACAAATAACCGGGATATTGCGGAATGAATAAAAATTAAGGAGATTTGTTAAATCCTTAATTTTTATTCAAAAAAAAGTTTTGTCAGTCAAATTGTGAGTTTAAATTTCTATTAATTTATATTTATAAATATAATTATATAAACGTGAAAATAAAATGGCCAATTTTCGAGCAAAACAAAGGATATTTTTTTAAACCGTAAACGATTTATATTTATTAATCGACGATTACTGGCAATCACGATATACGCGTTTTTAAGATCGTCGATTAATATTCTCAATTTGGTTTAATCACTGGCGAAGTTAATGTGTTACTTATTCGTTTGGATTTATATTTATATTAATAATTTTTATTTATTTCATAATATTCCGGTTTTTTTGGGATTCTCTAAAAATTTTGCTAAAAAATGAATTATACAATGTCATTGCGACATATATTTCTTTCCAATTATTTGAATAATATAAACATTTTTTGCATTTGTATTAAATTATATTTGGTTTTTTTCAGGTTCGAGTTTAATTCAATTTATATTTTGTTTGTGACAAACTCTGAGAAGGGAATAGGAGCGACAAAGAAAAAAGTTGTGTATCTTAAATATCAAATTTATATATTTTTAAAAATCTCCGTCTCTCTATTTAATTTCTTGCTTTTTTTCTTATTGCCTTTCTGTCTGTCTGTTTCTTTGTCTCTCGGTGTTGGAATCGTTTTCAAGATTTTATGTCTAAATAAAAGTTAATTAGGCAAATTTATTTATACATTGTTAATATATATCTTAATATACCTATATCTTAATATATATCTTTATGTATATGTATCTTTTATCATATTTTTTTCTTTTACAGATATTTTGTTCTACATTATAAGAAAAACCTATTTTATCTTGTTCTTGTTATAAAGATCTTTTCCTCTTTCCTGTTCTTCCGTTCCTTTCGATTTAAAGGTAAGTAGTAATTTTATCTGAAATTTTTATATTGTTACATATGTGTGTGTGTGTTTATGTGTCTCTCTTTTTTATATTAATATATATTTTACATATGTTGCAACAATTTATCTTTTGGTGAAAAATATATCGTATTAGGTGGTGATTTTAGACAACTTCTTCCGATCAAGATACGAAGTACTCGAAGTGAAATAGTAAATCTTTCTATCAAGTTAGCTATACTTAGAAATATTTTTTTAATTTTCTTTTAAAGCAAAATATGCGAGTTTTTCCAGAAAAAATTGAATTTGCAAAATTTCAATTAAATATGGGTGACGGGGTATTAAATAATTCTAAAGATAATATGGAGGTACCTAAATGTTGTATAGCATCAATTGATTCAGATATTGTAACAGATACACGGTCTGTCCCAGATCCAATGAGACTGGTCTCAAAAAAAATACAAAGCGTTTATAATTTTGATTTTTTATTCTTGTTTATTCAAAATAGTTTCCTTTTGAGTCCATACAGCGCTGGAAACGTTCAACGAATTTTTCGAAACATTTTTTATACTCATCGGCTGGAATGGCCTTTAGTATGGCGGTCGAAGTCTTTTGGATAACCAGGATGGTATCGAAACGATTTCCTTTCATCGCCAATTTCAGTTTGGGGAATAGCCAGAAGTCGCACGGAGCCAAATCAGGTGAATACGGTGGATGATTGATAACAATGATGCCTTCTTTGGTCAAGAATTCACGTACCATGATGGCTTTGTGCGATGGTGCATTATCGTGCAACAAAAACCAACTGCCTGGCTCTCGATATTCCGGTCGAACTCGTCGAATTCTGGACCACAATCGTTGTAGAACTCCCAGATAATATTTGGTCCAGAATTCGACGAGATCGACCGGAATATCGAGAGCCAGGCAGTTGGTTTTTGTTGCACGATAATGCACCATCGTACGTGAATTCTTGACCAAAAAAGGCATCATTGTTATCGATCATCCACCGTATTCACCTAATTTGGCTCCGTGCGACTTCTAGCTATTCCCCAAACTGAAATTGGCGATGAAAGGAAATCGTTTCGATACCATCCCGGTCATCCAAAAGACTTACTTCAACCGCCATACTAAAGGCCATTCTAGCCGATAAGTATAAAAAATGTTTCGAAAAATTCGTTTCGAACGTTTCCAGCGCTGTATGGACTCAGAAGGAGACTATTTTGAATAAACAAGAATAAAAAATCAAAATAATAAACGCTTTGTATTTTTTTTGAGACCAGTCTTATTGGATCTGGGACAGACTGTGTATATATGGTGATGTAATTCGTAAAAAATAATTTGATAAAATAGCTAAAAGAGCAATACTTTCAGCAAGAAGTGTCGATGTAGATGAAATTAATAAACAAGTCGTAGAATTGTTAGATATAAGTGGTGAACGAATTTATACATGTGTAGATAGTGCTGTAAATTGTGATGATAATGGTGATTGTTGAGTCTTTGTTACCAGAATACTTAAATAGTCTTTCTCCAGCATGTCATGAGTTGCGTTTAAAACTAAATTGCATTGTTATGTTGATTAGAAATCTTAGCATTAATGAAGGTCGTTGTAATGGTACTAGATTAATAGTTCTTGAGTTTGAAAATAATTTATTAAAATGCAAGATTTTAACAGGTGACAAAGAAGGAGATATTGTTTTTTTGAATCGTATAACACTGTATTGTGAAAATGTATATCCTTTTACTTTTTAAAGAAGACAATTTCCAATAAAATTAGCTTTTGCTATAACAATAAATCTCAAGGACAAACGTTTGATAAAGTAGGAGTTGATCTTCGTAAAGATGTTTTTAATCACGGGCAACATTATGTTGCTTTTTCACGAGTACGTTCTTGGGAGTCATTGAAAGTTTATCTTGGTAATCAAAGAGAAAATAATTATGTTAAAAATTACGTACATAAAGAATTATATGTTTAATTATATGGTGAAATAATATTTTGCCAAATAAGTACAAATGATTATTTCGACATATTTTTGGCTGTTGAACACAAATTGGTTATCTAAATTTGTTTATTACGTTCAAATTGAAAATAACATGTGATGAGTTAGAGACGATAATTTTGAAGGATTTCATGATGCACGTTGTATTGCCAAAGGAGGGAGTGTAAAAGTGGCCGTTTTGTGCCTAATTGATGGGGAACCTGTGAAACATTTTTTTCCACCTTATTTGAGGTTGAAATAAGAAGGAAATAATGGTCATTTACCCAGGAAACCACGGGAAATATTTTAAAATCTATAATAAATGTGTTTAAAACGTCTGTTAAGGGGATCCTGAAGTGACAGGCAAACTCCAACGTGACAGCGCCACGATCTAGCACGGAACTAAAAATAATCGATAATTTCGATCGTTTACTATGTTTTCTGTGTTACCGTGCTATACTTGTCCTTGTCTAACGGATACCTATACGATATATCTGTCCTTGTCAGATTGCAGGCAGCGCCATCTCTGACAAGATCCGGCAACTATTGATGCATGCAATACTGCTCTTCTTGTCAGTCTGCATCCGTATTTGCATCAATTTGCATTACTAAAACTTTCTCTCAATGGATCTTTTTTTGTACGCATTGAATCTTACTTCTACTTGCACGATATTATTCCTACATGTTTACCCAATACTAGATGATAAACATTATGTATGTATAAACTGCAGAATTTTTGTTTTAAGCAAATATTGTCGTCAGGTGACAGCTGTATGTGTCCAAATATTTTTAATTTTTTGGTGTTTTTGATATAAAATCGCGGTTGTCTCGTATAGATTTTTGTGCGTACTTTAATTCTGTAAAAGATTTTTGCAATTCTATAAAGCCAATTAAAAGATCCATTGAGAATCTGTAATGTCGGTAATTCATACGATTTCAGGATCCCCTTAAGATAGCTGTGTTTGAGCGGTTGGTAATTATTTAGATTAACTTATCCTTCTCCAATGATCTTGGCCTTGACATATGTTATCAAGGTCACCCTCCTGAGTGACCTACAGAAGGTTTTAGCCGTTGCTCATTTCTTATTAAAAAGTTATGAACAAAAAAGTTTTAAAAATACATATTGCAGTTATTTTGAGTATTAAGAGACATAAACGACTAATATACCAAAGTACATGCGTGTTCGGGGGGAGGGGGGGGGGGGGCGCCTCCTCGGACCTCCCTGCAGAGGTCAGTGTTGGGTGGACCTCGCTTCAATCTGCAAAGTACATGCTTGTGCGGGAGGCTCCGCCCCTCTCCCGGACCCCCCTACAGGGGTCGGTGTGGGGTGGACCTCGCTTTAACTTACAAAGTAAATACATGGGATGGGGGGTGCAAGGGGGAGGCAAAGCCGCCCACGCATGTATTTTGATCTCGCTTCATCTTGCAAAATCATCTATTAAACAAATTATGTTTAATTTATAACAATATACTCTTTCACATGTACGAACATATTTTTAAAAAAGTCGTATAGTTTTGACGAAAAAAAAAATCACATATTTTTCGGCTTTCTGACTGACAATGAGCATGACCCCTTAAGTATAGTGTCACGATGTCGCGGTTTATACAGATTCAAGGGATGGACATCGTTATGGTATAGGTCTCCTTTTAGTGATTTATCTTGCTTTTCCGACAATGACTTTTGTTAGTCATCGATTAAGAAGATAGCACACGTGGGCGGGGGAAGGGCGTAGCCCTATATAATGGCAACGTGTACATGGAAATCAAGAGTTCTACGATAACGCGCAATCGCCGGCAGTGACAGAGACGGGATTATTGAATGATTGTTATATCAGTTATATGCCTGTTACAGCAAAACAGTGCGGCGGCGCAGGACACAGCGCGCGACGGGGCGAGAACACCCATCGATTGGACGCGAGACCGGCGAGACCCGACTCATTGTCAGTCCGTCTGGGGCAGTGCCAAAGGAGTCAAGCAGGCGCGGAGTAACAAACATCGTAAGGTATTTTTATTTTAATTTCTTATTTGCTTCTAACTTCCGCGTTACCATTATACAGAACCACGTTCCTCCCTCTCCCACACGTATACTGTCTACATATGTATTTTCAAGAAAATTGAATTTACATCCTATTAATAAATTTTCATTTTTATTGAAATATGAAATAAAATAATATATTATTTCTTTATTTTATTTTATTATATATGATATTTACAGAGGAAAAATAATAAAAAGAAGAATCTAAAAATAATTAAGAAGATTATTTTTGCATTGCATTTTTTATAAAAAGTAAAGTTTAAGGTAATAACAAAAATTTGCCCATGATATACATATATAATGTTAATACAAAGGAAATAGCCATATTCGGTCCAAGCTTGGATCTAAGGCAGCTGAATATTATACATTTAGAAAATAATATTGAGCTGCCTTAGATCCGAGCTTGGACCGTATATGGCTATTTCCTATGTATATTGATTTATATCTTAACGGTCTTAACATATAAGTATTAATACATATGTATATATATATTGTATATGATTGTAAATAAAAAAATAATAAAAAATTATAGAAGGACAACAACGAAGGAACGTACAGTGAAAATATCAGAGAAAGATATCAGCGAGACATCAAAACACAGCAAAAGAAGCATTGTATACATGTATAGTGAATATTTTATTATTTATTTATATTTTTGTGTCTAATAAAAATAATCACATATTTTTGCAACAGTCGTATCTATAGTCCAATCCGTTTGCTTTGTATACATATACCTTTTACAAAAAGGTTAAAAAAAGACGCCAAGCACGCGTGGTGTACCTTGAAAAAATCGAAGTCGTTATCTTTACTTCGAAAAAATCAAAGTAATATCTTTACCTTGAAAAAATCGAAGTAATATATTTATTACAAAAAAAAAGAAATGATATCTTTAAATTATGCGCCAATTAAATATATATTTTATCAAAAAATAACTATTGTTTTTTTAAAAAATGTATTCCCATTGAAGTGAAAAAATTAATATAAAATGTGAAAAATTTTAGTGAAAAAAACTTGGCGCTGCTAAATTTTAAAATATTTGAAAGCAATAAATAATTAATTTAAAATATTAAATTGATAATTACAATGTGAATGTAGAGACTTTCACACATTAATTTAAAGTACCTTTTCCATTTATAGAAATTGTTTTATTAATATATATTATTATGTTTAGCAGCGCCAAGTTTTTTTCACTAAAATTTTTCACATTTTATATTAATTTTTTCACTTCAATGGGAATACATTTTTTAAAAAAACAATAGTTATTTTTTGATATAATATATATTTAATTGGCGCATAATTTAAAGATATTATTTCTTTTTTTTTGTAATAAATATATTACTTCGATTTTTTCAAGGTAAAGATATTACTTTGATTTTTTCGAAGTAAAGATAACGACTTCGATTTTTTCAAGGTACACCACGCGTGCTTGGCGTCTTTTTTTAACCTTTTTGTAAAAGGTAATTTTGTACAGATATCACCCCTTTTTGTAGTTACAGATACATCGAACGCCATAATGTCTATCGACATCGACATTTATGTCTAATAAAATGAAATGTAAATTTTTTTTGTATTATAACTTATAAGAATTATATCTGAGAGTTTGACATCCTTAAATGTGCAGTGTAGTTTGTATAAATTTATAAATTTAAAAAATTAAGACACAAAATATGAATATATCAGGCAAAGTCATGTTTATCGAGAGCACATTATGCAAAGTGTTTGCTATAAATAAATTATGTCGAAAGAAAAATAGATTTGATACAGAATTTGGTATGTACGATGCTATTGGCAGAATGTTATAATAGATAATATATGTAAAGTTTTAACAAAATAAGGCAGTTAATAATTTATAAGTAGAGCTTGACAGTCCTATATAATTCGATGCAGATCATATAGGACAGAAACAGCAGAATCTACGTTTGACAATCCCAATTTACCGTTAATTTGTTATTAGATAAGATATTTTTGGTATGATAAGTTAAAGGATATGTATGAACAATTTTATTTCAAAACATTAGTTAATTAATTAATAAGTGACAAGAAAACGATTATTTTATAGATATTTACTTATATACATATATAAACAAATATTATGGAGATAGAGGAGATACAGTCGGAGGAGCTGTCTGATATTTTGTATCTAACAACAAATTAGAAGTAAATTGACATTGTCGAACGTAGATTCTGCTGTTTCTATTGCTAATCTGCATCGAATTATATGGTACTGTCAAGCTGTACCTACTTATAAATTATTAATTGCTTTATTTTACTATACATATATTATCTACTACCTAACATTCTGCCAACAACATTGCACATATTTCAACAAAATTTATGTATAGCAAAACACTTTGCATGCTCTCGACAAACTTGACTTTGCGTGATATATTCATATTTTGTCTTAATTTTTTAAATGTTTTATAAAATACAAACCACTGCACATTTAATTAAGGATGTCACTGTCAGATATAATTTTTGTGTTATAATATAAAAAATATTTAGATTTAATTTTATCAGATATATTCGATAGTCATTATTAAAGGGAGAAAGAGAGAGAGATAGAGAGAGAGAGAGAGAGAGAGAGAGAGAGAGAGAGAGAGAGAGAGAGAGAGAGAGAGAGAGAGAGAGAGAGAGAGAGAGAGAGAGAGAGAGAGAGAGAGAGAGAGAGAGAGAGAGAGAGAGAGAGAGAGAGAGAGAGAGAGAGAGAGAGAGAGAGAGAGAACGCGAGCGGGAAACGCGAACGGGGAACGCGAGCGTGACCGCGAGAAAGAGTGATAATACGTACGATAGATATAACCTCGCCATCCTCGCTCAGGGTGTATCCCAGGAACCAGCCATCCACAAGACGCGAACTCTGTCATTCTAGCACTCATCATGCACTTTGTTCGGAGTGTTCGGACGCGACGACGCGGACGGAATATTTTTCGACGACGCGGACGTCTAAAGCGGCCCATTATTACATGTACGAGTTTGATTCGCGAGCCGGACTCAAACGTTTTTCACCACACACAAACTCCCGAATAGTCCCGAAATTTGGCTCGTCGGACGCCGAGCCCGTCTCGTATAACATCTCACCCACGAACGAGTGGAAACCGAACCGAGCCGGACTCGCGACGTGTATGGGCTACTTTACGGTTATGTTTATGTCACCTCACATGTGATCGATCGATCGAACTAACGCATCTCTAGTAGAGATCTCTACGCGTAGAGACTAGAGCGCCGCATAACGGCAAGGGTATGAACGCCACAAGAAAATCAGACACTACAGCGCTGCGCCGCGCGCCGTGGCGAGCACAGCAACCGTAATACGTGGACGTTTCTGAATTGTAAATTTTCAGCTTTGAGTTTTGCATCGCGATATCTCCGCTCGTAGGGCACGTAGGGGAAAAATAAAAACACTTTTCTGATATAAATTTGGTCCAAGCTTTACGATAAGCCTAGTTAGAACTTGATCTGTTCGCTGGTTATCGAGATCTAAAAATCTCGGGTACTCGCAACTCGTCGCGTCGCGTATATAGAGCCACGGCTGTCTCGCTCCGCGCGTACTTGGCGCGAGACACTACCGTGTCTCTTGATATGTAATATCTGTATATAATATAATATTAATTTTATAATTTACAGCAGAAAAAGGTGCTTTTCTTGCGCGGGATATTTTATAGATGTTTTAATTTTAAAAGTGTTTGAATATAACGACCACTCATTATTTCTTGTTATTTTATTCCTGACAACATTATTATGTCAACACGAGATAAGACATATTATATGTCAGAGAAAAATTTAATTCTGCTTTACAGTATAATTATTTAAATTAAAAAGTTTCTGAGATAAATTTTTCATATCTCGTATTTCATCTTCAGCAAATTTTTGTACTTATGTTAGCTAAAATATAAGATTATTGCTAGAGGATAATAATACTCCATAGACATAATTTTTTAAGTCGACGCCGTTTAGAGATACACTCTTTGAAACATTAGAAAAATATTTTAAATGGTGCAGTATGCTAAAATTGAAGGAAATAACCAAATTAAGGAAGATTCGTCCTTTTAAATGGAATTAAATTGTTTCTAGAGCGATTCTTATACATGGCTAAATTTAGAAGGAAAATAATATAAAAAAGCATTAATTATACATATAATTCTATTTATAGCTTATATTTTCTGTAGAAGAAACCAGATTTGAAAACTGAACAATGTTAAATTTTATTTTCTGCAATAAAATAAATATTGTTCATCAGTTTTATGCTACAAAGATTATGAAAAAGATACGTACACCATAGGAGCCATGACTAACCAGCGGACAATATTCTCAATTTTGAATTTTTTGAAGTAGAAAAATCATTTAAGGTAATTACTGAATCTAGCGATACAGATTGCTTTCTGACGAAAGAAGGATCCAGCTATCGCGACAATACATCGATAATCGCGACAGCCATATCCTAATCGATATCCTTCACCTACACTCTCGATTCTATTGCACCAATTGCAGGGTGCATCAAATACCTATCAAATTATGTATTAATAACCAATTAATTATTGGAATATTAATAACAAATATTAATAATAAATATTAGTAATTAATATTTATAAATATTTATTCTTTCTATACATTTAAATAAAATTTAAGAAATGTTAGAACTGACGGATGAAAGAGTAACATTTTTTAAATTTTTGTTGCAGTAGTAATCAACCTTTTTATGGTCATTAAATGTTGAGATAAAGATAGATTAATGTTCTATTTTTATTCTCTCATTGTTGTTAGCGTAAATTATTTTCTATCGGATAAACAATGAATATCAATGCGAAATTATGTCACAAGGCTATGTATTCCAAGCAATTTTTGAATAACCTTCTGAAATCGCATCAACAGACAATTTATAATTATGATACAATCAGTGTGCCGTGTTAACAATATGATACAATCGTGTTAACCGTGATTTGGTTACTCCTCAATATCTGCTGATATCAAACATAATATGTCCACGCATTGAAAATACCTATGTGCATGGTGGCATAAACAGGGAAGGATGAAGTTTATTTGCATTTTGCAATACGAGACTTTTGAGAAGACTTCGAGAAATGCTAGTATCGATTTACGGAGGTTGGTTGGGGTCCCGCTGAGCGGCAGGCGGCGCGGCAATGGGGGAAAGTTCATAGATGTGATTTTTATACGATACATTGTAACAATTATTATCCAAGATAGCAAAATCTGACTGGAGCACGTTTTGAAATTTATGTGCTACATATTATAGCGACAGAATGCTATCAATATTTTAGCAGGTTATGCCGTTTCAGTTAATGCCGTCAGAAACGCAGCAAAAATCAAGCACTACGTGCGTCACGATGTAATGGCAGAAATGCGGAAAAAATTGAGCCGAGATTACCAGCATAAATAGAGCAAATTTCAAACATCGTATGCTGGCACAATGCGTCCAGCAGAATGCACACTGCGATTGCACATAACTTGCTCTCACAGTGTAACAACAGATTGTCAGCAGAAATCAAACTTGTCAGCAAGTACGCTATGATGGCAGAAACGCAGCAGAAATTCAGCATGCTCTGTCGTCGTATTGAATTAAATTGGATGAAAATTTTCGAACTAATTCAATGCCGATAGATGGCATCCAATATGATCTGTTTCTCGTATTTAAAATTTGACGAACAATGCTATAAGAACGGTGTCAAGAGACACGACAGCGTCTCGCGCCAAGCAGCGCCTAAGTTTAAGATAAATCATGGTACGACACAACTTTTGTATCAGTTGTATCGTAGAGTCCACTCTCATATAATAGAGTGGCACATTTAAAAAATAACATTTTGAAAATAATAATTCTCAATATACGAGGGCTGTATGATAAGTACCCGTGTTTAACAACTGATAGCGCCACTGACTCAAAATCTGTATACCATCGTTTAACGTCATCTTTTAAACGACGCCTGTCAAAATTTCAGACAGATTTATCGAGTAGTTTTGTTTTGATAGCTGTTGAAAGTGGGCAAGTTTGTGTTTGTTTGCAACCATGGAAAAAGAGCAATATCGCTCAGTGAATCGATTCCTTTTTTTTGGATGGGAAGACGTGTGAAGAAATCGAAGTGAAGTTGCATGCCGTTTATAAGGACATGAAAAAATGGCTTGGCGGAAAGCGGTTCACGTCAAACGAGGAAGTCATCGCCGAAACAGAGGCCTAAGGCCTATTTTGCAGAGTTCGACAAATCATATTTTTTGGATAGCTTAAGAAAGTTGGAATATCGCTGGACTAAGTGTATCGAGCTGAAAGGTGACTATGTTGAGAAATAAATTTTAAAAAATTTTAAAAAAATGCGTTTTCTTCCCTAACACGGGTACTTATCATACAGCCCTCGTATACGTATAATAAAAATTTCTGATAAATTAACATAGATTTTCTCATATTACGAGTATATATATATATATTGGGGAAACATATGTCATTCTTATTTTGTCTGAGTTTTTCTGAAAAACATTCCAATTCGTATAAAAATTCTGAGAAAATATGAAAATTTTTATAGAAATTCTGATTAAAATATACATATATATATATATTAAAAATAATTCTAAAAGATATTTTTCCATCAGGAAAATCCTGATTCATTTCTGGCGTGTTCCTGCTGCCACATCGTGACAACACATCATGCTCTATTTCTGCTATACATCTGCTGTCGATAACTAATATTGCTGGCTCTGTTTGTTATTAGCTGCATTTCTAGCATTATATCGTGACGGCATACCGTGCTTCGTTTCTGCTGCATTTCTGCCATCACATTGTGCTGGCACATTGTGCTGGCAGAACCAAAGCTTAATGAGGACGCAGCGGAGCGGAATCTGCTGCAAATTCGTGATTGAATCTGCTGGCATACTGCTGGCATACTGCTAGCATTTTGCTATCTGGGATTCAAATAAATCATTAATAAGCTTTAAAATATTAATCCAATATCAGTCAAATATCGTGAACTTTCAGCGCATAAGGTTTATATATATTACGATAATATTTCTTATTCCACGCGATCTATTTTGTAAACGGCGCACGCCCGCTCCCGTTATGAAAAAATACGCGCCCGCCGGAACGTTAAACAAGTTTTAACTCAATCTGCTTTCCGAACTCATCGTCATGTGACCGGCGGCTATGTCAGTTTGCTATATGTCAATGGGAATGGTGCGAGTATAGGTATGTCCTCGTCAGTCACCGTCACACCGCGAAAGGAAAATGACAGACGACGCGATATTATTTAATATTGTATTGTTAATAGTAACCACGCGACCACGACAAAGGAGCCCATCCATTCATACACCGGAATATACTAAAGATTTAGCGAGCTTCGCAGGAATTCTAATAATCGAGTTAATTCGAGTCTTAACTGATCCTTGGCTCGTTTAATTACTTTCGTATTATCGCTTGCATACTTCTTTATAAGTTTTCATTTGGTATTTTCTAACGTACATATTTTCTCTTAATGAAATTGATGTAATTAACGTGAAACCACTTTGTTTGATAGCTTTCAAAACGCATTATCTCGTACTAACAGTTATAAAACAAATATATATAGCGTATAATTTAACTAGAGTTAGTGCTTAATGTACCTACCCACACAGCACAAAACGTTTCAACAACATTGCAGCAAAGTTACAATCTTGCAGATTGCAGTGCAATATTTCAGACATTGCCAGAGTAATGAAATTGCAAACTTCCAATAGCAATGTTGCAGCAACATTTCAAAAACATTGAAAAAATATTTTAATATTTTTCTGATGTTTATTATAAATCAAGTACACACGTGGTGTATGTACTCCGAAACAATTACAAGATACAGGTATTGTAACCGATTGCAGTTTTGAGGAAGAGATAAGTTTTGCCACTCAAAATCGCGAGCCTATGTTGATTGGCGTAATCAAGTCTAATAATAGCGAAGGTATTCTAAAATTGGACAAGGAGACGTGTGTACGCGATGCTCAGCACGTTTTGTGGAAAACAAAGGAAGATAGCACCATAACAATGTTTACCAAAACCTGCTTGTTTTTAAATGTTTCGTACTTAAATTAAGTATTCTTACGCATTGTAATAATAGAAATAATTTTTTCTTGCACTAAAAATTACTTTTTACTCTTGTCAAAAGTACCTCCTTGCAGAAAATTTTGATAACGGATAAAACTTTCACCGCGACATAACCATTATTAATGTTGCGTCGTCGAGATAGAAAGTCGTGCACGACATGAGCGTATAAATAAATATAAAAATACGAAATTGAAAGGTGAGCGACGCAGATGTCGCACGTGACTCCATCCTGGCGTGGTGGGTAAAAAAACCAGCTAAAATCAAAGAATTAGACATTATATTTCTTAAAACGTACTACCTATGATACTTCGTGTCAATCGACGATTTTGAAATATCTCCAACAAAAAAACATTCCAAAAGCAAATGTGCTTCTATCTTAAAATTTACATTTAAATTCATATATCTATAAATCTATATGTATGTATAGAGCATGCAGCATGTGAAAGATATTTCTATTATATTTTCAAGGATAACACTGGCTAAAACTTCTTTTTGGCATGTATTGTATTTTTGTTTTTTGTTATACTCACGTATTCAAATCGATCTTTGCAAAGTTGACTAAGAAAACTCAGGAAGCCGAGCGCCATAAACCATGTCCACCAGAGTACAACTTCGTCCATGTATTGTACGTTCAAAACTCCAAAAACGAAGATAAATTTATAAAAAATAAAATTCCAGAACTTGTCTTTCAAATGTTGACTCTCGGAGGTACGTAGCTCACCAAATACAAGCTTTTGAATGGTTTTGCCAAGAAGAATCAACATGCAGTAATAAGCCATGTTGATTAAATCTGTAAATTAAAAAAAAAAACAAAAAAGAAAATGTAAGGCAACGTATTAGAAAAATGTATTAGTGTATTAATCTACTAGAGAAATCAGAAAGCTTAAAGTAGAATATAATTGGATAGAATATATACACATGGCTTTTTTTCTTTTCTTCGTTAAAATCTTATACGCTATTACGCGAGAGATGTAACGTAATTTGAAATATATATTTCAAGTTTTCTTTTTTCTGGATAAAAATTTATCATTGATTGAATCAAACAAAATTCTTTAACATTGATTGAATCAAAAGAAATTCTTATAAAATTGTAACGATGCGCTCCTAACCCGCATCGTTGTCCTGGCTTACACCCGCCGGACACCGCCCGGCCGAACACCCGCCGGGCAGGAACGTGGGCGCGCTGCGCCCACCCCATTTTTTAATTGCGAAAAACACGATCTCGCCGTAATAACGGCTCGAGACGTCGCGGCCCGACCGAGCAGTCCGCCGACAAGGCCGACGGGACCCGAGCGCCGCCGAGCGCCGCCGAGCGCCGAAAGCGAGTTGACAGCTCCGACCGCGCGGTCGTCGACACACGTGCGCGCTGTTGTCAAACCCCCACGCCGGGCGCGCAAAAGTACCGTTACCCCGGCGATATAAAAATGCGGGACGCGAGCTTAAAACTCACTTCGTCCTGATCCTAAGACAAGCAGAAACCGTGGTCGAGAGCTCTCTGTCCACGTTCGAGTGTTCTCGTTGCTGCTTATCCTACAACGACCTATCTTCCTGATACCTGCGAAGGCAGAACACCGAGGTGGAGAGCTCTCCGTCTCGGACGAGTGCTCTCGTCGCCGACGCATACGAATCCTGGCGAAACGGGACGGACCGGTCCGTATGTCCGAACGTTGCCATACGCCGTTCCACCCGCCTGGATCCTTACACAGAATAGCCCGGGATCATACATAGTTTCACCCGCGATCTGCTACGCGTATCACTAGGGATATATTCGCCGAGCCGTGTTATTTCCTACGAAAGTCGATTTAGCAGTACTGGGCATCCGCGCCTCCAAAGTACCTGCACCGTTACATCCACGTCCGTTATATTCAAGCATTAGTAAACGTACTGGGCATCCGCGCCTCCGAAGTACACGCGCCGATAATCTCATCGTTATTATCTTCAAGTATTATTGCACGTACTGGGCACCCGCGCCTCCAAAGTACACGCGCCGATAATCTCATAGTTATTATATTCAAGTATTATTGAACGTACTGGGCATCCGCGCCTCCGAAGTACCCTACCGGTGTTCTCTTTTATTGTAAATATATAATTTCGATATTCATTAGAATTACAGTAAACTAGCGATCCCCGACGAGTCGATACACGACGGATCTCAGCGGTACAATCCACGCGCGATACTAGTCAAAGACTTTGTTATTCAGACACTTAAATATAATAAATTATATCTTTATTTTCTTATAAAACACCCTTCTCACGTTTATTGTCTCCGGACCTACCTAGCGAACTCCTGACCCGGCGAGCTAGTCCGCGTTCGCTACTTAAAGGCGGGTCGTTATAAAATTAATAATGACAAGGCAAATGAGAGCCAGAAACGCCGATCTTAAAGCGACAATTACAATGTATTTCTTACATACAGTATGCGCGAACGTTTCGGTCCTTGGTTTGGACCCTCCTCAGCGCAACAAAAATATAAAAATTAATACATGCGGTACAAAATTTCGGTTACATCCTCGTCAAGAATTAAAAGGTCGCAGAATCCGCATAGTCGAAATTCTTATATTTAAAAGAAAGAAATTATTTTAAATTTCAGTCCAACTTGTTTGTTCTTTGCCTGTATCTTGTATTAAAAACAAAATGAAGTAGGTATTTTTTGACACGCGCACCTTATAAACAGATGACAGAAAGTTGAAATAATTGTATCGCTTAATCGTTGCCGAATGGTAGGAAGGCCACTTAATTTTAGACTGAAACATTCTGCATTTCAATGTCTCGCCAACTATTTTGAAATACACGGATACAACTGTCCGAGGTGCAAATTTTTAGAAAATTTTGATATACATATTGACATACGAAATGAAAATAGGCTTTTGATTTCATCTCGCAGGGACATAGTTTGACAACCAAACGATAAGTAAGGGAGACCGGGGCGAATACGTTGTTGGGGTGAAATCGTCAAATCAAATATCTCGGAACCTGTATATTGTGCGAACTTGCTATTAACATTGTAAACGCTGCTTATGGTACCCATGTGACCAACGGAGTTTCGGCAGGTTACCTGCCGTGTTATGATTTTTACGAAGGCAAATGTGTTTTCGGAAGGTGAAAGTGAAATTTTTTGCGCGTGGAAATTTTGTAATATCTGCAATAATATTTGCTCTCCAAATCTCGAGGTACGTGATTATAAAGAGTAATGCATGCTGAACACGAATCCAGTGTAGTTTTTTCATTATCGTTGATGTCTAATATTTCGTGGGCGATTAAACCCGAAACTTGTGTTTGGGGCTAATCCGTCAGTAAGCACCCGGGGTGGACTTTTATAATATTGGCAAATTTTATAATTTTATTATATTTTTCAGTCTTTTCTACCCCTATTTCATATATTTTTCTTTAATATTTGGTTGATTAGTTCTTTAGTTATAGAATCCGTACACACACACAAAAACACAAAATAATGAAATTTTTTAACACTTTAATTAATAAATGTTTACATTATTTTTGATCGGCATCACACAAAGTATAAACCTACACTTTTCCATAGTTTTGGTCGATTTTAACGGCGGTCACTTTTTCATATAATTAATGCGCGCGTGATCCTTTATATTTAAATTCAGTAAGATAATTTATTCGCCAGTGATAAATTGATAAAATGTGGGTAGTCGGCCTGACTGGCAGTAAATTTACGACGTTTCGACCCGTACTTTGGGTCCTTAGTTGATGTTATATTAAAAATTTATATTGCGAAAAAATATTACTCCAGCCAGGGTTTGAACCTGGAACCTCCCGTATACCGTGCGGGTGTCGTGCCAATTTGACCACTGAGGCTATGGTAATATTTCTTCGCAATAACACATATAAGATGGAGCACCGATTTCTTCGGTCGACGGTGTGTATAACGTCTTTTTCGATATGAACATTGAAAAAACCGTGTTTATATTTAAGGGAATCCTGCAGTCGTATGATTTACCAACGGAGATGTGATTTTCGCAATATATATGGCAATTCTTTTTTAATTTTATTATATTCTTCAGTGTTTTCTACTCCTATTTCATATACATATAATAAAGGTAAAATATCTTAATTGATTCTCTTGCTTTGATTGGAGCACGTTACCGACACCTGGTATAACAATGACGCTAAAAAATATGTTTCAGTTAATTAATGAATGAGATAATTTTAAATATAACACAACAGTGTATAGTAAATAATAATAATATACACCTTTGGTAACCTTTCTTAAAATTGGAATGTTAACTGTTTCACTTTCATCTTCCTCACTTTCCTCGATTTCTTCTTTTATAACGCTCCTTTCAAGGAAAATATTCGAGGTAATTGGATTTGAATCTGAGCCTGAATCAGATATGAATTGGAAATATAAATCTCCTAAAAAATTTTTTAAATATAATTAGAAAAATTATGTACAATTTTACAAACAAATACTGAAATACCTACCATATAATTCGCCAATCAGCCTTGATTGGTAAAGATCCCAATCATGGACAGGTGAGATGCAATTTTTTATCAAAGCTTTTGTTTTTAATGCACTGTGTGGTGGCCAAAAACATGAATTAATATCTTTAACCCAAGATGCTGGCACAGCTTCAATTGTATTTTCTTCAATAAAGTGTACCACCCTCCAACTCATTGCCATTATATCTGGAATAAAACACAGTTTCAGTAATGTCTTTATTTATTACTTTCATTCTCTTTCTTTATTTACAAATTCTAACAAAAGTAAAGAAATTTTTATTCAGTTCTCTATATTTATTTTTTTGTAAAAAACAGCTCACAAGATTTCTTTGATATGAGTTGATACATGTTAAATAGAATTAAAATATAATAAAAGCCACAAAACTTGCACTTTTCTCCTACTGTCCAATAAAAGATATGAAGAGAAGGATCATGGTTAAGATTGTTTAAAAATCATAATTTATAATTATCAATAATTAATTTTTTTTACTAATTTTTGTATTTTTAATTAATTTATCGAATATGTGAATGATAGATTTATACAGAAAAGTACAAATTTTCTGAACAAAAATGAATAAAAGATTCAGATTATTTAAAGTCTTGTTTTTGAGATGGTTGAATAAATCTATCCATTTAGATATATAATAGTATAGATGTGTGCTTATATTTTCAATAGTTATCACCCACGGTTGAAATTTACTTGTGAAATTGAGTCAAATAACGAGATAAATTTCCTAGATACTACTGTCCTCAGAAATGGTGACACATTAATTACGAATTGGTATTGAAACCAACTTTTTCCGGACGCTACATTAATTATTTATCTAACCATCCTGAAAACTATAAAAAGAGTGTAATTACGGGTCTCGCAGATCGTACTGTTTTATTGTCTGATAAACGGTTTCATGCGACTAACATTGAAATTGTCAAAGAAATTCTGAGCAATAATTGTTACCCGGCACATTTTGTTAATAAATGTATCAAACAACGATTAAAGGACATAAAATACCGCAACGCTACAAGAGATAAGGATTATGAGACGAATAACATTGTTAATATGGGAAATTTCATAACTATCCCGTATATAAAAGACTACAGCAAAAAGATCCGTAATATTCTCAGCAACCGTGGTTTTGATGTTGTTTACACCGTACCTAAAAAGCTCAATTGCGTTATTAAGAAAGGGAAAGACAGATTGGATGATATGAAACAAATTGAGTTAGTTTATAAGATTGATTGTTCGGATTGTAACGCTACGTATATAGGGCAAACGAAAAGGCATCTCGAAACTCGCATTAAAGAGCATAAAACGAATATTAGAAAGCACGCTAGTAAGCATTCGGTAATAAGCAAACATCGGCTTGAGTTGAACCATGAGTTTAATTGGCAAGAAGCAAAGATCCTACACAAAGAAAAACACTTCAAAAAGAGAGAGATTGCTGAGATGTTTTTCATCAAAAAACATAATCAGGCGATCAACCTACAGAAAGATACGGAGAAGATGTCAGCAATATATGACCGACTAATAGGGGCAATGTGATCAACCTCCTCTATTTTATTTTTGTTTGATATGATTTTGCTTATTGTGTTGTCCGTAACCGTGGCGTGCAGATGTGCCTCTGAACACAATCTATTTTATATTTTATAACGCACATAGCATGTAAGTTTTTGATACATTTCCTTTGGTTGCGATCTTTTCTACGTTTTTATTATAGTGACAAATTTTTGTTTTTTAGTCTTAGATCGGACTTGCAGGCACATGGTGTGACTAATGAATGTTTATGTAAGATTTTATTTATACACTTGAGAAGGAGCCGAATTTGGCTTGAAACGTCGTGTCGACATTTTTAATAAATGTGCCAGTCAGGGTCAATAAATTATTAATTTTCGGTTATTAATTACTGGCGAAGAAATTCCTAATCAGTTTTATAACATTGGCAAATTTTCTAATTTTATTATATTTTTCAGTCTTTTCTACCCCTATTTCATATATTTTTCTTTAATATTTGGTTGATTAGTTCTTGAGTTATAGAACCCGTACACACACACAAAAACACAAAATAATGAAACCTTTTAACACTTTAATTAATAAATTTTTACATTTTTCTATTACCAAATAATTAATAAAATGTATTCTATCAGTTTTCATAATCGGAATTATGTTATTTATGGAGTGACAACTTTACCCCGGCATTTTTGAGATTTCGATTTTTCCACCGTTGTCGTTTTTGCTCTATACCGGTTAAACAAAGCGACGTAGACAAAAATTTCCTATATAAATTTTGTAGCTAAAGGTTCACTCTTTACAATGGTATACCACATTTAACTAAAATTATTTATTTTGTTGTTAAAAATCGGCACCGAAAAGAAACTGTCGATCTCGCCCCGGTCTCCCCTACGATTAAAGGGCGTTTGATTAATTAATATATAGAATTTAATATGACAAGTTTTCTTGCTTCTTGGTAATTACTATACTCGGACGAATAAGTTTACAGCTGATGACAAATATGTACAATGATCGAAATTTCAATCTTAAAAAATAATGATCTGGAAAGAGAGATAGACGCAACTTTTTTTTTATTATATTACATGTAACATAAATGTGCACTTTAACGTACTTATGCAATAGCGTGAATAGCGTAAACAGCGTGAACAGCGTGAATATAAACGCAAAGCAAAAATTCAACTGGGGATATTCGTTCGAAAGAAACAATAGCAAGACAAAATCACGCGATAGTTGCGTAATAGTAACATGCATACACTTACAACGAAACACGCAATGTCATAAGGGATGAAAGTAGCGCGTTCTGCCGCCAACTGCCACGCAAACTGCGAGATGGGCATGAATTTTCAACTTAACAATAAAGAGAAATTTATATCTTGTACATGTGTGTACAAGTATCACGAGAACAGGAATCCATTTATTCCACTTGATCTGATCGCCGCGATTAAAAATGTCACAAAAAATATTATGGTATTAGGCAAAATTATTAAAGGACGACCCGTCACATCTGAATCTTGGTCCAATCCAATTTAACAGTCATTATCAACGACATCAACTCGATTATCCATCATCGTCATTGCACGGAGAGAATTAGGATCACAAAATGAACAAAATTGCCAAGTATAAACTTCTCATGAGAGATACGAAATAAAGGCTTTTGCAAGCTGAAGCCTTTTTTTGTCTCCATTGACTGGCCTAAAATTGTAATTAATAAAATCATAATTAACTATCTCAAAAACCTCTTAGAAGTAATTATTTTAAGTTTATAAACACAAAAATGCAAGCAAGTACGTTTGACAAATTTGTTGTCTTAGAATTTCAGTTTTTTCGATTTTTTTTTGAATTTTCTATTAAAAGCGGCAATTTTTGACCCATAAACATTTCAGTATTTTCAATTTGCTACATTTAAAAAAAAAACATTCAAATCCGAGTTAGTTGAACCGGTTCTGAGATAACTCACTTTTTTGGTCTAATTTGCCTCCACTACATATACGCGTGTAAGCGGAACTGCATACACACGCAACGACGAGCGTCTATACGAATTTAAAGGGCCGCAAAGAGTATCGTAGACGCTCGTCGTTGCGTGTACGTATTTCCACTTACGCGCGTATGCTCGTGTTCTCGCACCTCGCACCGCATCTAGCGTGCGTCTCGTGCGAACGCTAACGCGCGGCGGATTTTATGATCATAATCTTTTCAATCCATAAAATTACGTGATTTTGCTCTCTTTTTCCAATTTTTTTTCTATCGCTCTTGCTCCACCTATATATATATATAGAGGAGAGGCAAAAATACAAGAATTATAGGCTAGATGAGGTAGGGCAACAAAGATAAGAAGGTAAAATTAGCAATTATTCGAAAATGTAGGAACTAGGACAGCTAAAGGACAAAGGATTGGTAATAAATGCAAGGAGGTGGAAAATAAGTTGAAAGTATGGAAAATTGACAAAGTGTATAAAATAATTAAAAAACATTTTAAGAAAATAAAACCTAGTAGTATTAAAAACATTAGAAACGAAGCGGGTGACATTTTAATCGGAAGCGAGGAAAAGGCAGATAGGTGGAAGGAATATTTAGGGAAACTATATGCGAGACACACACAGGAATTAGGAGATGTATTATGAAAGGCAAAGTAGTGCTGAGGTGGATAACCTAATAGGCTATCCTATAATGAGGGAAGTGTTTAAGTTAGCATTATAAAATTAAAAAAAAAACAATAAAGCGCCAGGTATAGATGGATTACAGCTCGGATTACAGCAGCAGGCAGAAGTGATAAAATGTGCGGGAAAGGAAGCACTAGATCGTTTATTTAAACTATGTGTATGTCGCAGCCACATGCAATAATGTAGCACTTCATGAAGTGTCCAGACATTGGACACATGTTGTAATTCAATCTTTAAATAAAAATGGTTACACACACACACACACGCGGGGGGGGGGGGGGGTGCAAGGGGGGCCTTCGACCTCCCCTCCCGCACCCCCTCCGCCGGTAGGCAGGGTAGACCTCGCTTTACAACTTACAAAGTGCAAATTGTAAAGCGAAGTGAAGATTGAATTACAGCATGTGTCCATTGTGGTTGGATTCTTCGCGATGTGTCTAGACACTTCATAAAGTGCTACATTACCGCATGTGGCTGCGACATATACATATATGAGACAGGTAAGATTCTGAAAGATTACAAACAGAACATTATAGTAACTCCACCAAGAAGGAGTCGAGGTGTGCAAACAGATGCGAAAATTTCAGAACAATCAGTCTAACTTCTTACGCGTCAAAAATTTTAACGAGAATTGTGCAAAGTTTAATGGAGAAAAGGGGGTAAGAAGTATTAGGGGGAGATCAATCATTCTTACGAATAACAATAAAGAAAACAATAAAAAAAGGAAAGAAAACTTATACAGGATTCGTAGATTTAGATAAAGCTTTTGACAACGTAAAACGGAAAAAGATGTTCGAAATACTTAAAAATGTAGGGATGAAATATAGAGATAGAAGAGTAATACACAATTTGTACAAAAAGCAAACGGCAGTTATAGAAATTAAGCAAGAACGTAAAGAAGTAGATATTAGAAAGGGAGTGAGATAGGAATGTGTGATGTCACCGCTAATTTTTTAACTTGTATATGAAGAGGCAAATAATAGTATAAAGGATAGAGTAGCTTTTGGAATTAATATACAGGGTTAAACGATTAATGTGTTTAGATTCGCAGATGATATAGCGGTATTAGAATTTAGCAAAGGAGGACTGGGAAAGGTTTTAAACGAAATGAAAGCAGTTCTGACAGAAGGTTACGGTATAAAAATTAACAAAAATAAAAATAAAGTCTTAGTGTGCAAGGGACGCGAAAATAGAATTAAAACTAAAATATAAATCGGAAGCGAAGAATTGGAAAAAGTCGCGGATATCTGTTATTTGGGAAGTCAAATAACTTGGGATGGTAGGAAGGAATAAGACAAAGAATAGCGCAGGGCCGAGTCAAAGAAATCAGCATTATGCTCGAGAACAGTAAATTCTAGATACCCGGAAGACTTTTAAAAACGTACTTAGATAAGTAAGGAGCACGGCATTGTACGCGCGGTTGCAAAAGGTGGCGGAAGTAGATAGGAAAAAAATAGAAGTGTTTGAAATGTGGTGCTACAGGCGCATGATGAGAATACCGTGAACAGTTAGAGTTAGCAATAGGGAAGAATTAAGGAAAAGAGAAAATATATGTATAAAGAGTAGGAGAGATGATAGGACACCTGTTGAGATATGAAGGATTAGTTCGCGACATATTGGAGACGGAGATAGGAATAAAGAGACGTAGAGGTAGAACCAGATTAGATTATTGTTCACAAATAGTCAAAGATGTATGATGCTCTACTTGCAGAGAAATGAGTAGGTTAGCTTAGGACAGGAAAGGATAGAGATAGGTACGCGCCCAACCAGTCTTCGGACTAAAAACTTGATGATGATGATGTTTTAAAATTGCTTTAGTATAAATATACAGGGGGTGTCCCATCTTAACTTAGACAGCAATATATATGTCTTGGAAACTAAGCTTTATCGAAAGAAATGTTTTAGACAAAAGTTGTAGGCTTTAAAAAGATCTACTTACTGATCAAACTGGGTCATCCAATCAAGTATCTCGCATTCTTTTATATTCACAATGATATTAATCCCGTCCTATCGATTCCGATAATTCGAGTTCTTCCGTAAGATATAATATTACATCTGGAAACACGGATTTAAACGATAGCTTTAATATTGAAGCTACAACGGGAATTATACCCTGCTCCGTGGAAACGTACCCAGATAACCAAGCGTAAAAGAGCATATTGAGCAAACGAATGCATTGCATGTGTTTGTTATATAATTGCTGTACATTTGCTGACATTGAAATCGAACTCGTTACGAATACAGCAACATGACTGCTTATACATGTAAAATTAGTTGGCGCAATTTCAAGAGCAAACGGTTCGCAATACAGGTACGTTATGTTGTTTGCAAAATCTCAGCAACATGGAAACAACAAATGATTCGTCGTTCCATCTTGAGCATCATGATGAAAACACGACAGCAACAACATATATGCGTTGACAGATAATGATTTCCATCCGTTGTTGCGTACATGTCTTCAAGCTATGAAGTGTTTTAATTGTAGCTCGTTGCTAACGAAGTGTTAACAATATGAAATTGTCACACGTTTACGACAGTTTTTCAGCAAAAAGACGTATAGTTTTCAAGATTTTGAAATATTATAAAAGAATATGCAAATGTGTGTGTGTGTCGGATCATCCGATAGGTGGCATCTAATGGAATCTGTTTCTCGTATTTAAAATATGTATGACGAACGATAGTAGAAGTATAAGAATGATATTTGCACAACTTGTACCTGTCAGTTGTGTCGTGTGGAGTCCACTTTTATAAAATTAAGTGAGGCACACTTTTGATATAACGTTAATGTAACCTTATTTTAGTTGACAGTGCCTTTATTTTTGAGGACTGATAATATTTAAGTAAACATAAAATGTATATTGTACATATTTTATAACAAAAATCTGGTTTCTTAATTAATTATAATTTTGTATATAATTTTGATTATGCTTCTGATATAATTTAATTTATTGCCATTTTATAATAAAACACGACATTTGTGGACATAAGTTTTTGTTTCAAAAATTAATACTACTAAGTTTATTGTTCTCGATTAGCTCTTTAACGTTGTTGGTGTTATTTCGAAATAATATTTACAGTGCGCAGCAGCAGCGTGCACAGGCTGGTACAGCACGTTTTGTAGGCATGTTTTCAGCACATGTATAAGCATTCATTATTTGACATATGTTGCCGTCATGTTACTATTAACATGCTTAGTTGTGGATGGTATACCAATGGTAACAAGTTGCCTTCAAGTTGCCGTCAATTTGCAGACAATATGCTATTAATCGCGGATGACAAGTTATTAATAAAAGTTGTCGACAAGTTGCTGTCACATCACTTCTTTCACGAATAACCGTGTAAACATGTTGCCATCAATTTGTCGTTAATACAATTAGAATTCATGTGAGTGCAGATCCACATACACAATGGTGAAGCACCTCGTTGTTCCGAGTTAGTTGAAATTAGTTGCTTTAACAATTGTTGGCAACATATCAGCAACATCGCTGCATTTGGCTATCTGGGTAGTTGTAGATTTGGTTTAAGTTGGGTATCTCTCTACAATAGGAAAACTCAAGCAGTAAACCTAAGTATAGGAGTTAGTAACTTAAGCTTGAAACGGTCTCTAATGTCTATTTCTACCAATGTAAGTCAACTTTAATCTCGGTTCAACTTGCTTTTCATCTTTTTCTAGTTTTAAGAAATAGAAAAAGATGAAAGGCAAGTTAAACCGAGATTAAAGTTAATCTGCATTGGTAGAAATAAACATAAATAACCTATTTAAATAAAAAAAACTTCCTACGAAATTTTACCATAATTTTTTTCAATGTACGATAATTTTACGTACCACAGGCGCGCACTTTTAGGTTGAGAACACTGGCCACGATCTCGAGAAACACTGCTCGCAGCTCGCATCTTGCGCGTTTCGCGTTCAATGTAGCCAGCGCAGGAGACACATATATCATATATTGCAGCTAAATTAGTCATCGTTTCTACGAAAATGTTAAATATTATTGTTTATTTTGTTGCTTTTATAATTATATTTTATATTTTATATTTTTGAAAAATTGTTTTTGTTCAATAAATATTAATCAATGTGAAAGCAGTGATACTGCTGGTGTTCATTCACGTCCCGCAGCAAAAAAAATTTAATTCTATTAATCTGTGACATACCCATAGACTTATATAGATAGACCGGCCCCTGCCGTGAGAGCACGCGTCGGAAGATGTACGGTGCAGACATAGCCGTGGGGGGTCTCTTCTCTCTGTCTTCTGATCGCTTGGTGGGGATAGACGACTCGACTTTCTCTTTCTTCTGATCGCTTGGTGGGGATAGACAACTCGATTAAAGGTACGTTCCACTTAACGCTCACAACGCTCGTGAGTATCATTCGTCCTTGTTTAACATTTGACAAACAACAAGGATGAAATGATTCTATGAGCGTTGCGAGCGTTAAGTGGAACGCACCCTAAGTCGAGTCGTCTATCCCCACCAAGCGATCAGAATAAAACAGAGAGAAGAGACCCCCCACGGCTATGTCTGCACCGTACATCTTCCGACGCGTGCTCTCACGGCAGGGGCCGGTCTATCTATATAAGTCCATGGGGTGCTAACTTCACATAGGTACCTGAGCCCCACTTATGCCCGTCATTGCATCGCGGCGTCGACGTCGTCATTCGTCGGCTTCGGTGCTTCAATTCCCGAGTGTCTTGGATCGAGTGGTTGTCTCCTCTAGGCCTAGACACCGGCCCTGCTGATTTTGGTCCGCCCCGGGTATTTTATTTCCCCGGTACCCTCTATTTCTAGAGAGCTTTCCCCTATCCGCCACCTGGGGAGGCGCCCGATGGAGGATCAGCAACCTCACACGGGAATATGATAAAAAGGTAAAAATGCTGATGTCAGATAAGGCAAGATAGCTTGTATAAACCTGCCGCCTTTTAGTATTTTAAGTATTGTATTTTATACTATATTATATCTTTCTTTTAAAAGTAATATTATTACGATGAGTATACATATACCTATATTATCGAGTATGTATGAGTATATGAGTAACTGTAAAAGTTTTAAACGTGTTAAATACATTTATACGAAATTGTTGCACACAGCTAAAAAATTATAGTTTGTAATAATTTAGAATAAAATAGATATATAATATAATAAGGGAAACCAGCGCTAACTCGTCACCGGGGCAAACTTGACACTATATGCTTTTTGCAAATTTAAATCTATCGTAGAAACTTGCCTTTTCTACGGTAAATGCGCGTCTTTATGTGCCAGCGTTGTCAACGGAATTTCCCGCACAAGTGCTTTGTAAGTTGAAGCGAGGTCTACCCTGTACAGTGTTGGGAGGGGGGTGCGGATGGGGGGCCGAAGGCCCCCCCCCCCCCGCACCCGCCCCTCGACCCGTGTGGAACGCGCTCCTCTATTCATACATGTACTTTAACATACAAAACTAGGACATGCGTAGGATAACCTTACAAAACAATAATTAATACTGAATGTCATATAACCTCGACAAAAAGGTTCCTGTGCACTTGCGTGAGATTGCGTGGTTTTCGTTTGTGCATGAGGTCTGTGCATAGGGAGTTGACGGCACGTTAAATACCCTAACTAATACTGAAATGCATCAATGCATATCGCTGAATACCATTTGCCTAACAACGGTTCAGGCAAATGCTATTTGCCTAGGAAAATAGCATTTGAACACAAATAAACGGGCAAAAGCCATTTGACCAGGCAGATAGCATTTGTCTAGTCAAAAGCTATTTTTCTAAAATAACTATTTGCCTACGACACATACATTTGTACGAAATTGTTACAAGCAGCTAAAAAATTAGTTTGTAATAATTTAGAATAAAATAGATATAACATAATAGAGAAGACCAGGGCTAACTCGACACCGGGGAAAACTTGACGCTAGGCTTTTTGCTAATTTAAATATATCGTAGAAACTTTCCTTTCCTTATACGGTAAATGCGTCTTTATGTGCCAGCGTTGTCAACGGAATTTGGTGACATTTTGAGTTATGGTGTAACTTCTAGTGCGACATAAGCTTTTTCGATAGTAAAAAGTAATTTTTCTGATCTCTCGAAAATTTATACTTTTTCATCGAGCTTTACTCTTACAAATCTACCATTAAGTGATTTTTATGGGAAATTCGATACTCTATACAAATCCGATAATCGTTTTTGCACATATTTTCAAAATTTTCATGTTTTTGGAGTGACAAAAGTGAAAAACGACGTTTGGGGCAAAGTCGACACTAATCTATTTCGATAAAGCGTTGTAAATAAGTGAAATGATGAAAGAAGCTGTACTTGCTGTAAAAAGATCAAACATGCTGCAGATATATTCGGGGTGTAAAGACAAATTGTCGTTTATTATGGTTTATGACAAATTTGCACGCATGGCCGATCGCGAGTTTACCTGCATTGAGCGGAGTCTACAATGAGATTTTTAGGCGTAAAATTTAAGCCTTAAACCGTAAAAAATTGGCAAACCTCAGTCGAGTATTTTTCTCATATTCGACTGTGATTTGTCAATTTCTTACTGCTTAAGGCTTAAAACTTAAATTTTACGCCTTAAAATCTTATTGTAGACTACGCTTTAATTGTTTTCCAGACATGAGTTCAGAAGAAGATAATTGAAAGTTTAACAATTTTTCTCATTATTTCCAATGATTGTTTTGCTTTATTCCAAATTTTTGTACTTTCTAAATACACGATAAGTAACATATTTTATTTTCAAATACAATAAAAAAGTAAGTTTTAGATCAAATTGTATCGATTAGACAAAGTGTCGAGTTTGCCCGGTGGGGTGTCGATCGAGTTTGCCCCGGCATTTTTCTTCAATTTGGAAATTTGTCTTTGCGTCACTTTTCCTCTCCTGGAGGCAAAACAAAGCGACGTACAGCAAAAGTTTTTTAAATAATTTTGTACCTAAAGGAACACTCTTTAAATGTGTATTATTGAATTTGCTTGAAAATTTTAATTAGTTGTTGAAAATTGCCTTTGAAAAAATCGTATCGAGTTAGCCACGGTCTCCCCTAATTATTATTTTATTACTAATACTAATATAATGCTCTTCAAATCTGAATCAGTGAATAGTCACTAAGCGTCAGTCTAAAGTATGCCATTCTAGCGAAATTTTCATAAAATATATATAAAATATATATTTCAAAAATCTGTATATATGTATACAGGATAATTCAGAAATACACCAACAAACTTGGGGGATAAGTTCTTCACATAAAAACAAGAAAAAAATGTCATATAAACATATGTCCGGAAACGCACCCCCTCTGAGCTACACCCTACCAAAGTTTTCCGAAAAAACCCGAATTTTCTGTATATTGTCTAAACTTAGACTTCGAATTAATGATATGTACCAATTTTCGTAAAATTCGGAGCCCAAGTTTAGACAATATACAGAAAATTCGAGTTTTTTCGAGTTTTTTCGGAAAACTTTGGGAGGTTGTAGCTCAGAGGGGGTGCATTTCCGGACATATGTTCATATGACATTTATTTCTTGTTTTTATGTGAAGAACTCATCCCCCAAGTTTATTGGTGTATTTCTGAATCACCCTGTATGTATATATGTATACATAATATACATAACACGAAAGTTAATTACATCAACATGTAAAAAAAATTTCATTCACTTTTACCATTCCGTTTTAAAGATATTTAATTCTAAATGTATAGAATTTTACATTTCAAATATATGCACAAAACCTTATCCCGTAGATATTTTCTCTTAATTTGAAACACATTTGCATATAAAACAAAAATTTAAAAAATCGTTATAATTACAAAGTAAAAATTTAAGTTTGTTCTGGTAAAGTTTTATCTTAAATTGACCGTACAGTTTGAGAGAAATTTATATTCTTCAATAAAAAAAGCAAAAATATGTGACAAATGGACGAAGCTAGGTATAACTTTTACTTTATCAGTTTAAAAATATTTAATAACATATAAAATTGACAATGATTATGTATAATGACATTAGCGAATTAGATACTGTTGAGGTAATGTTGTTATATTATTATTTTAATCACGTTTTACATAATTTTAAGAACAAACTGTTTATTAACTAGGAAGTAGTGCGACAACCAAGCTTAATTGATATCATTATTTTTTATTTAGAAATACTGTCATAATATACCATTTAAAGTGCTTCTTTTGTTTTTTAAATAATTTTTGGTTTCTCCTTACATGTCATAGAAATTGTTGTGTAAATCTATATACATATCTATTATTTTCAAATACTAATAAAATTATAGAACAATTAAAAATATGTAATTAATAACAATGACTTTTAATTGGGGTGTAAAAATCATCCCAGGTGACCATTTATACAAGAACAAATCAACTCATTACCAGGTTAAAAAGGGAATCTTACCTGTAATATCTCTTGAATTTGCTGAAATTTTTTATCTTGTTGCCACAGCGTTGCGGGAAACTCCACCTTTCTTCGCGTCTGGTCCTCTAATAACTATACCTCCTGTACCTGTAGCCATATTAGCTTGCAGGGTCGGAGTCTCCATCGAGGACACGGTCTTCTACTCAGGTCTGGAAACTCCAGTGGTGGGGGTGTCCCGCTTAACGTTCACGTTTTCGGTAGTTTGCTCTGGTGTCGTGTCGATCGAAAAGTCGTCTAGAGACCCTGTAATAAGAGTCTGGCCATAAGCGATTTTGTCAAAATCCTGCGAGAGAAACGGATATACATTTTCTCTTTAACCTAGCACATATGTGCTAGGTTAAAGAGAAAATGTATATCCGTTTCTCTCGCAGGATTTTGACAAAATCGCTTATGGCCAGACTCTTATTACAGGGTCTCTAGACGACTTTTCGATCGACACGACACCAGAGCGAACTACTGAAAACGGGGACATTAAGCGGGACACCCCCACCACCATAAAATGGTGCGAGTTTCCAGACCTGAGTAGAAGACCGTGATCGAGGACTCCGGTCGATGACTCACGCTATCCCGGATTCTGGACGAGCCTCCAATAATGTTGCTCCTAATTGATCGTAAAGTGCGCAATGTGTCTCTGCGCATGCTGGATATCCCCTTTCCAAATAAAACTCCTGAAAATCCAGCTACCATCTCATTCTACTTTCTCCCACCTTTTTATAGTCTCTTTGATCAATACATTAATAGTAAGAGTATTAACGTTATTTTCAATAGAATCTTTTTTAATAAAACTAACAAATGTAAACGCTTGATTAATCAATAAAAAATTCTACATCTTTAGAAAACATTTATAGTACAACCTTCTTAAAATTTACTAAAGTGTAGAAATCACCCTAGATATATGACCGATTATGTGACAAAAATTAACAAAGCATAATAAGCGTTTATATTATAAATTTAAAATAATAATATAAATTTGGTTATGAGTATATATAAAATATGTTTATAATAAATAAATAATATTGTATATAATTATAAGAATTAATATCTATATAATAAAAAAGCAATTTAATGTAAACATATGTGTAAATGCTTAGAAGAGATATGACAAGTAATAAAGTAATTGTTATAAATTTATTTAATACAAAATTCGTTAATAACAAATATAATATTTTTGTGTATGTTTATTATATTTTAATCTAATTAATACATGAAAAATTTTAGGAAAAATTGTTATAAAAAATATTTATTTTTATTTAAAAATATTTTATGTAACATAGATATTTATATAATATAATAAATAAATAGATGTCATAAAAACAATTAATATCTAATAAATCTGGACAAGCAAACACATTATAAATGATTTTATATGATCGATAGCAAATAGCCTTATTTAACTTATTTTCTTTAATTTGCTATAAAATGGATATTATATGTAACTATATAATATAATTTATTTCTAATAACTAAATATATTTTTTTTATAAACCTTTGAATATGCAATTCCATTAAAGTCCGCAATATAAAAGCGTTTTATTAATTAATATCATTATTTTTTTGAAAAACTGTCATAATAAACCATTTAATATGCTTCTTTTGTTTTTTAAATATTTTGTGGTTTCTCCTTATTACTTTTTATAAGAAATTGTTGAGTAAATCTATATACATACATACTGTTTTCAAATACTAGTAAATTATGGACCAATAAAAAATATGCAATATGTAATTAATAACAATGACTTTTAATTGAGGTATATAAAAATCACCCCAGGTGACCACTTATGCAAGAACAAATCAGCCTGTTAAAAGGCCGGGTTAAAAAGGACTTGTCTGTAGTATCTCTTGAGTTCGCTGGAGTTCTTTATCTCGTTGGTGCAGCATCGCCGGAAACTCCACCTTTCTTCGCGTCTGGTCCTCGCGTAACTGATGTACCTCCTGCAACACGGCTTGCAGGATTGGCGTCTCCGTCGAGGGCTCCGGTCGATGACTCACGGTATCTTGGACGACCCCCCAGAAATGTTACGTTTATTGATCACTGCGCAATGTGTCTCTACGCATGCTGGATATTCCCGTTTCCAAATAAAACTCTTGAAAATCCAGCTATAACCATCTCATTCTTCCATAACTTTTTTAGTCTCCTCGATCAATACATTAGTTATAGTATTGATGTCATTTTCAATATAATCATTTTCAATAATTTCAATAGAATCAACAAATGTAAACGCTTGACCAATCAATAAAAAATTCTACGTCTTTAGAAAACGTTTATAGTAGAGGAAGGGGTAGTATTGTGGTCTCCCAGTTTGTTTTTTCTTTATAAAATCTGAACTGTTACTTTAACTGCTCTAAACTTTTGCTTAAAATGGAGGTAAACTATTCAGTTTATGTCTGCTAAAACGTGGAATCAAAGAAAAAACAATTAAATTATATAGAACATATATTTCTGAAGCATGTCATTTTATGACGTTTGGAAAAAATGAGGATAATATGGCTTCTATTGAGAATTACAACTTCTTTGACAACAGTGTTTAGAAACTAATGCATAAACATTACAGAATAAATAAAACAATTTATAAACTTCTCAGTTTTATCATTTACAAATAAAAATCGCACATATATTTATCTTTTTCGCACGATGTGCCCACAAGCGACAAATAAGACATTGAATCCAAATTTCACCATGTTGGTCCATGGAATAACGTTCCTGGCAAAAATATGCGTCATCAGGAGCCCCACCAGAAGTTTCAATGTCGGATATATCCAAAACAAGACTTTGGGGCCTAGATCCATCATGGGGGCCACTATATCAACATACATTGCTTCGGAAATTTTTGATTTGTAATTAAAAATACTGAAGACTGAGCGAACTTACTTGGAAATATCGATTTCACGAACCTTTTGGCGAAGATATATTACCATAAAAGTCTCTGAATCCTATAAACTTCTGAGAAATTATTTTTTTTTAACGGGACAATAAACTTTCGTTCTGCGCGTTGTGACAGAAACGCCCGGTACGAGGGCCACCATAGTGCTTCACTCAGTGTACCCTTGTTTCCCTGGTCCCATGGTAGGTACATAGGAGAAACAGATATGACGATGCGGCGAACATGGCGTTATCAGAAATATGAAAATCATGGGGAGGCCAACTTACAAGCAGGGGGCCATGATACCACCTTTTCCTCTATCAGTGCTCTGAAAAGGATTATCAGGTTTATCGACATCATTCCATTCAATCCATCTGTTCGCTGAGGATATACACGCATTCTCTAATGTGAGGTTTGTTGTTTTACACATTCGCGGTAATTTTGTTTTCCGCGTTTCAAACATCCGCGGTTTATCCGATTTATCGAACCAAAATTTCCAGTCAATACATTTTAATATCTGAAAATAATTACATAAAAGATATTATTTGTGATGTTAAAAGTAAATACTGGAGAAACTAATTTTATTTACATGAAATATACGTTACATCGCGTTCTGGAGTAAAACGTTTATACAAATATAACTTCCAATCATCAGTCCTTAAACTTTGGCGCTCAAATTTAATCAAATAAGACTTAAGAGATTTTTCAAGAACTGAAGGTCCACCCAAACGATCTTCTAGGTCAATCAAGAATATATACCCCTTTTTTCGTAAGGTATAGGTACATATCTAGTGGCCTCGTCGGGCAAGGTACCAATCAAATTGGTTGGTAATAAGCACTCTTGTAGGCCTTTATCGGCACAATCTTTAACTTATATAAATAATACAATTTTAGAAAATAATGCAATAGGAATACAGGTGTGTGTGTGTGAACTAATGTTTAACACATAATTGTTAAACATTATTATCTAGCCAGATGTTCAACATTGCTTATTTCTACGTATTTATATCTAATTAATAATTTACCATGGCTCTCATATTCATCATTTTATTCAGCCACAAGTGTTTAAATTCTACTCACGTAACTAAAATTCCTATCCAATGTTGAGAAATTTTCCGAGCGATTGATCTGATTAACGAAATATCTCAGCTAAGCAAAGTCGGCGATACGAATAATAGGTACGGACATTCTATTTTTAAATATGAGACACTTGAATGGTGGTAGCACGCATATATCAAATAAATCTAGAATTTTTGTGCTACATAATACTGTGTAAAATCAATCGCATAACGCAAAAAGCGAATCGAATTATTACTCATCAACGACGCCATCTTGTTCTTTTGCTTGTTCAGGCGATGTACCTATGCAGTACTTCATCAAGTGCACCTGCTTCTTCACTCGTTTCCTGACATGATTGAACGTGCAAGCCAAAAGGATCTTGACTTTGATATTATGCAGAGGTGTCCATATCATAAACCGTTGAACTTTAAATGTTCGGTCTGCATTGAAGTGTGGCGTGAATAAAAATAGAACAATATAATTATTTTAAATTAAAATTTTACGCATTACTTAATTGATGCTATTATGTACTTATAAATGGTGATTTGTAATAGAGTGAAGATTTATGTTAAAGAAATGGACAAAGAGAGAGACAGTGATAGAGATAGAATGTTTCATATCTCGAATTTCCTGAGTACTAATTTCAGACAAATAAAATCTTAATCTTAAATAAATTAATCATTTTTTATACGTATATAGCGTTTAATTGAGGTTGTTTTGAAGTGAGTACGTGGTTAGACATAAATCGGATATAGTCGCAAATCAGGATGGTCGAAAACGATAGAATGTTTTCACGAAAGATTACTGAATAAGTTAGAATAAATTAAATTGGTGTTATTTGTATACTTTAATAATCTCAAGTACAACAAATAACGAATAAATATCACTATACACTGACATTTTCAAAGATCAACAGCATATGTTTTATAATTATAGAACTGTTGATTCTTGGCTAATAAAAATTATAATTTATTATTGATCATCTATGTAACAAGTAAATAAGAAATTTGCGTTGCAGAAGATTTTATTAAAAAAGCTTATTTAACTTAAATAAATACGTAATGTAAATTTCTTAATTGTATGCATCTATGGTAGTAAAAAAAATGTGAATATGTAAAAATCATATTTCTTAAAACTATATGCAAAATAATTTTAAAATTATAGTTATGACGATTGAAAAGAAGAGAACATTTATGACTAAAGTTGCAAATAATTCTTATGTGTATTTCTTGAGGAAAGCTTTTTCGCTAAATTTCCTTTAGCTGTTAATCGTTTATTATTATATTTATTTTATAACCATTAATGTTTTAATAAATTTTTGAATGTGTACTTACTCATGTTGACTCTGGTTCATTAAGTCAGGATGTTTTTTTAAATGGCGTTTTAAAGGCCAATCATATTTTACATAAGATACATTATTCTACCACACATATTACATTTTTCCTTATGTTTTGGTAAGTCCGAGTAATATTACCGTAGCTTGTCAGGTATTGTGTGCTTCTTATCGGGAAACATGTCATGTATCTTTAAGTGTGTTCTTAATTTTGATGTAACTGCTTGTATATAGGATGAACGAATTTCTTCTCCACTTTGCACTTTGCAAGGAGACGTTCTAATCGTTTGAAATAATTCCACAACTCGCTGCTTGGCTCCAGTTTTCTGGTTTAAAAAACTAACCTAACCCAATCCGATTGTTGTGTGGGTGGAAAAGTGCGTGCGTGGATGCAGTAGGTTCCGCCCCTCTGCGGGGGGCTCCACTTCTAAAAAAACTAAACTAACCCAACTCAATTGTGTGAATTTTTGGATGGGGAGATTTTTTCCGGGGGGGATTTTTCCGGGAAAATTTTTTTCGGGGAAATTTTTGGACGGGGAGATTTTTTCTGGGAGCTCATTTCCGGGGAAATTTTTTCCGGAGACCAAAATGACGGTCACCGTTTCGGGTTATAATGTAAATCATATAAATTGTAAAACTAATAAAATTAAAAGAGAATGCATATTAAAATTAAGCAAATTTTAACTCTTAAAGATTACTTAAATAATAAAAGAATATGATGAGAGGTTGGTGTTGCACTAACAATTTCTGAGAATAATATTTTTAACTCTATAAATTAAGCAAAATAAAAACCTGAAAAATTAAAACAATTTCTGTTAATTCAGAAAAATATTGCTGCTCCATTTTTCACATTTAACATCATACAAAAAAGAAAAAGTCATACCTGTTATGAAATTATTTCTATACATACACACATATAGTAAATCATTAAAAACTGTTATTTAAATAATTTTTTATTTATCTAGTATAAAAAAAAAATGTTTAAAAGCATTCTCACATTGTTTAAAAAAAGTAAATATCTTATATAACGTTTTATAAGATATTAGTGATATCTTATAACATAAAACCAAATGATTTTTTTAATTTTCATAATTCAACATGTAAAAATAAAATAATCAAATGGATAATATTACTTAAGAATGAATATTTACAAGTCATTCTATCTACATATATCAAGCTAACTTTTAAATCTCAATATCAAAGTTAAATAAAAACATTTTTTACATTATATTTACTCCTTAAGCAATCCAACTATTTTCTGAAAACATTTCTTTATAACGAATAGTTATTTGCGATAGCAGTTATTAATGGTTCATCCTAGACATGCATAAACGTCGACTTTGCCTAAAATAAAAATTATTTTTTGGTCTAGAATAAAAGAAAGTGTTTAAAAGCCTTGTCACATTGCTCAAAAGGAGAACTTTAATAAAATGTTTTATAAGATATGAGTAGAGGAAAGTCCCCTATTATGAGATAGGTTCCTAATATGCGATAGCAAGGTTTCTGCTAAACTAATAGGCCCTATCAGTCGGTTCCACCATGAACTTATTGCCCTTGGGGTAAAACCTATTTAGTGTAAAATTCATTGTTTGATCGTGCGTGTAGTCGTTGCAGAGAAAGAAATTGTGAAATTGGATGTTGTCAAGTGCCGTGGATATGAGACTTTAAACCTTGTTTATTATATAATTAATAAATATTTGGCAATGAGTTCTGCATGCAGCGATAGAGTAAGGTCATATTAATAGGAAAATACAAGATATGTTGAGTTGCTCAATTTTAGAGATTAGATTTGGTGATCGCAAAACCGCAAGGCATGGAGCTCGTAACATGAGATACTCACAAGGGAAGGGCCCGATGTGTTGTCGCTGAGATCTAAATAATACTATTATATTTGGTTTAAGGATGATAAATAAAGGTGCCTAGCAAAATTTTAGCCGCTATGACCCACAGGTGTGGACGGCCCGGTAAAAATTTTTTATATAAAAATATAAGTATACCTATATATAATTATATATCAAGTATGTCCATACATGTTTTTTTCTCTTCTATAATCTCTGTTCGTATATATTACAGGAAAAAGAATAAAAAGAAGAATCTAAAAATGATTAAAACGATCATTTTTGCATTGCATTTTTTTATAAAAAATGAAGTTTAAAAGATAATGAGAAAAAATTTGTCTACATATAATCATATATAAATGTAACAGTTGTTATATACATATAATTATATATAGGGAAATTTTTTCTCATTACCTCAAACTTCACTTTTTATAAAAAATTTAATGCAAAAATAATTTTTTCAATTATTTTTATTCTTCTTTTTATTCTTCTTCTTGTAATATATACGAATAGAGATTATAGAAGAGGAAAATACATGTATGGACATTTTTTATATATAATTATATATATAATTATATATATATTTATATGTTTTTATATGTTTATATATATTTTTATAAGAAAAATTTTTTACTAGGGGAGGGGGAGTATAGAATGGAGGAGTAAATAAAATGTTACCTTTATCTGGTTAAAACAGTGTTATAATATATTATATGTCATTCTAATATGCATTTTATGTAAAATCAGAGTTTATAAAAATTCATGTGTTTTCTTTGTCTGCTATTGCAGGTACTTGCAATCTATCTTTGAAGACTTTATCTTCTGCTATAATAGCGCAAATAAAATTCTAATATAGTGCACTCGAAAGTACGTAACAAAATATGGTTACCACTAAATTTTAAGGTGTTATTGACTATATATTATAGCAGAAGATACAGGTCTTCAAAGATAGATTGGAAGTACAATAGAAGACAAAGAAAACACATAAATTTTCATAAACGCTGATTTCACATAAGATGCATATTAGAATGACATATATTATAACATTGTGTTAACCAGATAAAGGTAATATTTTATCTACTCCTCTACTTTATACGGCTTGTTAGTAAACCAGGATGTGTAACGTTAGCTCCCCTGTACTCTCTTTTCCCCCGGTAAAAAATTTTTTATATAAAAATATATAAAAACATATAAATATATATAATTATATATCAAATATGTCCATACATGTTCATACATGTTTTTTCCTCTTCTATAATCTCTGTTTGTATATATTATCTACAGGAAAAAGAATAAAAAGAAGAATCTAAAAATAAATACAATATATATATTTATATACGTTTTTATATATTTTTATATAAAAAATTTTTTACCGGGCCGTCCACATTTGTGGGTCATAGCAGCTAAAATTTTGCTAGGCACCTTTATTTATCATCCTTAAACCAAATATAATAGTATTATTTAGATCTCAGCGACAACACATCGGGCCCTTCCCTTGTCAGGGTACTCCTGGGTTGCTGGAGTATGAAAGTTATTGTACAGTAATAAAATAAGAGAAAATACTTTATTAACGTTAAGGGAAGGTTTATACGAAATTATAAGTGTGTCCTGACCTTGATTTGAAGGGGAAGGGTGGAGGGGGCAGATTAGGTACAATATTGGGTATAAGTGTGTTTACGATTGTTGCAAATGTGCTTCTCCATTTACATTTGTCTTTCAGAAACTTTAAATAAAGTTGTCTAATTACAATATGATGTATTTTGCACTTTATTAGCGATTTCCCGGGGTCTCTCATATTAAGAGCACACTTTTTCGATTTTGCCGAAAGCTCATTTTTTACATTTTTCTAATTTTCAGAAAAATCAATATTAAAATTAAATTTTACATTTCAGCATCTTAAAGCTTATTAAATTCCCTTCAAAATGACCTACGATATTTTTCAATTCTGCCCATAGACTTCCGGCAATCACACAAAATAGATGTGGTATCTCATAATCGGGGACTTTCCTCTAATATTTTTTAAAGCAAAGCAATATAATTTTTCCAGTTTTTATATTTTGGCCAAGCAGATTAATTAAAACAACAAAAAATAGTATAAGATTATTCAAGAATAAATATTGTATAACAAATCATTTTATACAGGATGATTATCGTGACGGTTTGCACGATTTTCGAGACGCTTCCGACATTAAAAAAAGAAGATTGTAAAGTAAAAATTTATCTGTTTCACGTAAGCAATAAAAAAGAATTGTAAAAAATTTTTTTACATTAAAACTATATCACCTTAAATTTTTTAAACGGCATTACACTATTTTTCTTTTATAATAATTAGAGAACTTTAAGACAAATTCAATGCACTACCAGAAATTTTACTTCTATTGATATTTAATATCGCAGCATTATTTTGAATAAGAATAATGATTTATTGGTGCTATGAGGCAATTCCACTTCGGAAGAAGACTCAGACAACACTGATATTATTTGTTTACAATGCAAAAATTGTTCCCCGACAGCTTTCAGTACTTATATTTACATTTCTAGTCAGAGTTTGTAAGTACTGCTATTAAAAACAATAATGCTAAAAATTTAATATTAAATATCAATGGAAGTGACGTTTCTCTGATAGTGCGTTGAATTTGTCTTAAAATTCCCTACAATATTGTGAAAAAATAGCATAGTGCCGTTTAAAAAGTTCAAAGCAATATCGATTTTTTCATAAAAAAAATTTCTATTCCAATTTTCTTTTATTGCGAGTTATAGCTTGCATGAAACAAATAAATTCATCTTAAAACATTTTTTCTAAATTGTTGGAATCGTCTCGAAAATCGTACTGACCATTACGATGAACACCCTGTATATCATGCAAGCTAACTTTGATATCTTAAAATTAAATAAAACTATTTTTTCCGTTATATTTACTTCTCAAAAAGGACAAAAAGTCCAAATTGTTCCTAAAAGATTTTCTTTTCATAACGAATACCTAGTTATATAAAAAGAATGTCAGTTATTAGGAGCTTATCTGATTCGTAAACGTCACAACTGTGCTTATTATTCTATCAAACACTTTATCAACACACTCATTCACATGAAGAATATATGCAACTCTTTTCTTGATTTCGTCCAACATCTTCCAACCTTCTGTGTTGTATTCAACTTTCACCAAGATACGTACATCGGACCATTCGTATAAATCTTCGAATATAGGATAAGTAAACTTTGGCGAACAAAATTTAATGGCAAAATTAATAGCGGCTGGAATCTTCTCTATCCATCGACTTTTGATGCACAAGCGCAGCCAAACAAATCTATGAGATACGTGCGCGTGTTACTTTACGCAGGAATCAAACGTTTTAATTTACATATGTGTATTTACCGTATTTCATCATTCTGATCATCAAAGTGATATGTGCCTGCTATAAGACGCATCTTTCTTTCCGTAAGACTCTTATGCGATGCAAGTAGATAGTTTAAAAAATATATTTTTTGAAGATCACAGAAGTATGCTATATCAATGACCTCAAAAGGATTGTCAGTATCCTCATTCCAATTAATCCATCCTTCCGCTAAGGAGACACAAGCTTTCTCTAAAGTGAGTTTTGTCGTATAAAACATCTCTAATGGTAAGTAGTTATTGAACCAAAAACTCCAGTCAATAGATTCTAATATCTAAAAACAACATAAAATATATTATTTGTAATGTTAAAAGTAACAATATTTAAAAAACTCTTTTCATTTATTAAAAATATATACGTTACGTGAAACTTGGTATGAAAATAATCATACAAATATAACATCCAGTCATGAGTTGCTATACTTTTGTACGCGAATTTAGTCAAATAAGATTTAAGAAATGTTTCAAAAACTGATGGTCCACCCAAACGATTTTCTAGCTCAATCAAGAATATATACCCCTTTTTATAAGGTACATATTTAGTGGCCTCATCGGGCAACGTACCGATCAAGTTAGTTGGTAATAAGCACTTCAGCAGGCCAATAGCGTGAAATTGTCTCATCTACATAAAAAATACAGTTTTAGAAAATAATGCATTAAAAATACAAGTGTGTGTGTTAAACATTATGTTAAACATTATTATCTAGCCACATGTTCAACATTGATACTTTATTTCTACTTCTACTTTTTTATTTAATTAATAATTTACCGTGGCTCTCGCATTATCCAAATCTCTCGCGAAAGCAAAGTGTCTTATATCTTCAGGAAGTAAAGCGTGTAGAATTCTTCTATAAATGTACATATTAAAACTTTTATTCAGCCACACATGTTTAAATTCTGCGCACGTAACTAAAATTCCTGTCCAATGTTAAGAAATTTTCCGAGCGATTGAACTGACCAAAGAAATATCTCCGCCAAGTAAAGTTGGCGAAACGAATACTAAGCACGGACACTCTATGTCGAAATGTGAGACACTTGGAGGAAGTACGCATATATCAAGGGAATCTATAAATATTATAGAACATATATGTAAAATAATAATAATAAAAAGAACAAGATTGATGATCCACAAAGATTATATACGTTACGTATATAAATTTAGATAAATAATTTAGTTTAATTATTAAATTTAGTTGATACTTTACCCCAGGAATAAGCTCCACACACATTTTCGGCAATGTGTAGCATTTGTTGAACTCTTTCAAAGAGAGAGTATAACTTAGTTAAAATAGAATCACTATGTAAATACATATACTTATTTCCGGTCCACACATTGATTCTTAAATAAATGTCTACGTAATTTAAGACACCAACAACGATAATCACCGCGTAAGATGGTATTGGTATCTTTTGCAAAAATTTGTATACGTATTTGCTTGAAATCGATAAACGATTTAAAGACGCAAACATTAAAACTCTAAAACCTCGTGGTGCTACAATCTGTCAAATATATATTAACGAAAAGTTAAATAAAGAAAATTAATTGTAATTAAAGCAATAACTTATAAGAAATATAGGCATATTTGTAAATATGCATACAATTACGTTGTTTTTGTTAACATGCTGTATTATTTATTTACTAATTTTTTATTACGTACATACTTACAATAATGTCAGTCAATCATATAATGTTTAATCACAGAAATTAAGAAAACGTTTTTGCGTTCTTATGCATACAAATAAAAACAAAATGTCTTTGTTTAAATTCTTACCCTAGCAGAGTACGTAAATTTAACAGATGGGGTATCCTGACATGGAAACACGGCTCTTGCATATGTATACTAAAAGATTTGTAATTTTTATTTAACGTAAATTGGTGTAGAACAATTACTTTGTTTGTTTTACCTTGTTGTTTGACAATAGGAAGAGATGAATACCATCGGCAGTTTGCTCACGTGTTAGCCAATACAATGCAGGAGAGTTTGGACTTGTTTCATACTCAATTTGTATTTTATATCTGAAAATATTTTACCACCATGTGTATATCAATTACTTACCTATCCAATTTCTAATATCTGTATAATTTTTGTTTTTAATATCTGTACATTTTCAAAATATTTAACTTTTTTTATATTTACCGATTGTCACAACATTCTGTAGTTTGTAAATAAATGGTAAATTTACTTCCAAAAGTACCACAATTTCCAATTTCATATTTTAAATTAGATTTATTAAGAAAATTTGTGACCCTTGATATATCAAGTCCGTAACTATCTAAAATCTAATATGTCTCATGTTACATATTAATCAAAACTTTTGCTCAGTACAAGAAAAATGTCTACTTACTACTTCGTTACTTGATAATTTTTTTTTTCTATTGTCAAAATTGCTTTCCCTTTAAGAACTTTTCTATCAAAATCCACATTTAATTCTAAATCGATATGGATTATACGTGCAAATTCTGATAATTAAGAGAATACAGAAAATATATATATTCAAATAATAAGTAATAGATGTATAAATAATAAGCATAAGTATGTGACGTACAAGACACACGTGACATATTGTAATTAGAATTATTTATGTCAATTGGCAATGGTAAGTATATTGCTTTTACAATAAAAGAAATTTCAAGAGTTTTTACAACATTTAATATAAAAGAATTTTCAAATATAAGTTTGAAAAGACAAAATGTTATATTTTTATGAAAGATGTGAAGAAATGTACATTAATTTTGTATATTGTAAATTACTATTTTAAATTATTAATCTGAAAATACACACAACAGTCCACATAAAAGGTAAACTAAGAGGTACTGGGACACTAGGTACTCTGTTTTAAGCAAAAACTTTAACAATAAATTTTAAATATTTAATATTATTTGGGCGGCAGTGTGGTCTAGTGGTAGAGCGCCAGACTCGTAATCTGAGGAACCAGGTTCGAGTCCACTTGATCATGTAAACATGGAATTTTTCTGGAATGGTATATTCCGAAGCTGCGCCCCCCCATGCGGGAGAAGTGGACTCTCAGCGGGGGAAGGGCTCCGTCTTTCAGGTGCCCCCCCCCCCCCCCCCTCCGCGGGAGAAACGGACTCTCGGCGGGGGAAGGGCTCCGCTAGGGCCTCATGAAGGACCTTTCGGGTGACCCCCCCGAGGGGGGGGGGGGCTCCGTCTTTCGGGTGACCCCCCCGCGGGGGGGGGACAGCCTCCTAACGGGGAAAACTGGGCTCCGTCTTTCGGAAGAGACGTTAAGCCGTTGGTCCAAAAATCCAAGCATCTAGCTAACAAAGAGTGGGGATACAAAGGATCATAACGATCTAGGTGTCGTCTGGGACTCTAGTAGGACCACCCACTATTACTACTACTACTACTAATATTATTTGTATTTTAATTAATTGAATAAAATAATACCTAGTTGCGCATAAGAATGCGGATCTCCAGGTGACAAAGCCATTAAAAAATATTTTAATAATCTTTTCAAGCAAGCTTCGACAACGAATCTGTTAACGACTACATTTCATCTGGCCCCAAAAGCGTACTGATCGCGTTTTCTCTTCCCTTACCTCAATTTTGTCATGTTTCAAAACATAGTGTGTTTATTAAAGTATCGAATATACAAAGCAGCTGTTTGAGTGTCAAATACCGCATAAACGGTTGGATATGACAAATCAAACTTACGTTAAACAGGATTCTTTTTTTTAATTACACCTTCTAGAAAGAGGCTAAGTTTCTTTTTATTTCTTTGTTTCACGTACATCCTTACTTAGCTTAAATAATATATTAATGACCATTGGTTATATTGTTGAGCAATTTATATGTGATAATAAGAGAAACAACAATGTGGAAGACATACAATTTGAATACAGTTCGAATAATACTCCGCGATAAGGAACTTGCAAAATTAGTAAAGAAATTGATGATATACACAGCAACGGGTAGGATGAAAATGTGGGGTGACCGCTGAATATCTCCCGGTGAAAATAATCCCAACAAAAAAATCCCACTCTAAAGATTACGAAAATTTGTTCCCTTGTCAAAAACGTCCTGAACCATATAAGTGTCCGTTGAATATTCCCCGGTAAAAATGATCCCAACAGAAAAATCCCTTGCTAAAAATCACGAAAAATTTTTTCCTTTGTCAAAAACATCCTGCGCATTTCAGTTCGAAAATCTCGCTGGTTGTAGCATATGCGTTTGAATTTCGTCAGGTGGCCTCAGTGTGCGTTGCTGGTGTTACAATAATATTGTGTATCTTGTGTGCGCCATTGATTGTTCTTTATCGCATATTTCATCAAGTGCCTTAATTTTGCGGTTTTCTGTTCAGTGAGTATAGTTAAGAATGCCGCTGCATTTTGTCACAAATCAGAAAGGCGGTGAAAATCTTGTTCATCGCGGATATATATATGTATTTCATCGTGAGGGTGCTGGAAAATTTATCTGGCGATGTATGTTACACAAAACCGGTAAATGCCGTGGACGCTGCTATACATCTACTAAAAATAAAAGAGGTATGTTATTATTGCTGTGTGCTACAGTGAGTGATTGATTTTGTTATTGATGATATAAATGAGTTGATAGGTAAAGTAACTGATGAATTTGAACATTCTCACGCGCCGGATCCTGCCAAAGTTGAGGTTATGAAGGCAATGGCCAAACTTCGAAAGAGAGCAAAACAAACTCAAGAGCCGACTGGAGTCATTGTTGCTGCAGCCACTGCTGATTTGTCTGTGGCAGCTGTTGGGCAGTTCCCAACCCGAAGAGAACTCAGCTGTACAGTTCGCCGTATTCGTCATGTTGAGCAAAACGTACCATTGAATCCTTCTACTATTGCTGATTTTGTAGTGGCCGATGGTTATCGCAACACGTGGAAGAATGAATTATTTTTGAAAAGTGACTGTAGCATTACGACAAAAAAGAAAACTGAAAGAATAATGATTTTTACTACAGAACGAAATTTGAATGCATTATGCTCGTGTGACGTTTGGTATGCTGATGGTACATTTCGCGTTGTTCCTAATATATTTTATCAAATGTACACTATTCATGGGGCTGTTGGAGGTGAGGTGTTGCCGCTTGTATTTGTGCTGACTACTGGTAAAAGCGAGAAAGTCTACATTAAAATGTTGAAAGAGTTGCAGTCAATGGAGCCACGTTTACAACCGGTGACAGTTATGGTTGACTTTGAACGCGCATTTATTACAGCAATTACTAAAGTGTTTCGTGGCGTTACTGTTAAAGGTTGTTTTTTCCAAATGTCACAGTGTATTTGGAAACACATTCAAAAATTCGGACTGCAATCAGCATATGCTCGTAGTGGTGACTACGCGTTGAATCTCAGGATGTTAAGTGCACTCGCATTTGTAATTTTGTACCTCCGGCTGACGTTGAAGCTGCATACGAGGCATTAATTGCGTCAGCATTTTATTCTGATCACGCTGTTGAATGGGAGATGTTGCTTTCCTATTTTGAATTAACTTGGATCGGTACTATTAATCGGCGTCAGGTACGAAGTGGTGCTTTATTTTCCGTAGACTTGTGGAACCATTACGATACTACTCTTGAAGGTGGAGATCGTACCAACAACATCGTTGAAGGTTGGCATAACGCCTTTAACCTGACCTGAACTACAATGTACCTGATTATTTGTAACTTTTGTACCTATTGAATAAAAAACTATTGATTAATTGCAATTAACCCTATTATTTGTTTTAATGATTTTTTCTAGGATTCTTTTGGTCTTGGGATATTTATGCACGGAGTGTTGTTCATGGGGGGTTCTTTTATGGGATTTTTTGTAGGAATCTTTTGGACTTGGGATATTTTTGCACGGAGTGTTGTTGATTTAAGATTTTTTTCATGGGACTTTTTTGATGGGATTTTTTTGTCCGGGTGATTTTAACCGGGATCTATTTGATGCCAACCAAAATGTAGATAGTATATCTTTGAAAAGAAGTTATATGCAATATATTTATATAATCAATATTATTTTTATAGGCTATAATGTCCACTTATTGAAAATTGAAGAATGAGAAGTTAGTTGCTGTCGCAATTGATAAGATGCATGAATGATAAAAGAGAAATAAGAAATTATTTTATTGTGGCTGCATGTATCTGTGCGAAACTGAGCGCTTGTGACAAAAATTTTAATAATTGTATATTAGGTAACACAGATCTGCTATTGAATCAACAGTTTATTTTTCTCAGTGTAGTAAATCTTTTCATTTTTGTGATTTTTATCTTGTTTTAAGATCCCTATAGAAGACAAAATACTGAGTTTGCTCGTTCTAAGAAAGAAAACAGTTCTCACGCATATGGAATTTTTCGATTTATGTAAAGCTCTGCCAAACAAACGTATTTCCAAATATTTTGTAAAGAAATATTTGTGCAGATTTTTATTTCTAATTGAATAAATTTTAAACAAAAAGTTATCTGGTTGTCAATCAGAAAATTATTCTAAATTGAAAAAGTTAAAATCCAGAGGGAACATATGCTCCTCCTTGCCTTTCTCATAGGCGCCCATGTATATCTGTTGTTTACCTGGCATGAGTATAATGCTTTGTACGTAAAACCTTAAGTAAAACGTAAGATTGAAAATTGAACAATTTACATCACTGTTTTATTCAATTCGATATATACATATGGTGATCAAAAAACGAGAAGAAGCCTATATATGAACGTTAATTTGAAGTCCACCGATTTTAACGAACCCAAAATAAAGCGGTTGCGACTTGCGACGTTTTTTTCGATATCTCCTTCATGATCAAATTTTAAGTTACGACTTATTCAGCAACGTCATTTGCTCTATCTAGCCTCGGCTTATGCATAATTATCAGTGCGTGCCTCCATCCTTCCCCAATGTTGACAGAATAGAATAATTCTACTACTCTCCTATTTTTGTTTAACTATTGTAATTTGTAGTGAAAGCAATGAATAATTAAAAATTAATTTTGTGCAGTGATTATTATTACTGGCATTCGCATTGTCCAAACCGTATCACATATTTGATCACAATTAAACATTTATGCGTGTCTGCCTTGTTGCAGAGACATACAGGTCAGTATGACGGGTTGCCCCCATTCGTGCAGGCGCGCATGGTTGTTCACAGTTGCGTATAGACTTCGAATTGCGTAAGCACGAATGGGCAACCCGTCATACTGACCTCAGACCTGTATGTCTCTGCAACAAGGCAGATCTCTGTAACAAGGCCTTGTCTATCCTCTTAAAGTTAAGTTAAACAATTAGGCGCTCTTCAACTGTATATTTTAAAATTTACTTCTATGTGTCATCTTCAATTTCCTTGAACAATATTGTTTACTGCAACTTACGTAACTAATTTCATTCCTATACTTTTTTCTTTAAAAATAAAAGGGGGGAGTCGGCGGAGTCGGTAATTTTTACTGCTTTTGAACACGTTATGTGGTATCTTCTTGCTGATGATAATTTTCTTTTTTTTTACTACTACAAACAACCTGCGATTGTTGTAATTGCAGTAGAGCTGCTTCATTAAAAATCTGTTAAATATCCGGTTTCTATGATATAATGCAAATTACATTATTCTTGGAAAATAAAAGCAGCGCTCTGTAATTAGTGATATTTCGTATCGCACGTTGCGCGTTGGTTTTTTTGAAATGATATAAAAGAAACCTTTAAGAACGAGCTTATAGGGTTGCGCGTTGGCATCAATTAGCATACTGCAGCATTCTCTGTCCATCTAATAACGATTTTCCCGTGCCTTTGGACTGTAGCAGACACTTGCGGAACTGCAGAGCCTTCTTGTAGAAAGTTTCTGCTGTGCGATACTTGCCTAGGTGAGAGTGAGCATCCGCATAATAAACGTACACGTGAAACTTGCTATAGCCAGGCAGCAAGTCAGGATTGTGCTTGCTGAGATAGAGCACCAGATTCGTCAGGAAGATCACGTTGCAGTATAATGACTGATCGTAAAGCAGCTTAATCTGCTCGAACAGTCCTGACATGGCTAATTTTCTTTTGAAACAAAACGTTGCCAAGGCGTATTCCCTGTACGCCGCTAGAAAACTTATCAGGGCTACATTAGGTAACAAAGCCATTGAAAAATATTTTAATAATTTTCTCAAGCAAGCATCGACAACGAAACTGTCCAATCAACTACAATGACAATCTGTTAACGAATATTTTTAAACTTGCCCTAAAACACAGTAGGTAAAACGTTTTCTCTTCCCCTACCTCGTTTTCTCTTGTTTCACAACATTGTCTGTTTATTAGAGTATCGAAAATACAAAGTAGCTGTGAGCAGTAGCGCATTTATCTATTGGCTTTTAGGCCGGTATTCATAGTCGGATCTTATATTTAAGAGAATCCACGAGAAGAGCTTATTATACGCGTATAAAAGAACTTCTCTATTTTAAATATTGAATTGCAGTTTTTAGCTAAAATCAACTTCAATAATGTAATATAAATATTTTTAAAGAAAAAAAACCGTAAAATAATTTTATTAAAATATGTGTTTTTTTAATTATTTGTCCGTGTGCCTAAATGTGTTTTAGCAGTTTAATAGATATTAATAATGTTATACTTAATTATTTTCTGTTTATTCGTTTGGGAGGAGGAGCAAGATTGGTGCGTTCGAAGATCATGCACAAGCTTCTGGGCGCAAATTTTAAACATTACTCTGGCTGTGAGTTCCAAGTTCCGCATAAATGATTGGGTATGTTTGGCAATTAAGTCAAACTTACGTTAAACGGAATTTAACGTATTCATTAGTTCTAATATTGTAGAAATACCATGAAAGTTATACATTAAATGTTTTTATGAAATTAAGATATGTGATCGTAAATGAGAAATCATGAAGACATTATAAAAAAGCACCGATGAAGGAAAATGAAAACAGCATGCAGGAAACCAACGAAACCACAGCAGAAAAAACATATATATCTAGTAAATATTTTAATATTTGTTTATTATTTTTGTGTCACATAAAAATAATCACATATATTCGCAAGTCGTGTAGTCCAATCCGCTCATTTTATATATTCATATAATATATAAAACATATTTCGTTTATAATACAGTAAACTCAAACTACATCGGATGTCCGATGATAATATATGTTGTCACGGCTTTTTTGGCCGGATCAACGGGACGCTAAGAGAGTCGGGTGATAGGCCTCTCGGGATAATCCCTCGCGTAACTCAGGCGGTTCGCCACTAAATCCGTTGGGCGCCAGACGCGATATTCTCGCGTCCACTAATTTTTCAACAATCGCTAATGCAAACTCGCGAAACCACAGCCTGTCACGCGAGGGGCCAGCCGGCTCGACCTAACGGCAGAGGGGCAGGGTAGAGGTAGGGCAGCGCGGGTCGCGACACAAACACAAAAAAAAGAATCACACATAAAAGGCCGTACGTTCAATGAATTATATACCTCGTTTATTAGAAATAAATGGTTGAAATAATAGCGATTAAACAATGTGAAGATAACAGTTTGATTTATTTAAATGAATAGGATATCGTGATTCGGAGAAAGAAAAGTAATTAGATTATTAAATTTTGAACGGCGTGTAATTGACGGTGTTGATCGGTCCGGATGAACAATAATTTCGCGGGAGATGAGATTACAAAGAGTTAGAATTTATTATAGCAAGCGGTCGTCCCGGCCGGAAAATATCAGCCAGACAAGGATAAAGGCAATAAACAAACGTCGGTTGGAATCGTTCGAAAACACAGGCTGACCGGAAAAAATATCGCAGGTGAAAGTTAAACAGAACCGTGAATAGTTTGAATAGAACCGGCAAAGATCACGAGTAAATAATACGCGGTATAAGAAACGTAAATGCGAACGCTATAACATACGGAGTAATTGACAATACAATATTCGAATCTACAATCCGACAAACAGGCTTGTCGCGAGAATAACTTAATTCCAATTCACTCGAGAAACCATCTGATTGCAGCAACGAAACGTGACTCTAAGTAGTCGACACTTAGGCTTATCGCGGAGATCAAACGCAGATCTAACTGATCCGACAGGCAGACTTTTCGCAGAAACAATACTTAAATCTAACTTATAACTAACATCGCCAACACAGAGATAATGTCGCGAGAAGGGAATCGACGGAGTTTTCACGCTACAAATAACGGGTGACGCCCCGCTGGGCGCACCGGAATTCGCTCGTAAACACGCAAAAAACTTACGGCGACGTGAAGATCCGGTCGACCGTCGCACGAGCGCAGGCACGCCAACGCGATGCGAAATTCACTCGCGACACCCTTATCACAATTAACGCAACACAGAAAGATTAATCGGAAAACAACTCGGTATTTACGCGGCGATTAAACAATCGTAACTCGCAAATCGCTAACGATGACGTCGCAATGGACTCTACGCAATACGCGGGCAGGTACCCCGCAGGGCCACTCTCCGGCGGTACGCGATAAAGGAGCGCCTACGCGACTTCCCGAGAACAATACAACGACTCTCGTCACTACGCGAAACTCGATAGCCGACACAAAACGCGAGACTCTAGTCCCGTCGGGTGTCGCGATACGCACGGTCGCGATCCCCAGGAGGCCAAATTACGCGATAAATTGCGCCCCAAAAACCTCCGGTCCACGGTTATGTCGTCGCGAGGCCCCTCGCGTCCGCCGCCGACCGCCTACACCAATAACGAATGCTCGCGAAACTCGGTCGCGAGCCGAAGAATTGCGAGACTCTAATTGCGCCCTTTCTGGCGACTTTGTGTTCCGCCGCGTCCGGCGTACGTCGCGTCCGACGATTTGCACTAACACTAACACCAAACCAAAATTCGGAGAAGCACGCGTTCGCGATACGCGATATCCCGAAGGACGGCGGTCGGGGCGAACGAATATAGCACTCGCGGTTTTCCCGTGGCCGTTCACACGCTAATTACTCGTTAGGGCAACCTCACCGGATTCGCTGACCCCTCGGGGGTGCCGCAGTTCCTGGTCCCAGGGCGTCGGGGATCTTTCTTCCCGCTCGGCACTCAACACTAATAGTACTCGCAATAAAAGTTTCGCGGGACTTCGCGAGACAACGTTACGCTTCGGCGGACGACCCAGAAGAGATCGAGCGGTCCGCTCGATGGGAAATCGAGAGCGCGCCCCTCCATGGGGGTGGCGCGGTAATTCGGCGCGGTGTCGCGACCAATCGGGGTTGACGTACGGCGGATCACGCGCGGGTGTTCGCCAATTTTCGGCGGGGACCTTTGAACGTTGCTCCGTGTCCCTTCGCCTGGCGGATTCCATCGCCCGGTGGTTTGTTCTCTCGGGCGGGGTTCCCTTTGTTGGCCGGTTTCCTCGCGGACCGGTGGGCGCTGGCCAGTCGCCCCCGGCCCTCTTAGAGGTCCGGTGTCGTTGCGGGAAGCCCCCGGTAGTCTCGTGGTGCCACGCGTGTCCGCCCCGCGCCCCGTGGTCGGATCACTCGCCCGTCTCCTGACGTCCTCGAGCTTCTCCCGTCGCCGTTGGTCCTGCTCCAGCCGTCGTCTCCCGTGTCCATCGTTGAGGCGCGTTGCCTCGGTGAGGTGCCGCGTATTCATACAAAATAATAAAAAAAAGGATAAGAATGCGCAAATATTTCCTTTCGGAGGCCCCCTGGAGATTTCGCGATTGCTCCCCTGGGTCGTCCGCGGGCGCGAACCCGCGCCCTGTGACGGCGGCGGGGCGCTGCCACGCGCGGCGAACCGTCACGTCACAATGTATATAAAATAAAAAGGTTCGTTTACAAAGAACAAATATGTCTTTCGTCAATGACTCGCGTTGCAATCCATTGTTTCGTGTTATAATATGAATCATATAAATTGTAAAACTAATAATTAAAAAAGAATACATATTCAAATAGAGAAAATTTTAACTCTTGAAGAACAGATAATAGAAAAATATGAGATGAGATGTAATGGTGTTGCATTAACAAATTCCGAAAATAATACAGGAAAGTCCCCTATTATGAGATAGGCTCCTAATATGCGATAGCGAGGTTTCTGCTAAACTAATAGACCCTATCAGTTGGTTCCACCATGAACTTATTGCCCTTGGGGTAAAACCTATTTAGTGTAAAATTCATTGTTTGATCGTGCGTGTAGTCGTTGCAGAAAAAGAAATTGTGAAATTGGATGTTGTCAAGTGCCGTGGATATGAGACTTTAAACCTTGTTTATTATATAATTAATAAATATTTGGCAATGAGTTCTGCATGCAGCGATAGAGTAAGGTCGTATTAATAGGAAAATACGGGATATGTTGAGTTGCTCAATTGTAGAGATTAGATTTGGTGATCGCGAAACCGCAAGACGTGGGGCTCGTAACATGAGATACTCAGGGTACTCCTGGGTTGCTGGAGTATGAAAGTTATTGTACAGTAATAAAATAACAGAAAATACTATATTAACGTTAAGGGAAGGTTTATACGAAATTATAAGTGTGTGATGACTTTGATTTGACGGGTAAGGTTGGAGGGGGCAAATTAGGTACAATATTGGGTATAAGTGTGTTTACGATTGTTGCAAATGTGCTTCTCCATTACATTTGTCTTTCAGAAACTTTAAATAAAATTGTCTAATTACAATATGATGTATTTTGCACTTTATTAGCGATTTCCCGGGGTCTCTCATATTAAGAGCATACTTTTTTGATTTTGCCGAAAGCTCATTTTTTACATTTTTCTAATTTTCAGAAAAATCAATATTAAAAATAAATATTACATTTCAGCATCTTAAAGCTTATTAAATTCCCTTCAAAATGACCTACTATATTTTTCAATTCTGCCCATGGACTTCCGGCAATCACACAAAATAGATGTGGTATCTCATAATCGGGGACTTTCCTCTATATTTGCAATTTTATAAAGAGAAATAAAAACTTGAAAATTTAAAATAATTCTTCTTAATTCAGAAAAATATTGCCACTCCATTTTTCACATTAATATTATAACAAGAAGCGAAATAATCGTACTTGTTATCAAATTATTTCTATATGATACACGTATGGAGTGAATCAATAAAAACTGCTATTTAAATAATATTTTATTTGTCTAGTATAAAAAAAATGTTTAACAGCATTGTCACATTGTTCAGAAAGAGTAAAAATGTTATAAAATGTTTTATAAAATATAAGTATCTAATATTTTTTAAAATAAAACTATATAATTTCTCCAATATTCATAATTCGACGAGTGCTTTAATTAAAATAGTAAACTTGATAAGATTATTTATCGAATGAGTATTTTACAAATTATTCTAGGTATATGTCAAGCTAACTTATAAATCTTAATATTAAACTTAATATTAAATCTTAATATTTAACTTAAATAAAAACATTTTTTAAGTCATATTTACTTTTTTAAACAATCCAACTATTTTCTGAAAGCATTTTTTTATAACAAATAGTTATTTTTAAATGCAGTTATTAGTGATTCATCGTATACATCAACGTCTCTTTCTCCCTCAACTTTCCCGATTAAGCTATCACACATTTCATCAATACCATCATTCCTATGAAGACTACATTCAACTTTTTCCTTAATTTCGTCTAACATCTTCCGACCCTCCCGTTTGTATGCATTGTTCACTCTGCTACGTATATCTGACCAATCGTATAAATCGTCAAATATAGGATAAGTAAACTTTGGCGAACAAAATTTTATCGCAAAATTCACAGCAGGTAAAACCGTCTTTACTTTTCCCCATCGACTTTTGATGCACAAGCGCAGCCAAACAAATCTACGAGATACGTGTGCGTTATTACTTTACGCAAGAATAAAACGTTCTAATTTAACATAAGTGTATTTACCGTATTTCATCATTCTGACCATCGAATTGATATGTGCTTGCCATAAGAGAAATCTTCTTTTTCGACAAAATCATATCCGATATACGCAGATAGTTTAAAAAATATATTTTCTGAAGATCACAGAAGTTTGTTATATCAGTGCTTTTAAAAGGATTATCAGTATTATCATTCCAATTAATCCATCTTTCCGCTAAAGATATACAGACTTCCTCTAATGCCAATTTTTTTGTGTCAAACACCTCTGGTGGTAAGTAGTTACCAAACCAAAAACTCCAGTCAGTAGATTCTAATATCTGTAAACAACATCGAAGGTATTATGTGTCGAGTTAAAAGTAACAATATACTGGAAAAACTCATGTTATTCTCATAAAATATACATTACATGAAATTTCGTATAAAAATAACGATACATATACGACATCCAATCATAAGTGGTTATGCTTTTGAATGCAAAGTTAAGAAGATATAAATTTAAAAATATTTCAAATACTGATATTCCACCCAAGGCATTTAGTAGCTTAAATAAGAATATATATCCTTTAAAATAAGGTACATATCTAGTAGCCTCATCGGGCAATATACCAATCAAATTAGTTGATGGTAATAAGCCCTCCAACAGACCAAGATCGTTAGATTCTTTCATCTATATAAATAATACAGTTTTAGAAAATAAGTAGTCGAAATACAGGGCGCGCGCGCGCGCGCGTGTGTGTGTGTTAAACATTATTGTTTATAGAGCAACATGTTTAACATTATTTATTTCTGCAACTCTTTCTAATCAAAATTATTAATTTACCATGGCTATCATATCGTACTCATCTCTCTCGTTAATAAATTGCCTCATATCTTCAGGAAATATAGCGTGTAGAATTCTTTTATAAATAAGCATACTAAAACTTTTATTTAACCACAAATGTTTATAATTTGCACACGTAACTAATATTCCTGTCCAATGTTGAGCAATGTTCCGAGCGATCACAGTACTGATCAAAGAAAGATCTCCGACAAGTAAAGTCGGCGATACGAATATTAAGCACGGACATTCTATGTCGAAATGTGAGACACTTGGTGGAAGCACGCATATATCAAGTGAATCTAGAAATATTATACAACATATGTGTAAAATATAATAATAAAAAGAACAAGATTGATAATCCACAAAGATAAAGTACGTTATATGTATAGGAGAGGACAAAAAAATTGACATCAGTTAAAAAAAAATATAGGTAATAAATATATTGTAATCACCAAATATTAATTTAAATTATTAGTAATTAAATTTGGAAAACATTAAGCTTTAATTTGACATAGCATAAATATTTAAATTCTAATAAAATCCACAAAAAATAACATTTTTAAAAAATTGAAGTAATAAACTCCCATTACCCAAGGCAACGAGCAATGAGAACCACCTTATAAATAATGAGATCCATTGCCTATGCGGAACATTTAAATAAGTAACCAAGACTTTTTTATGGAAACATTAATTAAATATAAAAGAAATAAACTTTATCATCCTCCAATAACCTAGGACGAGATTAATAATTAAATTGAAGTTTTTATTATTATTTTATAATTAATTTTTACGAATGCAAAAGTTGCAAATAAAATTCTATACCTTTTTACAAGAAACTACGCAGTCGTATGTTTAAAATTAGTATAGGCCCGAGGTAATTAGAGCCAGTTATAATTATACTATTGGAGTTGGTTCGAATTACCCGATTGGTGCAATTTTTTGTGATTTAGAACGAAAATTATTAAAAAGATTTTTTAATTTTAAATGTTTTGTTAGTAAAGTAAACATATAACAATAATAATAAAGAAAAATAAATTTAATTAATGGAAAATAAAACCACTTATTTGCTTAAAAAAAATCTTTAAAAATTGTAACGGAGCCAACAAAAACATGACGTGCATTTTCCCGGGCATACAAATTAAGCGAAGTTAAGGAAATGTTCGAATGGCGGAGGGTGCGGTGTTCCATAGCAGTTACTCACATGCGGGTTCCGATTTGTAACGCGCGACAGTCAATTTATTCTAAAATGATTCTTATTACCCTCTGGTAATACCTATTCCCCCGTCCTCCCCAACACATATAAATTTAAATAAACAATTTAATTAATATTTTACCCCATGGATAAACTCCACACAAATCTTTGGCACTTTGAAGCATTTCTCCAGTTCTTAGAGATAGACAGTGAAAGTAATTAGTTAGAAGAATATACTTATTTTCGATCCACACACCGATTCCTGAACCTGACGATACGTAATGTAAATGACCCACAGCTATAATTACCGCGTAAGATGGTATTGATATCGTTTGAGAAAATTCGTATACGCGGCATTTGCTTAAAATCGATTTACGTTTTAAAAACGCAGACATTAAAACTTTGAAATCCTTAGGTGCAGTAATCTATATCTGTACAAAATTACCTTTTACAAAAAGGTTAAAAAAAGGCGCCAAGCACGCGTGGTGTACCTTGAAAAAATCGAAGTCGTTATCTTTACTTCGAAAAAAATCCAAGTAATATCTTTACCTTGAAAAAATCGAAGTAATATATTTATTACAAAAAAAAAAAGAAATGATATCTTTAAATTATGCGCCAATTAAATATATATTATATCAAAAAATAACTATTGTTCTTTTAAAAAATGTATTCCCATTGAAGTGAAAAAATTAATATAAAATGTGAAAAATTTTAGTGAAAAAAACTTGGCGCTGCTAAACATAATAATATATATTAATAAAACAATTTCTATAAATGGAAAAAGTACTTTAAATTAATGTGTGAAAGTCTCTACATTCACATTGTAATTATCAATTTAATATTTTAAATTAGTTATTTATTGCTTTCAAATATTTTAAAATTTAGCAGCGCCAAGTTTTTTTCACTAAAATTTTTCACATTTTATATTAATTTTTTCACTTCAATGGGAATACATTTTTTAAAAGAACAATAGTTATTTTTTGATATAATATATATTTAATTGGCGCATAATTTAAAGATATCATTTCTTTTTTTTTTTGTAATAAATATATTACTTCGATTTTTTCAAGGTAAAGATATTACTTGGATTTTTTTTGAAGTAAAGATAACGACTTCGATTTTTTCAAGGTACACCACGCGTGCTTGGCGCCTTTTTTTAACCTTTTTGTAAAAGGTAATTTTGTACAGATATCACCCCTTTTTGTAGTTACATATACATCGAACGCCATAATGTCTATCGACATCGACATTTATGTCTAATAAAATGAAATGTAAATATTTTTTGTATTATAACTTATAAGAATTATATCTGAGAGTTTGACATCCTTAAATGTGCAGTGTAGTTTGTATAAATTTATAAATTTAAAAAATTAAGACACAAAATATGAATATATCAGGCAAAGTCATGTTTATCGAGAGCACATTATGCAAAGTGTTTGCTATAAATAAATTATGTCGAAAGAAAAATAGATTTGATACAGAATTTGGCATGTACGATGCTATTGGCAGAATGTTATAATAGATAATATATGTATAGTAAAGTTTTAACAAAATAAGGCAATTAATAATTTATAAGTAGAGCTTGACAGTCCTATATAATTCGATGCAGATTATATAGGACAGAAACAGCAGAATCTACGTTCGACAATCCGAATTTACCGTTAATTTGTTATTAGATAAGATATTTTTGGTATGATAAGTTAAAGGATATGTATGAACAATTTTATTTCAAAAAATTAGTTAATTAATTAATAAGTGACAAGAAAACGATTATTTTAAAGATATTTACTTATATACATATATAAACAAATATTATGGAGATAGAGGAGATACAGTCAGAGGAGCTGTCTGATATTTTGCATCTAACAACAAATTAGAAGTAAAATGACATTGTCGAACGTAGATTCTGCTGTTTCTATTGCTAATCTGCATCGAATTATATGGTACTGTCAAGCTGTACCTACTTATAAATTATTAATTGCTTTATTTTACTATACATTGTATATTATCTACTACCTAACATTCTGCCAACAACATTGCACATATTTCAACAAAATTTATGTATAGCAAAACACTTTGCATGCTCTCGACAAACTTGACTTTGCGTGATATATTCATATTTTGTCTAAATTTTTTAAATGTTTTATAAAATACAAACCACTACACATTTAATTAAGGATGTCACTGTCAGATATAATTTTTGTGTTATAATATAAAAAATATTTAGATTTAATTTTATCAGATATATTCGATAGTCATTATTAAAGGGAGAGAGAGAGAGAGAGAGAGAGAGAGAGAGAGAGAGAGAGAGAGAGAGAGAGAGAGAGAGAGAGAGAGAGAGAGAGAGAGAGAGAGAGAGAGAGAGAGAGAGAGAGAGAGAGAGAGAGAGAGAGAGAGAGAGAGAGAGTTGAGTTTGAGTTTGAGTTTGTTTATTATGCCATAGTCAAGACTTTAGGCAAATGGAGAAAAATACAAGAATATACATTAAGTAAACATGAGATAGTAAAATAAAAACAAAAATTCGAATAAGTATGAACTGAAAAGATAGAACATAACTATAATAAAGCAATGAGCAAAAGCGGAAACAATGAGGATAATAATGACTATATTGCAAAAGTAATAATATTGTTTCCACCTCAGCCAACGCTTCACTGCCAAATCTCGCTGAAAAGTATAAATAACTGAAATAAGTGAAATAATGCTAAAGAACAGAAATCAACGGAATTCAGCAGTGCTCTCTCTGACTACAAAAGAAAGCCATCGCAGGAAAATAACATTGAAACTTAAAACTAAAACTAATTTAGACGTTGAAGTTGCAACAATTTATGTACAGTGACTAGAACAACTTAGACTAAACCAATCACGCACTAACACTACATCATACATAAACGGCGGATAGCCCCAAGGTAGAATCTCAAACAGAACTGAGCTCAAGTGTAAATAGATAGCCGTTGAGCTTTTGTTTAAATTCGTTGAGAGACGAAGACGACGTAACCTCGGAAGGAAGCGAATTCCATAAATAGATGCCCGCGAGGTGAAAGGACTTATGGTAAGTCTCAGTTCTGTGAATAGGAATTAGAAAAGTATGAGGCAGTGCCAGCCGCGATGATTGTCGAATCGAGAGATCAGCTCTGACAAAAATCTCGGAGAGGTAGCCAGGAGACATACCATGAGATATCTTGTACATTTCAATGCCTAGGAAATAAAGTCGTCTATTTCTAACAGACAGCCACCCTAATCGGTGCCGGTAAGGCGTAATATGTTCGTCACGTCTAAGATTAAAAATGAAGAGAGAGAGAGAGAGAGAGAGAGAGAGAGTGAGAGAGAGAGAGAGAGAGAGAGAGAGAGAGAGAGAGAGAGAGAGAAGAGAGAGAGAGAGAGAGAGAGAGAGATAGAGAGAGAGAGAGAGAGAGAGAGAGAGAGAGAGAGAGAGAGAGAGAGAGAGAGATTGATTGATTGATTGATTGATTTTGTTTATTATGCCCAAACATAAGCTAAAGGGCAAAGATTCACAATAGCAAGACATAGAATACTAGAAAAGCTCTCAGAAGAGAAGCAGATTACAAATAAATTGTGACATGATGCCTACTTAAAAACTAATCTTAAAACTAAAAGAAAAGTTATTATTAAGAAAAAAGCAGGAACGGAAAAGAAAACTTAATGTAAAGTAAAGAACAAAACTAATATTACGCAACGCAACTTAAACTAAGATAATTATGTGTATAACGCAAGGAACTAGACACACGACTAGACTATGGTAACATTGCACCATATAATGCACACAAGAATGCCAAGAGCATCAGCCAGTTTCAGATGCAAGCAAAATGAGTGAAGAAGGTTTTTAAAAGATGCGATAGAAGATGCAGATGTTATACAAGTAGGAAGAGTATGCCAAAAACGCATTGAGGAAAGATGAAAGGAGTGCATATACGTGGCAGTTCTACAAGTCGGAATATGAAAAGTTTGTGATGAGGCACCAAGACGGCTAGAACTCCTAAGCGATGGGTCAGGAAAAGTGAAAAGTTCACTAAGGTAAGAAGGAGATTGTAAGAAAAGGATACGATACATCTGACACCCAAGAAAATAAAGCCTTCTGTTTTCAACAGTGAGCCAGCCCAAGCGACGTCTGTACGGAGTAACATGCTCATCTCGTCGCAAGTTGTAAATGAACCTAATACAACAATTCACGAGTCTCTGTAGTTTGGTGTTGAGTTCATCGCTTAGGCCATGATAAACGAGACAGCAATAATCCAAATGAGGTAGAATTAATGTCATCACAAGTTTAATTCTGAGCTCAGTGGAGAGAGAGTATTTATTGAACTTAAGCTTGTATAATGCCCAGTGGACCCTCTGCGAAACAAGCGAAATGTGTTTTCTCTCCAAGAAAGAGTAGACGTGAACATAACGCCCAAATTCCTCACTTCACTTACAAAAGGAAGAGGTACTTGGTTTACAGTAATAGGCGTAGAAGACAAAATCAATAAGCCTACATATGCTTGACTACCATAAATAATCGCCTTTGATTTGGCAGGATTCAGTGTAAGGCCATTAGACTCAGCCGTAATCAAAAATAGCATTCGCATCTCTAGAGATTAAGTCTAATCCACAAAGAATGTCAGCTGGTGAGCATGATAGATAATTTGAATGTCGTCGGCAAACATCATGTGTGATGTATGCGACAAGACGCTACCAATGTCATTAATAAAGAGAGGAGAATAATGTGGGCCGAGCACTGAACCCTGAGGTACTCCAGACGACGTAGATAGCCATCAGAAAAGCCCACCAGTATCATCGACTACTCTGCCTGAGAACGACCAGTCAAATATGAGAAAAACCATGTAAGAACAGCATCAGAAAAACCGATCATCTTAAGCTTAGTGAGCAGACGAAGATGTGGAACAGTATCAAATGCTTTGCTAAAATCAAAGAGAATCATGATTGTGACAAGTCTATTGTCAATTCCCTCTTTGATATCATCACAAATACGTAGTAGTGCTGACTGAGTATTGTGACACGGTCGATACGCAGACTGTCTTGGATTTAGTAGATCATGCTCAATTAAGTAGTCTGTGATCTGTGAGGCAACAATCCTTTCAAGAATCTTAGAAAGCTCAGGCAGATTGGCTATCGGTCTCGTGTCAGACGGGGATAATGGAATGCGAATCTTCGAGAGAGGGCGGATAAACGCTCGCTTCCACTGAGACGGAAATGAAAAAGTTTCTAATGAGCGGTTGAATAAAGCAGTAAGATACGTTGAAATGATGGGCCAAGCAATACGCAAAATATAGAGCGGAATTCCGTCAGACCCTGACGCATAAGAATGAAGTGGTCCACAGAGATGAGCTTAAAAATCATGCATGGTGTTATGGCAGAGAAAACAAATTCTGGACGCTGAGATGGACGAGTAACCGGAGCGATGGCGGAAATAAAGTCAGTATACAAGCAAGGCAACTGAGCGTTAGAAACAGAAACATAAATGAATTTAATTGATCAGGTGTAAAAAAACGTAAAGGAGAAACTAAGGATGATTTTACAAGACCCCAACGAGCTAGTTCTCTCCATAGTTTACCCGGATCGGTTATGTTATTAAGAGAATTAAATTGAAACTCACTTTTGGCACGTTTTATATCAAAATTAAGCCGGTTACGAAAAAGTCTGTAAGTGGCATAACCGAGCAAACTATTGGAACGCTTTGCTTGCTTATACAACTGATTACGAGTACGAAGCCGGGTTTTAAGTTCAACTGTGAGCCACCGCGCAGGGGGCTTCACAATAGCAAATACACGCTCAGGAGCAAACACATCAAGCGTCCTAAGCAAAGTGTCAGACAGCACCGTACAGAGCCCGTCAACACTAGAAG